>OY747124.1:1583869-2183869 GCA_963556465.1 Berberis vulgaris | reverse complement strand
GTTGCAGGCTAATTTTGGCGCTCATCTTCTACACACAAGGGCTATATATTGCTTATCCTTCCACATCATTGTTCTCAGCAACATCTTTCATTGTCACCTTTGTATCTGAGCAAGTGCTAGGCTTGCACATATGCTTACGTACTGGTACCATCCAACCTTCTTCCCGATCGCTCTATTTATCTTGAGCTCCTTGTTGGTTGCCTTGTTGGTCTCCAGACTTTAGTGACTTTAGATTTAGTTTTCATCTACTTGGGACAGCCCATAGAAGCATGCCCAAATCCCTTGCAATGAACAAACTTTGCAGGCTGCCAAGAGTACTCCACATCCACTATTGCTATCTTCCCATCATCTATATTCACTTGGATACTGGTAGGGAACGAGTTTGTTGCTGATATTTTTATACAAACTCTAGAAAAAGCTAATCGAGATTTATTCTCTGTTGCATTGTCAAGCCTAATAGGCACCCCCAGTGCAGTTGTAATTGCAATTGCTTCCAGTCCTTCCGGACTCCATAAAAATAGCGAAACTCTGCGAAGATTGACCCATATTAGCACAGAGTTATGAACTTCCACATTGTCCTCCATGTAGGGTTTCCAAGGTCGAACCATGAATAATCTGCTTGCGATGTGAACTGGTCCTTGCTCCAATACTTGGGATCTATCCTCTTCAGTTGAGAACTTGAAAACGAATGTTATGCCGGGGCATAGAAAATCGGGGAAAGATAAAGGAGAGATTCATTGAAATAGATAGGAACCAATTGAAAACAAACAAATCGTATCCAATTGAAGAGTGAAAGAGATATGTCGGGGAAAATCGAAGTGATTTGAGTTTGAAGGGGAAAGTAAAGAGCATCATGATTTTCTTTTGTTTCTTGCTGCAACAGAATCATACCAGCTCAAAATCGGATTCTTCCCAAACTTAACTCAAATGAAAAGGATTTGTGATGTCTAGTAAATATCTTAGAATCCCTCTTCATTACCCTCCACCAACCAATGCCCTAAACCTAACTCTTGCATGGATCTGGCCGGAGGTCCCCAAACCTCTTATCAACCCTCTTCATCACCCACCCCTTCTTCCACCCTTGTAGCCAACCCATCTTTTCATCAACCCACCTTCCCACATAGATCAACTGCAAATCATGTCCCAACCCTTGAGGAGAATGCTCAGCATAGTACTTTGGTAGTTACAAGGCCATGGAGAGTCTTGTTTGGTAAGAACCAGAGTTCAGCGAGTGCGATGTCGTTGTTTTTCCATGAGCCTAATAAGGTAGGAGTTCGTTGTGTGATACCAAAATATGTAGCTAAACATGGTGCCAAGGTGTGGCAGAACCAGTTAGTGGGCTACTTTGTCGATTCGTTACTGCCTTATTTTCTAATCCAAGGTGCAATTAGGAGGAAATGGAAGATAAAAGGAAACTCAGAGATCAATACTGATGGGGAGTGGTTCTTCTTTAAGTTTTCTAAAGAGGATGATAGGCAAGAGGCATTCTTAGAAGGACCTTTATATATAGCAGGGAAACTTTTTATAGTAAGAGCTTGGTCCAAAGAGATGGAGATTTCGAAAGAAAAACTCTCTAAGGGGGGTGTATTGTATCTGGATTTTGTGGGCAATTTAATAAATTTCATGGATTCTGAAAATCCAAGTGTATTCAATTTGGATTTTAAAAAGTCCACAAAAGTCTAGGGGTATTCAATCAGGATTTTAAAAAGTCTTTCTGAAATCCACAAAGTCTAGGGGTATTCAATATGGATTTCAGAAAGTCCACAAAAGTTTTAGGGTATTCAAAATATCATTCATATTTATGGATTTGAAAAATCATGGATTCTCATGGACTTTGTAGTGTTAGGTATAAATAACAAAGTTTAATAGTTTGCCAGCCTCCATATCAAAGATTTCAACGTGAAAAAAAGTCTCCCAAAGTTCTTCCTTGTGCCAGCCGCGAAGAGGTTGGTTCACATCCTCTTGTTTTCTCGATTCTTTTTCTATCTTTGAGTTAGGGTTTGGATTAGGGTCTATAAATCTGAAAGTTGTGTTATTAAATTAGGGTTTATAAACCTTATAGTTTTGTGCTATAACTTTACTCCTTACCCCGAAGTATGTACTGCAGATAAATCAGTGAGGCGGTGAGGTATATAATTAGTATGAACCAGGAACTACTTATGAAACGAAACTGGGTCAAAAGTGAAGTTTCCTGGTATATAAAATAGCTTATGAGCTTTTAATTCAAGTTAAGCAAGTGCAACCTTGCACCTTCACTGAACTTTAGCACCATATCACCACCCAGTCACCCACAATCTCTTTGGACATGACTTGACAATTTATATGTGTCCATACCAGGACTTTATGGTGGCTGATGCAAGAGCTCTACAGAAAAGCAATTCAACTTTAATATTTGCTCCCAGCAGCTTAAAGTTAATAAAGTGCTTTAATAGTCTACTGAAACTGAAATTAGTGTTGATGTTTATTACCATAATGGCAAGTTCCACACCTCTCTTCCTCTTTCCCTGTAATTAGATGGGCGTCTCGGTATAAGTGACGAACTGATCCCAGTCTTCACAATGTCAGACTTCAGAGCATCTTTAAATCGCTGTGTTATATATGATGATTTTAGTATATTTGGTTGGATCATTATGGCTTACAATCCCTTGCATATATGTTTTTGACGCCGATTATCTTCTCAGGTATGTTTTTTATGGTTAATTGGATCATATATGCTATATATATGATATTTTGCTATAGTTGGTTGCGTATGACTAAATTTATGTAACTATGGTATTGACTTCCATGTGTTTGGATCATGTATCTCTCACTTTTGTTAATTATATGCGGACGTTTTTTTTTGTTTCATCACTATTTACCAACTTCTTTTTTATCTTGCAAATAATTAGAAATCTGTAAAAGTCGTCGTTCATACAAAGTCCGTGAATTTTCATAAATCTCTAGAAAGTCTATAGCAAAAGTCTATGGATTTAAGAAATCAGCAGAAGTCCGTGGACAATTTAAAGAGTCTGTGGACAATTTAAAGAGTTCATGGACTTTTCAAATTATTTATCAATTCCATAAGAATCTATATACAATACACCCCTCTAAAATCCCAATATGGGTAAGATTCCATAGAGTTCCGAAACAGTTTTGGACACTTCTTGGATTGAGTCATTTAACAAGTCATATTGAATGGACAAAGCCACAAAGGAATGCTTGAGATTAGCCTATGCAAATGTGTGTATTGAATTGGAGGCAACTCAACCCTTGCCAGAGAGCTTGCATTATGCTATCGAATGAGGGGTTCTTTTAGTGTTGCGTTAGAATACCTATGGAAACCTCAAGTGTGTGCCAAATGTAAAAAGTTTGGCCATACTGAAGCAAGATGTGGAGTAGAAGAAAAACTAGCATTCAAAGGCAAGAAGATTTTAAACACAAGAAGACCCGCTAAGGCAAATGAAGGAGCAGGTAAAAACAACATGCATAGGGCTGAGGAAGTGACCAAAGGGGTAAATATAACTGATAAGGACACGGGCAAAGCTCCAACAATTCCCATGAATGAAACTAATGCTCCCAATTAGCTAAGCTCCAACTTCTCTCAAAAGAGGCGAGGTAGAGGGCAATATGAGAACATAGGAGGAAGAAATTATAGGGAAGCTTCTACATCTAGGCAACATAACAAATATGATGCTCTTGATAAGCTCCCAGAAAATGTTGATGAGCAGTTTGATGAAATTACTAAGTGACAAGTCGTGGAACAAAATGATGGAGTGATCTTGGCTGGCTCTGATAGCTCCAAGGACATTACAAATGAGGCATCTCAACCTTAGGGAAGGAAATGGCGGAGGAAAATGAAGCTAACATAACAGGGGAGGCCAATGATAGTGACATTGTTGTAGTTCAGGATGAAGATGCAATTGAGGCATTAGTCGAGGTAGGCGGTAGTAAGGAAACAACTCTCACTAGAGTTATCCCAACTACACGAGAAGCTGATGAGAACCAACTTCAACACTAAATTGTTGAGGGTGCAACTCACCAACTTATCCAAGCTAAAATTGAGCTCGGTCAAGTAATCCATAAGTTGGGGATGTGAAGGTCTGGGGATTGAACGAAGATTTGGAGATTGTGAGAGGAATCCATTTCTAGGGTTTTGAGTTGGTTGATTGATCGAATTTGCTCTGTTTTCGATTTGGGGAAATTGAGATTGAAGCGAAGGAAGGACAAGGGAAGGACAGAGGACGGAGCAGCTCTGTCACGAAGGAGCAGATCGGTCGAGCAGGGGAGCAGTTCCGTCGTGTTCTGCAAGCAGATCTGGTCGATATCTAATCGGTCGGGATCTGTCGAGCAGGAGGAGCAGCTCTGTCAAGGAGCAGATCGGTCGAGCAGGGGAGTAGTTCCGTCGTGTTCTGCAAGCAGGCGAGGCCATTCAGGGGAGCAGGAGAGCAGTTCTGCAAGCGGGCGAGGTCTTTCTTCTCAGGCGAGGTCTCTCTGTCTCCTCAGGCGAGGCCTCTCTCCCAGTTGACGCTGGATGCAGGGCTAGACTCCTTTGGATGCGATGTCGGCGCCACCGGCCACCATCCCTCCCTCCACGGCGGGGGACCTGGTAATGGGGGAACGGGTAAACCATCTTTCGCCCAGATTTTGGGTAAAATCTTGGTGGACGAAGTTGTGGAGGATCAGGTAGAAGGAACTCGTTTCCGCAAAGAGGGAGCGCCAGCAATTGGACTTACGGCCACAGATGAAGTACGTGGCGAAGCCTTCATGGAAAAACATGTGATTGTTCTGAAGTTCTCTAGCTATCGACCAACACTAGAAGATATCTGAGATTCGATTCACAGAACTTGGGGAATTCTAGGAGATTTTTCGCTTGGTTTACTGAATCAACGGCACGTGTTAGTTCGACTTCAATCCGAGGTGGAAGCCAAGAAAGTACTATCGAGAGACTCCTTTTTTATTCGTGGAGTTCGGTTCAAAGCCTTTCGTTGGCATGATGGTTTCAGTTTGAAGGGGGACCCGATATCGGTGCCATTGTGGGTAGAGCTTCCTAACTTACCTTTGCATTTATTTCATCTCCCTATTTTAAAAGCAATTGTGAATTCTTTTGGTGGTTTCTTGCGGATGGATGATCATACTCGATGCCTATTGCGCCCGAGTTTTGCCCGTGTTTGTGTGGAGATGACTTTGGCGGAGAAATTACCAACTAGAGTTTGGATTGACAGGGCTAATAATAGCGGCTTCTGGCAGAAGATAGAATATCCAGGCTTCAAATACTGTGATTTTTGCTCCTTGATAGGGCATCGGGAGGATTTTTGTAGGAAAAAATTGGGCCTAAAGGGCGGTGGAAGAGCTTCTGACCTAGGTCAAGCAGTGAAGGCAGTCAACCCAAAAGTCGAAACCAATACTGTCAAGCAACAATTCATACCAGTTACCAAAAAAGAAAAATTGCCCATCCAAGAGGTGTAAAAAATGACACGGGTGCGGAGATTAACGAGGAAATTGGGGATAAGAAGCCAGTGGCCACCGCTCCGGCAACGGTGGTGTTTTCAAACAAATTCGAGTCACTTATAGAGAATATCGATGAAGATGAGGGTGCTCAAGAGGATAAGCCGCTAGTGGGCACGACAATGGCTCTTGACAGTGCCGCGGTTGTACCAGAATCTACGGAGGATTGCCTCTTGGAGGCGGGGTATACAGTTTCGGAGATTGAGAATGTTATTGGTCCACAAGCACAGTCGTTGCTACAGGAGGATACTGTCGACTCAGGAGACACTAGCAATCACCTTGCTAAGCATATTCTTGTGGCAGCGTCGCGAGACACGGCAAGCGATACAGTGATGCATGCCGATTCAGGGAGGCCGAGGGATGCAAGCACCAAGACAGAGGCCATGGCCTCGCCCCAGCCAGCGCCCCACACCAAGGCAGAGGACGCGGCTTGCCCCAACCCGGCTCCTGGCACCATGGCAGCGCTCTGCATCACACCAGAGAACAATGATGATCTTCAGACTGTGATCAGGTTCAAGAGACGTTTTGACAAATACGGTATCAAAAATTCTCCGGATTATAAACGAGTCAGCGACAACTTGAATAAGGCTATATCTCTCCTCAAAGAAAATGGGCAACTTCGACTGCCGAAAATCGATACACTCGAAATGACTAGCGAGGATAGTGATGAAGTCAACTCAGAATCTGAGCTAGGTCCACAGGCAGCAAACAGTGATTTGGATTTAGGGGCTATGTCAGACGGAAAGACGAATACGAGGCGTTACACCAAAGATATCAGCAGTTGTCCCCGAAAATCCAATAGAACTAGGAAAGAAAACAATAGGTACAAAGACTGAGTTTTTTGTCTATGTTTGTTTTGGTGAATCCTATCCTTTGTGAGATTTTGTTTCGGCCTTTTAGTTAACCCTATAGGGTCAGTCATGTAGCCTTCGGGCGTTGATTTTTAAATGAATAAAATGGGTCACTATCCCAATTTAAAAAAAAAAAAAAAATCAATAATGCAAATTTTAGACCCCAATCAAACGAGGTTGTGGAGGAGCGATATGAAAACCACAATTATGGTGTGACACTGGGAGGAGATGAAGAACACATGAGCCCGAGGACTAGGCCTATTATGGAATTATTGGGTTGGGCACATCATGGTAGAAGAATGGGAGGAGAGGTAGTCGAGCCCTACTACTGGAGTTCAACAACACAAAGAGGACAAGGGTACGGTCCGGAATAGAGAAAAATTTGGGCAGACCCGGTTGGTCCCAGACTGGTTTGAACTGGGACGAAACCATGCCATCACTGTTTAAATATTTTTTTTTTCAAATCAAACATGAACTTCAAAATTGATTCAAAATACAAATTGGAAGATGAATTAAATCAAAATCTAGATAATTAGCCGATTAAAACTAGAAGAATTGAACAAACACTGAAACTGACACTACACAAAATTGACATTTTTTGTAACAACCCCCAAAACAGTATCACTTTTGAAGTGTAACAATTCACCTAACAATTTTACACATTTTCACAGATAAAATGATACAATAATAGTATCACCATGAAGAGTATTGTTATAAAAGTGATATTATTCATGGTGATCCTACTTATTGTATCATATTTTTTTTTGTTACTGTTTTCATTTTTTTGACTAAATTTAGTTTTAATTTTAAATTGTTTGGTGGATTGTAACATCTCAAAAATGATACTGTTTTGAGAGTTGTTACAAAAGTGTCAATTTGGTGTAGTGTGAAGCATCGATTCATTAAGAGAATCAATGAATTTTGATACTTTTAGAAGCGAAACACATCAAAAGAGAAACGAATCACAGAAGAATAGAATTTGGAGAATTAGACTGCAATCAAATATGGATTCACAAAATGTGCGATCGAAACTCAAGTGAAAAGATCGACGGAAGTCAAGATTCATTGAAATAGATAGTAATCAATTGAAAACAAGCAAATCGTATCCAATTGAAGAGTGAAAGAGATTTGTCAGGGGCATAGAAAATCAAAGTGATTTGAGTTCAAAGGGGAAAGTAAAGAGCAGAGATTTGAGATGTTATTGATTGAGAGAGAATAAAATAAAGAGACTGATCGAAGTTGAAAGTGAAACCATTGGGTGACATGAGCTATTTATTGGCCATGATAATGCCAACTAAACTCACAACGTTCATAGCCCATGCACCCACATCCGAAACTGTTGCTATCTTCTCACCCTCTGTTACTTGTTTTTCACCTCCCCAATCACAACCAAGTACAATAGAATGGAATGAAATTGGCATGAACCAGTTGGTCCCAATTTAAACGAGTCGGACCCGAGATTCTTGCCCACCCCTGACACTGGGGGAAGACTACATGAGTTTAGTAAAACATCTATCAGCCCTGCAAAATCAGATGCCAGTTAGATACCACAATGTCAAGAAAAGAACCAGAAAGATATCAAAGGAACTTAATTTGATTATTGAAAAACAATGTAAGCACTATTGGCTATTGAAATTCAAGTTGAATTAAGGACCTCATCCAACAATGGCTTCTCAATGCAAGGATCAACTATAGTATGGTGTGGAAAGGGACATGTCCCATGGAAATAATTTTTTTTTGAAAGAATATTAATTGAAATAACTCATGTGCACAGTGCCAAAATTCTACTGTTAATTGAGTGAATACTACACAACTTAATATGTTGACCAATTCATCGTAAAATTTTCAACCCTTCTAGCCGGCCTGGTATTGGCGCCTGGAGGGGCCTTTTTACATCTTTTGCCCCATTCTCTTTAAACACAACCACAACAAAGGAGGGGCAATGTAACGACCCGCTCCCACATGACACCATATTGTCCGCTTTGGGCTACCAACCGGCCCGCACGGCTTTAAAACGCGTATTGTCATGTAGAGCGACCTCGCACACTTAAAGCACATCCCCCTTCCGCACCCAGGCGATATGGGACTATGATCCCCCTTATAGCTCGTCCAACCCTTCTTGGCCTATTGGGCCTGTTGGGCCCTCTACCCTCACCCTCACCCTCACCTCAGGTCCGCCCACTTAGGGTCTCACAGGCAAAAGATGTAAAAAGGCCCACCAGATGGGCAAACCAGGCGCCAATACCAGGCCGGCTAGAATTTCTGTAAAATTTTACCATGCTCAGGGAAATGTGCCTACTGCCTAATTTTTATTTTTAAAAAAAACTAATAACAAATAAGAAAACAAACAAACATGAAAATTATAGAACTAAACATAAATTTCAATTAAAATATATAGCTTGGCCGGCTAAAGTCAAAATTTCCCTCATCACAATTTTAACTTCGCATATATAATTAAAATTCTATTCTGAACAAGAGAATTACACAATTGAATTTGTTTTAGTTAACAAAAGATTATTTTTGTGATTCTCGAATTACACCTTACTAAATAAACTACAATGTCAAAATTATCCATTAGAATTGGCAATTTGGAAATACTAGTGTGGAAACTTGAGATTTTATTGGAGAATGGAATGTTTTTTGAGACTTCAATATTAAGTGGGGTGCATTTTGAGATTGAGCAATTTTACGACAATCATGACTCATGAGGTGCAATGAAGCAATGCCATAGTTCTATTGATACTTGATAGATCGACAATAATTCTATCACATCGCCTGACATTTCACATCGAAGGGTTTCAAGTATATATCATAGCATACTTTTAGAATTTTTATTTTCCTCAATTAAGTCGAGGGAATATACTAGTCTAGAGTAAGTAAACATATTAATCAAGAAGTTGTTGAATAAATGGAAGACTAATTATACTTAAAGAAAGCTTGGAAATGAAGTCCTTGAAAAAAAAGCACCTTTCCTTTGCTTAGATTGGAAAAAAAGTCAGGTACTCATGATTTGCAGCAGACATCAATAAGAACTAAACTTCACGTCAACTTTTCAAGCAAAAACAGACATCTCTTCTCTTCTACTCACTTTTTATTACTATAGACATGACTTCAGACCTCTATACCCCAGTTGAAAGAAGCATTACAACTGAAATGATAGGCAACATTTCTCTTGCTCTTTCACTTGTAGAAGCTTGTACATACCAAAAACATAAAAATAAAGAACATAGTGATTAAGGATTTTCGAATGGCGATGAGTCTGGACGATGAATTGAAAGCAAACTGAAAGTGGCGACGAGTAGGTCTAGTTGGCCATGGCGAGGAGAACAGATTTTGCACAGAAGCTTTTAGATGATCTGCGCATGCGGAAGGAGCGGCTGGCCAGTTCTAACAGCTCAAACCGATCAAACCAGATGTCTTCAGGTAAGTGCGAATAGATTGGCTTGTTTGAATATTTAGTTTCTATCTACGTGAAAACTGAAAATGTACGTAGTCATTATAGTGTCAATGGCCTAGTAGCATGTGTTCAGCGATAGGCTTATATTGCATGTCATTGCTCTGCACTTCCCATAAGGTTGCATGCGCAGAAAAACTAAGACTAACTGTTTAAGCTCCCGTCATGCTATATGTGTAAAGTTAGCATCAGAAGCAATACAAATCGCATACACACTCTCCCAAGTAAACAGTGGTAAAATTAGCATGGCATAGAGCAGCTATGCTTCGGATCTGTAAGAATATGTAGGGTTTGCTTGCACTCAACATAGCCAAACCTAAGTCTAAAATTGATCCACCTCTACAATAAGAAAAGTAGAAGAATAGGAAAATCGGACCTATTCTAACATGTGCAAGCTCTACATATTCTAACAGGAGCCAAAGAAGATCTCAACCCTTTTTGAGTACTGCAAAAACACAATTTTCATGCAAGCTTATGTGTTCTACTACTGTGATTTATATTTTTACTTTGAATATTCAGGCATAATATAGAATATGAAAATAATAAAGAATGACGACAATAACAAAAACAGGGCCCTCGACCATTTAGATTGGCAGGATTCATTCACCACCAATATTCAGCCTTATATAGAGCTTGCAATGACTATAAATCTGTTTATTTGGTTCTATTGACATGCAAAACTGATATTTGGGGAATCTAATTATGAAAGGCTAATTTACAGATAAATATCGGTACTTCAAGCAGACTTCCAAAGGTTTGAAAGAAGTAAATCCTACTGAAAAGGTGAGGTTTTATTTTTCTTAGCTTCTCTTCTCTGTCTAGTTTTCTGTGAACGCAGAGAGAAACTGATACAGTGGACTGTAACTTGTGGCAGATGGGTTCCATAACAAGAGACTCTCAGAAATGGTTGGGTTCCAATAATAGGAGACCCGCCATAGAGGAATCTTCGAGAGCAATGGTTCAATCAGGAAGGGCTCGGAACTCTGAACAGATTGCTGATTTCTCCATGGCCCTTGCGTTTGCTCTTAGAAATGGTGGGGAACTCAAGAAAATGGGGTCTTCTAGCAACTCGGTGGTAGGTTTCTTGAACCAGTTTGGGCAAAGATCAGTGGAATTCGGTGAGATGGATGGAAGCTTAAGCTTAGGCAGGAGCCGCGCTACTAGTGGTCAATATCCTACCCTCTCACATCTCCACGTTAAAGAGATCTCCAGGGGTGCCCAGAAGTTGAACCAGATACTAAAGGCATGCAATAATGGTCTTAACTTTGACACATACTCAATCGACATTGGGAAGGAGCTCTTGCAAGGGGCCATCGACTTAGAAGAGTCCCTGAGAATGCTTGTGAGCCTGCAAGATGCATCCGAGTACATGGATACACCTAAGAGAAAGCAGAAACTCAGAATAGTTGAGGTGGATGATAATGATGAGGAGATCACTGTTAAAGAAAACAAAGAGAAACAACTGGACCTTCCCAGGTTCTCTTTTGATAGACCATCAAAAAACACTGTTGAAGATTCGAGAGGGACAAAACAGATCAATGCACTAAGGCAGAGACTGCTAGCTCTATCTTTAGAGGCTTCTCAACCAAACTCAGAGAAACAAACTCCGAGTGCCTCAACGGTGGTGTCTCATAGAAGATCAGCCAGCTGTGGTCCATCTCATAATTCTGCTCTCGCAATGCCTACTCCTAAGAAGCACTCAAGTTCAGCGGACTCTCCAAAGGAGAGGGGGAGGATTCCAAATGTTATTGCGAAATTGATGGGGCTTGAAGAACTTCCAACAAACATAGACTCAAAAGTTGGAGGACAGACAGAGCCACAGATCAAGCAAGGAACAAGAGCAGGCAATGATTCAACAAAACAATTGAAGGAGAGTGCCAGGAAAACTGAACAGCTGACTGGTGAGACTGAGAAATCTTCTCGGCAATCTGCTGTACAGAAGGTGACACCAGCCAACAAAAGCTCAAGATCTACAGCAATTAGACTTGTACCTTACTCAGACAAAGCCAAGGAAAGTAAAGTTCCCTCTAAACCAAAGCATCAAGAAGAAAAACCACGCCCTAAGCCAAAAACTGCAGAAAACAAAAACCTGGTGTCAAACTCTACTAAACCAACATCCAAAACCAATACACTGCAGATTGACATGGCTCCGTTACCTCCCAATGCACAAATTACTATGGATAAACAGGAAAAGATGAGGATGCAGGATAATCCAACTCCAAAGGAACAAAAAAGCAATGAAAGAGCAGCAACCAGGGAAATGGGATTGAAGGATGATTTCCAGTTACGAGAATTCGCAAAAGCTGCCAACGCTAAACAAGAAAACACAAGAACTAAGGAGATTGCGCATCAAGAAGAGAAAAGAATTTCACCAACCAGGCTTCCAACAGCGAGCAATCCACATAAGCCTCTGTATGATGGTCCATCTCAACCATCAAATAAGCTTCGGAAATCCGAATCTCATTTTGCAAAGCTTCAAGATACAAAAACCAAATTGCAAATGAAGAAACAAAAAGGCAATGAAAAGATATTGAAGAATCAATCCACACCCAAGAATGATGCCAAGATTCTGCAAAAGAAGCTACCAAGAATTAATCATGCTAGACCAACTGATGCAACTCCATCCAGTAGACCCCTACTTAGGAGCAACAATGAAAATCTCAGTAGAAAAGAAAATTCACCTAACGTTAAACTCAAAGTTGAGGTGTTACCCATTGAAAGTTTAGAAGAACGAAGGCCATCTCCATTAGTTGCAGAAACTGCCGCAGAAGTTGCAGCTCCAGTTTCACCTGTTATGATCACAAATCCTGTGCATATTTTTCCAAAGCAGAAGATAGAGAACACGCAAGTGCATGAAACTGTGGAACCAAGTAAAATGGAGAAAGCAAGGGTCCAGGAATATGCATCTTCCTCCGACATGGCTAAAGCAGCTAAATCGCATCAGATTTCAGTTTCTGAAGAATCGAAACCAAAAGGCCAAGTCAATATAGAAAGTTTAAGAGACGAAGAAGCAAGGATCAGTTTGCCCAAGGAAGCAGAAGCAAGTACTGAAAATTTGATACAAGACATGCACCTTGAAGCTGAATGTATTTTAAAGGGGAGCCCCAAAGGAGAACACCAATGGCTGAACGAATCGGAAATTAATTCTTCAGATGCAACTGTAAGTTCCCCTTCCATTTTTATTGATAAACTTAATGAGAAAACACAATTTTATATCCAAGTGATTTGACTTTCTATTCCCATTTTTTTATTTATTGACTATGCAGCTTCAAGATATAGCTACAAGAGTATCTAATCCAGATAAAGCTTCGCTAGTTTCACTTGACAGAGATCAAGGACTAATAAAGTCTCCCGATATCGTGTTAGCTCAAGTCAAAGGTGAGTACAAGCTCTCCGTAATAGCTACAGAAAATGATAATAATAACGCTATTTTTTCTAGTTTCAGTAGCAGTTTGCTCATAACCTTATCTACCACATTGAGGTCAGCGTTTTACATCATGCCACCTTATGATCTTCTCAACCAAGCTCCATGCCTCCTCATGACCACACATCACTAGCCCTCCTCATGAAAGCCGCACCCTTTTCATGGTACTAATGTATAAAACCTAGAACATTAAGATGAGATTGAATCTTAATGAAACTGAACCACTAAGTCATTCTCTGAGTCGGCAAGAAAATAACCTGAAAACATTTTGAATATCAATAGCCCATCGACATTATCTTTGATTTTTCAGGTCCGTATGATGCCAGTGACATATACTCCTCTGAATCCTTACAAAAGAAGCCTCGGCAAACTGTCAAATCTGAAACAACACGGTTACTCACAGAAAATGAAAGCCGCCTTAAGGAGATACTGATTAATAGTCAACTGTTTGTCAATGCTGCTGAGGCACTCTTTGAGCTTCAGATTCCCGCTAGTGTCTTAAATGCTAGTGCGAACAAGTACCAAGACGAAGAGAGTAAGCTCCTTTTAGACTGTGGCTATGAAGTGATGAAAAGAAAAGGCAGAAGAAAAGAGTTTGTTTTCCATCCTCGTACAAAGATTTCTGTTGGATCTGTGAGGACAAAGTGCCTAGATGACTTAGTGAAGGAATTGCAGAAAGAAATTGGAACACTTATGTTCTGCAATCAACGTGGGAGCAACGAACATGACAGTGCAGACTCCCTGCAAGACATGCTCGAGAAAGACATCCAAAACAGGAATCCAGATGTGAACTCAATGTGGGATTCCGGATGGACTGAAACGCCATTTGCATACACTCATAAAGAGGAAGTCATAAAAGACGTAGAGAAGCATTTGATCAATGGACTCCTTGACGAATTTACCAGAGAGCTTTTGCCAGTATGTATTGTTAATTGATGCAAAAACTATTACAAAACTGTACCTGATTGAGTGTGGTTGGCTTTTTTTTCCTTATTTATTCAAATGATTGCGTGACTATTTGCTAATTTTATACAAGTGAAGAGGACAAAGAATTGTAGTGTAATGCTTTTGAGCAACACTAAATTTTATAATTTTTGATTTCCAAGTTCTCATGTAATAAGATTTTAATCTCCAATGTTGGAGGCGAATTTAGACATCAAGTAAACATTTATGCAAGGACGTCCACAGAAAACTCGAGTCTATCTAAGAATATAAGAACATTCGATCATGCATAGCATTATATTGATTGATTTAAAACTATATATGTATAGTACATAAGATCACCAATTTGATTATGCTGCTCTCATTGTCAGAATTTGGACCATGACATGCAATTAACTTTCGTAATTTAGAATGAGCATTTACTCTTGTATAAGAGGGAGGGATCAGTAAACACGTACTTTCGGCCATAATGTTTCGACCCCATTGTCCATTTTGTGCATGTAAAGCAGCTTGGAGTCTAACAGGACACTCTGAAGTCTCATCCTCCCAGTACCTGAAATATTACTGAGTGATTAAGCATGAAAACTAAAATTTGGCAAGAATCAATCAAGTAGATATATTAGCCAATATTTCACTTCCAGTTTGTCGAATCAAAAACATAATCAAAGAGGCTTGTTTGGGTGCGATCATCAATGTAGATAATCTTAGGTGTCCAAAATTATAACCAAATTGAACTGAGAAGAACAATGCCTGACCTCTCCAATCTCTATAGTATCTGCTTCAACACTAATAGGGGTTTTGGTTGAACCCCATTTCCTGGACCTTCTTCCTTATGTTTCCATTACCACCCAATCTTTAACAATCTTACAAGTTACAACTTTTTGCATCTTCCCCCAACGTCTGAATCATCTTCTCCCCCAGTGTGAACGACTGATTATTGGCAGGTTCGTAGGGAGGAGATTGGCATATGGGTATGTCAAAGAATACCTCAGTCGAGTTTGGGGAATTCATAAATTTGAGATGAATATTCATGGAGATAAGAACTTTGTGTTCAAGTTTAGAGAGGAAACTGACAGGGACAAAGTTCTGGAAATGGGACATTTACACATTGCCAGTAGACTCTTCATTCTTCGAGCTTGGAACCCATTGATGGACGAGGAAGAAGCACTTACTACCATTCCCATATGGGTTACATTGAAGAAGATACCATTGTTCCTTTGGAACCCGGAATGCATCCAAAAAATTACAAGTGCAATAGGAGTCCCAATCATGCTTGACAAAGCAACAGAGGAGAGAACACGACTGTCATATGCAAAAATCTGTGTGGAAATCAATGTTAGCAGCCAACTCCCCAAAGCAATACTGTGAAACAGGAGCAGAGGTATTCTAGACTATGTGCATACAGATGTGTGGGGGCCAGCGAAGGTCGCCTCTAAGGGAGGTTCCAGGTACTTTGTCTCCTTCATTGATGATTATTCCCGTTACACATGGGTATATTTTTTGAAGTCTAAGAATGAAGTATTTGAGACATTTAAAAGGTGGAGAGCAATGGTTGATAATAGAACTGGAAGAAAGGTGAAGACTTTGAGGTCTGATAATGGTACCGAGTATACTGAGGGTACTTTCAAACAGTTTTGTGATCAGGAAGGAATTGTTCGACATTGGACTGTTAGAGATACGCCACAACAAAATGGAGTTGCTGAGAGATTGAACCGTACTATGCTTGAAAGAGCTAGGTGTATGCGCACCAATGTTTGTCTTGGCAGAGAATGGTGGGCTGAATCAATAGCCACCGCGTGTTTCTTGATTAATAGATCACCACATTCTACATTAGACTGCAAAACACCTTATGAGGTGTGGTCAGGTGAACATGCTGATTACAGTTTACTGAAAGTTTTCGGTTGTATTGCCTACTACCATGTGAAAGAAAATAAGCTTGATGCTAGGGCTAAGAAGGCCATTTTCTTGGGGTATGCAAAAGGCGCGAAGGGTTATCGTCTATGGTGTTTAGAGGATAATAAATTTGTGATCAGTCGAGATGTTACATTTGATGAGAATTCCTTGTTAGCTTGCACTAAAGCTAAGGAGTTGGTTGATAGTGGTGGTGAATCTAGTAACACTCAGAAAGTGGAAGTTGAAGCGTCTGTGGATGCAGCAGATGAAGTGGTTGAAGCAGGCACACATGATCTGAATTATGAGCCTGAAGACCATGAGAAACAACAACCAGTTGAAGATAATCAATCCCAGCAACAACCTTTGGCCTTAACTAGGTCAAAACGATCGATTAAGCAAGTTCAAAATTTTGGCTTTGAAGAACCGTTGAAGCACTATGGTTAGTTGAATACAGTTGATTTGGTTGCATATGCACTCTCTGTGGAAGATGATGAGCCAACTACTTACAAGCAGGTCGCTCGTCATTCAGATAGTCAGAGTTGGTTAGTAACTATGCAGGGTGAGATGGAGTCTCTCCAGAAGAACCATACTTGGGATCTAGTGTCGTTGCCTAATGGAATGAAAGCAATTGGCTGCAAGTGGGTGTTTGAGAAGAAACAGGCTACTCTAGAGTCTGGTACTCAGTTCAAGGCAAGATTAGTAGCTAAGGGTTTTGCTCAGAGGGAAGGCGTTGACTACAATGATATTTTCTCCTGTGGTAAAACACACTTCTATACGTGTGTTGTTGAGCTTGGTAGCTCATGGTGAGCTTGAGTTTGAACAACTTGATGTGAAAACAGCTTTCTTGCATGGAGACTTAGAGGAGGAAATGTATATGCATCAGCCGGAAGGTTTTAAGATTGTTGGAAAAGAAGACCATGTTTGTCGTTTGAGGAGATCACTTTATGGGTTAAAGCAGTCACATATGTTGAAACATGGGTTCACACGAAGTAAGTATGATTGTTGTGTTTACTTGAAAAAACTTCGTAGTGGCGATTTTATTTATCTTTTGCTCTATGTTGACGATATGCTCATTGCCTGTAAGAGTATGGTGGAGATAAATAAATTGAAGTCTCAACTTGCATCTGAGTTTGAGATGAAGGATATGGGTGTTACAAGGAAAATACTTGGTATGGAGTTAAGAAGATAAAGGGAGAATAAAAAATTATTTCTTTCACAGAAGGGGTACCTTGAGAAGGTCATATCACGGTTTGGCATGGAAAACGCAAAGTCGGTTATTACTCATTTGGCCTCACATTTTAGACTTTCTCGACAGTTATCTCCAGTCACAGTGGAAGAAAATGAATACATGTCGCATGTTCCTTATGCTAGTGCAGTTGGCAGTTTAATGTATGTTATGGTGTGTACACGCCCTGACATTTCACATGTTGTTAGTGTTGTGAGCAGGTATATGAAAAACCCTAGGAAGAAACATTGGGAGGCAGCGAAATGGATGCTTAGGTACTTAAAAGGTACCTTGGATGTGGGTTTGGACTTCGGTGGAGATTCATGTCAGGTTCGTGGGTTTGTTGATTCTGATTATGCTGGTGATCTAGATAGACGAATATCTACTAATGGTTACAAATATACGGTGCTCCGATTAGTTGGAGATCTATGCTTCAGAATACAGTGGCTCTCTCTACTACAGAGGCAGAGTATATGGCATTGACAGAAGCTATAAAAGAAGCATTGTGGCTTCAAGGTCTTGTAAATGACTTGGGTGTGGAACAAGATAGTGTTGAGATTCTCTGTGACAGTCAGAGTGTCATCCACTTGGCTAAAATTCAGGTTCATCACGCAATGACTAAGCATATTGACGTCCGATATCACTTTGTTCGAGTTGTAATTGAGGATGGTGATGTGTCTTTGGTGAAAGTACACACAAAAGACAACCCTGCTGATATGTTGACAAAGGTTGTTCCTGGAGTTAAATTCCAACATTGTTTGGACTTACTCCACATTGACTCATGTTGATTGAGGGCCCTTTGGGGCGATACCCTTCGGGGCGGTTTCTTGAGGTGACAAAGCTATGGTGGAGTGTTGATCAGTTTATTCTTCTGCCTTGTTTCGGCTCATTTTTTTCGCCGAGGTGGAGAATTGTGAAACAGGAGACTGTTTGGGCTTCTGTTTGAAACAGGAAACTGTTTGGACTTCTGGAAACTGTTTTGTGAAACATGAAACTGTTTTTTGAACAGGAAACAAATTCTAGGAAACAGGAAACTGCTGTGAAACAGGAAACTGTTGTTCCTATATATACTAGGAACTGTAGCTGTTTTTTTATTACGTAGAAAAACTGTGAAACACAGGGAATAGAGAAAGATAATTGCTGGAATTGTTTCATCTCTTGTTGAGAGATTGTGTGAGAATTGTCATCTTCTTGTACATTGTTCTTGAATATAGTGGAATCACCTCACCGTGGACGTAGGCGCAATTTGCCGAACCACGTAAACTTTGTGTCTCTTGTGGTAGGTTCTTGGTTTTCTCTAATTACTTTCATTGCTAGTTTCTCTATTTAATTGATTGGATCCTTGTGGTACTTGTGTGCAATTGTTGGTGTCTACCTGCTTTCGCAATAAGGCGCAACAAATACCAATAGTTATCAATAACGAGAAGAAGAGATTAGTGGAAGTGGAGTATGCTTGGGTTCCAGCCAAATGCATCTCGTGTGCGGGGTTTGGGCACAACAAAATGGGTCGTCCAAAGAGTAAGCCAATTAGACAAACAACTCCAAAAGTTTGGAGAGAAACATGGAAGAAAATAGATGAGAATCAGAATAAGGAAGATAAAAATGGTTAGACCGTTGTTTCAGGAAAACATGCATTCAGGCCCAATAAGGCAATGCACTGCGTAGATGTCAGAAGGCAGATCAACACCAATGCAAGTGAGAGCACAAGCAACGTGAATGAGGTAGATATTATAGATCAATATGATGATGAGATGGATATTGCGAACCAGTCAAACAAAGAAGTTATCCCTACACTTCCAGTTTGAGGAGCAAGAAGTAAGCCAACAAGAAGTTGATGCTCCTAAGGGTGGGCATCCCATCTCGCGATCCCGATCCCATCACGATCCCGTCTCGATTTTTCCGGGTCTTAATGGGATTGAATAATTTCATCCTGATCCTGTCCCGTCCCGTTCTAGAATGGGATGGGATGGGATGAAGATTTCAATCCCGTCCCGAGCTATATTTTTTTAATATTTATTATTAATTTATTTATTTATTTTTATTCATATAAACTTACAGATGACTAACGGAAACTCATGGTGTTTGCAGTGGTAACAGAAATGTTACTTCAAGAAATAAATATTCATTAAGCAAGAGAAAGATAACAGACTGTTGCTTGGATTCCCAATAAAAGTGGCTCCAATTATTTAACTTTCAAATATTGATAATACCCAGGTGAAGATGAAAAATGACAATTAACTGAGTAATACATATTCAGAAGGGAACATTCAGGGGCGGAGCCAAGAATTTGAGATGCCCCGGACTGTAAAAATATTTTTTTTAAATTACAGTATATGTATTGATGGTAAACCATTATGAATATGTTAGAGCATCACCAATAGGTCTATATTTCTTCCTTAACAAAAGATGAAATGTCATTTTGTCAAGGAACCATGAATTTTGTTTCCCACAGTAATGAAATTGTAAAATCAGTTGGGAGGCCATCACAGCGACACAATACTCTTAGTGGGTCCCATTTATCATGTCATTTTCTAAAAGTCAAGCCCACTCGACTTCATTGTTAGGGGATTTAGTGGCTACCCTTATATTTGCATGCCACATCTATATCTAATTATAAGAAAGTTATTTTTCACGCTCTTATATGATGATAATTTTCGTGGCAGTCACAGGCAGCACGCTGATCTCGTCCCGTCCCGATCCCGTATGAATGGGATGGGATAGGGATGGGTATATCTCGTCCCATCCCGTCCCGTGCCCACCCCTAGATGCTCCTGTGCAAATTCAACGTGAAATAGAAGTTGCTCCAAATCAAGAAAGATGCAGTGAAGAGATTGATGCAATCTCAAAATCAGCTTCTACATTTCCTGAAGTAGGACGAGAGACGACTGATGGAAGACAGGGGGAAGATCGCACGAACTCTCTAAAAGTGCCCATGGATTGGCTAACACCCCAAGCCATCAATGCTTTGAATACAACAATTGCAAGAATAGGCAATGATGCATTAATCACCGAAATTAAAGCCTTACTTGAAGCAAAAGCAGCAAAGGAGGGGCAAAATACTATTGAAGAAGCACATGAGGTCACCACAATACAGCCTCCCACGGAATATGTCCCTCGAAGGTCTTCTCGAAGCAAGAAGACAAATCCTAAGTTCAGGTAACCGATGATGATAATACAGGTAGAATGCAAATGTTTATTAGAACCTTGTATGGATGCTAGATTAGTGCTAGCATTCAATGGTTTCTATATCATGATTCATTGTGTTTCGATTCTTTACGACGACTTCTCCTACATCATGGGGCCCACATTAGGTATAAATCAGGTCATGAGAGTGATTAAATGATTGATTGGTAATTACGAGGAAGAAAAATTATGACAGGTATATCATGCAACCACTTTAGTAGCAGAACACTTTGCAAGGTTACTCCCCAACCTAGAGACGGTGAATCTAGAACTAATTAGGTTATTTGTTGAAGCTTTGAAGCAAATTTTTTGTTCTGTAGATGATGTAACGAGTGAATGTATGAGCGATTGTAAACTTTATCATCATATTTTTTTTTTATCAATATAAGGTTTGGGGATCCTAAAACCCCAACTCACTTTCCAAAAAAAAAAAAAAAAAAATTATCCCCCAAGTTTTCCAATTTCTGTGGTGGAAGAAGTGAAAGCTTGGGTTGCATATAGCATTACCCTTCAATAAAAACTAGGGGTGGGCAATGTCGGTTCGGTTTTGAACCCTGAACCGATTTAATTCGGTTCACCCAAAACCCAAATCGAAACCGAAATTTGTACTTGTAAATCAATGAAATCGGCTAAACCGAATTTCGAATCGGTCTGGTTCGATTGGGTCGAAATTTTGGGCTCAAGCACCTGAAAGGTTTTATTGAAAGGTGCACTGCAGTGCATTTGTTGCACTAATCATGTATTGACACCTACCTGTTATTTATTTATTTATATCTAATTAATCGGCCAGTTCGGTTATTATTCGATCGGTTCAAAATCGTAGATCGATTTCGAACCGTTTATAACCGGTTCGGTTTAAATTATTTTCTTTCTACTCATATTTCGGTTCAGTTACCGAATCAAATTTGAAAACTTGTTTGGTTGATTAACCGAATTTAAATCGATATTTGCCCACCCCTAAAAAAACTTTACTTCCATTCAAAGACTTCTACTGTCCAACAACCACCCAAATATTGTTTTTTTTACTTGCTATAACCCACTCTACCACCTACCAGTTTGTGTTTGTTTTAAAAAAAAAAGTTAATGTCAACAAATTTATGGTGAGAGGCCTATTTCCCCTTGCAGTGACGTTTTTCTCCCTCTCATTGTCATCAACCTATCTTATCTCTCCCACCTAATTATCTCGGCGACCGCACTGCCTCTGTCCCTTTCTGTTATTTTTTTTCATTGCCCTTGTGGCGTCATATACAATGATAGGTTCCCTACTCGTGGCGGTGTGCGCGAGGGCAAAAAAATTTGGCCCTTATTTGCTGAACATATTTGAGTGATTTTAGTAGAATGACCATATCTTGTTTAATTCACAACATTTTTAACTGATTCAAATTTGTTTATAAGATAACTTGGAGTACTATAATGCTCGCGTTTTGATAATCCTGAAAATCAGTCTCAATTAAGAATATAAATTGGTCCAAAATTAGGGACAATGCCTTATTTTATTTGCTAGACAGATTTGAGTGACTGTAGTAAAATGATTATAATTTGCTCTATTCAATTTTTTTTTTAATTATTTGAATTGTGTTGATTAGATAATTAAGAATGATACAATTTTTATGTTTTAATGAGTTTGAGAATCAGTCTCAATGTAGTGTATAAATTGGTCCATAGTTAGGGAGTGTACCCTATTTTTTCAGGGACAATACCCATTTTGTTTGAACGAAAGCAACTACGAACGAGAAAAAAGATGATTCCAATTTGGGGGGAAATAGTTGATTGCGGGTTTGAATTTGGTGGTGGCATGGATATAAAGGATTGGCATTGAAGCAAAAAAAAAAAAATTAGGTGATGGTGTGGGCCACTGGAAGATGTGATGTCAGATAATCTCTGCCCCACTCCAATTCTTCTTAATTCTCCTCTGACGACCACACCCCAGCTGTTCCAAGTCCAAATCAAGAAATCTCTGTTCCATATTCCGAAATTCTCTCACACACAATCATAACCGTCAGATTAACTTCCCGAAATCATCGAGATACGCACTATCCTCATCAACGAACGAAGTACACACGAAAAAGCAAGCCACTCTTTGCCTTTCGGCGCCTCGACCATACATACAGATTATTTTCTTTCCTCAAAAGCGAAGAGAATCAACTATATACAGCGAACAACACTTGACACTTCACACAAACAACCCACTTGAACTCGCTCTGATTCGGTCGAAGAAACCCTAGAAATGGAGGAGAAGTTGATACAGAGACTGGAGTCCGCAGTGGCTCGTCTTGAATCGTTGTCACTCTCATCATCATCATCAACTGGACTTCAATCGACATCGAGAGATCTGGCGGAGGACGTGAAGCTAGATCCATCGATCGCAGCATACAATGAGTTCATGGTGCAGTACGTCGGCCGAGTTATAGCGGCCGCGGAGAAGATCGGAGGCAAGGTTTTGGAGGCCACTAAGGTTCTTGAAGAGGCGTTTTCGGTTCAGAAGGAACTTCTTGTTAAAGTGAAGCAAAGTCAGGTGAGTGTTCGTAAAATTTCTTGTTGATTTCTTCACTTCTTTGTGGTTCTTGATCAAGATCTTGGTTTAGTTTGTTTAGTTTTACTGGATTGCATTGAAGTTGAAGTTGTTCTTCTCATTGTAGTTGATGATGTTTGGAGAAATTTTTAGGTTTTTTATTGATGAAATGTTGTTTTGCACTTTAAATGGATTTGGAACGTGTTTGGTTTAGGATTCAGAATTATTAGGTGATTCGAGGAATGGATTGTGGATATATCAGTAAATTAGTTAGAGAGTGGTTCAGGCTTTAGATCTCAGGTTGATTGCCGAAGAGTGCTTTATTGTGGGATGGAGTTATGGTTACAACTATGATGTGAATCGGATCAATTAGCATTAAAATGTGGAGTCCATGGATAATAAGAATGAATAAATTGAACACACGAATCAGGTATTTGTAAATTGGAGAGTAACTGATTGGTTTATTTGATGAGCACTGTTTGAATTCATAGACAATTCTTGTTTGTTGATAGTTATGCTTTGTGTTACGTAACTCAAAATCCATAGTAATGTAAACTTATGGTTATTGCACTAAATTCAATAAATTGTAGTTTTCTTGGGCCCGAACTTACTTGTGCTTGAAGTGGTATGGTTGTGTTTGTAGTTAAAGTGCTCAAGGAAAGGTTTATTGAGAAAGGCATGGCTTCCAAATTTTATACAAGTTGGTTTTGATCTTATATAGGTATATGCACATTAGGAACAAGTTTCTACTAACCCAGGACGACCATAGTTTTTGTTGTAAATTAAGGACTCTATATACACATGATTAAATAAAAATTATATCATTTGATTTCCGTTTGAGCTGAAATTTTGAGAAAAATTAAAGACCAACAACAGAAATATTGTGTCAAAATTTTAGCTTGTTTCAGCGTGCATACCTTGAGATCTGCATTAATTGGGATAAAAAAAAATTCTCTATTAATATTAAGAAGCGAACGAGGGCCCACCTTGGGCACGATACAAGCTGGCTAGTGTTCATTGTCCAAGATCACCCGAAAGGGTAGTCCTTAAACACTTAAAAAGACTGTTTATCATCAAAATATTTATTGGCAAGAGCCTTAAACACATATCTCGAGAAACGGTGTCGAAACAGTATAATTCGTAATTTCCTTGAAAATTTCAGCTCAAACAAATTAAAAAACAAATTTCTAAATTTAATAGGGTTCTTAATTTATAATGAAAACTAACGGGGTCCCCTTGGGTTGGGTTAGTAAAAACTATTTTTTTTTGTCCCTAAACTCCCAATGCCCCATATTATATCATAGGAATTTGATATATCACAAGATGGATGTCATCGGTGTGAATTTCTATAGAAATATTTCATCATAATTGACTACACCTTGTTTAAAATTGATGTTTTCTATGTTGTCGTTTGATTATATTGGAGACTAAAAACGGTTGCATAAGATTCCTGGCTTTTCAAGTTACTTGATTACGGAGCTGAAATTTGCGGAATCATGTGGATACACGATCAAGGGAATATGATAATGAGTGCTCAACCTTAAAAAAGCTAAAAGATGAAAATTGGGAGAAAGAATTTTGAGGAAACTTAATGTAGCTTTGATGCATAATGAGCATCCTGTCCTTGTCAGATCATCATGCTGTTCATTCTGAAGCCTCTAACTTTTTCACTATCAATTTTGCAGAAACCTGACCTTGCAGGTCTGGCTGAGTTTCTCAAGCCATTGAATGAAGTGATAATGAAAGCAAATGCTCTGACAGAAGGGAAGCGATCTGATTCCTTCAACCACTTGAAATCTACAGCTGACAGTCTCACTGCTTTGGCTTGGATTGCTTACTCAGGGAAAGATTGCGGGGAGTGAAATTTCATCCTATGTTTTTAGTGACGAAAATTTTTGATTTTCAGTTCAAAGATCTCATGTTATTTGTTCTACTTTAATATTTAACATTTTTATTTTTTTGCTGCTCTAGGTATGAGCCTTCCTATTGCTCATGTAGAAGAAAGTTGGCAAATGGCTGAATTTTACAACAACAAGGTATTTTATTAACTCAATTACTATGTTGTACTGAACTAATGCTAAACATCGTAGCATTGTGACAGAACATAAATTGTCATGCTAGCTATACATTGGGATACTCTTTAACGAAATTAATGATCTAAGTTGACTAGGGTACTTGGGTTATTACTAGTCGGCATCCTTGATGAAGAAGCTGTAGAAAAGCAGAAGACTTAAGTTTCAATTTTCTTTAGCACTTGAGAGATCAATTTCTTTGTGAATAATGCGATTATATTTTGATTGATACAACTATCAATCACCTGTATTGGATCGACAGAAAGTAATGAAATTGAAGTCATTGTTGGAACTTATGATTTCCATGTGGCAACATCAGTCAAATGGTATTGGAAAAAAAATAGATCTGTTATGCAATTCAATAAGTCAGGATTGACGTCATGCATATTTTTTTTATCAGGTACTTGTCGAGTACAGGAATAAAGATCCCAATCATGTGGAGTGGGCTAAAGCAATGAAGGAACTTTATTTACCTGGGTTGAGGGACTATGTTAAGAGCTTCTATCCTCTGGGTCCCGTATGGAATCCTACAGGCACAACATCTGTATCTACCCCTACACCAGCTCCGCCAAAAGCTCCTGCCCGAGGTGCCCCTGCTCCACCACCACCTCCACCAGCTAACATTTTCAGTTCTGAATCTTCCAATGCCTCTTCGTCACGCCAGAAGGAAGGAATGGCTGCGGTATTTCAGGAAATCAGTTCGGGGAAACCTGTGACTGTAGGTAATTGAAGCAATGATTTCATAAATGTAAAACTTTAGTTGCTTATTTTCTCTGTGGTATAAGAATTAATGTGAGTCCTTACTTCCTAGGTTTGAGAAAGGTAACAGATGATATGAAAACAAAAAACCGTACAGAGAGAACTGGTGTTGTTGGTGCCAGTGCAAAAGACTCTCGCAGCAATACACCTTCATTTTCCAAAGCAGGACCTCCAAAATTAGAGCTTCAGATGGGTCGGAAGTGAGTATTTAAGATATTTTTAGACCTAAATTTTGCTTTGTTTTCACATATTTCCTCCACATTTAACATGGTTTTAAAGTTTAATCCACGTGAGAGATGATGTACGTTGGTTTGTTATTTCTTATTACGGTCATTCATGTTTTCAGATGGGTGGTTGAAAACCAAATTGGAAGGAAAAACTTGGTTATCGATGATTGTGATGCTAGGCAGTCTGTGTATATATTTGGATGCAAGGATTCTGTTTTGCAAATCAAGGGTAAATTTTTTGTCTGTACAGGTTTTGATGTACTTACGTAGATAATCTATAGAGACATTATCCTTTCTATGTGATGCACTTCATTGATGACTTTTAGATAAATGCAAAAATAGCTAATGCTACGTAATAATATGCAGGGAAAGTGAATAATATAACAATTGACAAGTGCACCAAAATGGGCGTTGTATTCACAGTGAGTTGGAAGAGCCCGTGTCTGATACTTTTGATTGTATGGAATCATTTGTTGTGGGAAATGTAATTTAACATGATTTTTGGTTCATGAAAAAAAAATAGGATGTTGTAGCAGCTTGTGAGATTGTGAATTGCAACGGAGTAGAGGTGCAATGTCAGGTATACCTTCATTTTACAGTTCTAGAATTATTAATTTGTGAGTTGAGAAGACTATGCTTCAATTATTTCAAAGAAGATTGCTAACTAGTGCATGGAATTTAGGAATATAGGTTTAAGTTCTCAAATGTTTTATGGAGAATTTGTTATTTACAGGGTTCAGCACCAACAATTTCCATAGACAACACATCAGGCTGCCAATTATATCTAAGCAAAGATTCTTTGGGGGCCTCTATTACAACAGCAAAGTCAAGTGAAGTCAATATATTAGTGCCTGGAGCTGGAGCTGATAGTGATTGGGTATGTACTATATTACTTTTTTATTTGACATTGTTAAAACTCATTATTGGTTACTTTTTTTCTTGAAATTTATGAGTGATTATTATTGTTATTCTGGCTGGTGTCTTAAAACATAGTAGCAGAGATAGTCCTAGTCATGGTATGCATGGCATCCAAGTTGCGAGTCCTACACTCAGTTGAGTGTGTAAAACTAAGTGTATGGATCCATTACCACTTGAACAGGTGACCCGTTGCATATCAATTTGTACCCATTGACATCCTTTCGAGTGTGTAAAACAAATCGCTCCTGGTATTGTAAACGATTTTGTTGAAGAACAGATACCAGTCTGTTTATTAACCCTCAGTTTTGAGGTTTAGGCCCAACTCCTTTTACCTAACGTTTAGATATTGTAGCGTAATACATCTTTTGGGTTTAGTGAAAACCCTTCCATAACCCTTGTACAGATTCTGCCAATATATATTCTCAAACTTCATCAGTTCCCAAACCTTTGTCTTAGTTTCTCTGAAATCCTACGTTTAAATCCCGAACGAGATAAATGCTTTAGACTATTTTAGATAATTGAGATAAAATCTGATATAATATCTTGATTTTATTATATTTTTATCAAATAGAAATTTTAAATATATAGAATTGAAGATATTTTAAAACATGGTATGAGAGTATCTTTGAATATATTTGTAAGAGTATGATTCCTTTAAAAATTTGGGAAACTTTTAAGCTTGAATTTTGGAAATGGTTCATAAGTTTAAAAATAAAATAATAGAAAAACTTCGAGGCACAGAAAGCTCATTCGTTTGACGAGAGAGGAGCTAGCTTGTTACTGCCAAGTCAGATTTACAAGCCTGCATTGAGGAGTCATTATGGTGGCTTGTTAAAGGTTTAGCATGGGAAATATAAAGTTTTGAACCTCCATCAGCCACATTAGTGGCTTGGTCAATCATATGTGGAGCTAAGGAGTTTGCAAACTCACTTTCTCTATCGTCAAAGTCAAAATAAATAGGCTTTTGTGTTTTGTTAACTTGTATTATATTTTATATTTGTAGGTGCTATTTATTGCTAGTCCAACTTTTCGAAGTTTCTAGAAAGTTGTACAATCTATATCTTTCTTAGGAATTGTAGCACCTTTCAAATGTACATATTCTCATGAGTTCTGTATTTCAAATTTCATTAGATAAGAATTTAATCAAGCCTTTGAAAAAAAATCTTTTGAAAACCGACTTTTCAAAACAGAACAAATAAGATAAAGACAAATTTAATCAATTAAATAATAACCAAAATACTAGACTTAGACGAAAGATGATAGAATACTAGAAAAATATATTATCAAACAAATAGGGTAGATAAAGTGAAAAAAAATATATATTTATCACTAAACAACTCGAAATCCACTAGGAGAAGATTGGACACTAGATCTCACATATGAAGATTTCCCGAATTATGCATCTCGTGGTTCATTGGGCATCTATTTCACAGTCTGAATTTCAAACAAATTTAATAACTATATTACACTTAAGAGAAAATTCATTGATATCTCTTCTCAAAAATAAGATTTTCATGGACATGTGACAATAAGTTCACGACTTTTTTAGATTACATGTGAAGGATTTTTATATGATAAAATTCTAGATTTTTGGGGATCGTATCATATATAATGAAAAATTCCAAAAAAAATCTGGAATCATATTATATAAGAAAGCAATGATTTTTTGACACCCCCACCTCCCTCATTGAAACCACCACCTCCCTCTTTGAAACCACCACCCCAACCTACTATTTGACACCATCGCTATAGAAATTTTTTTTCTTCTTCTGCAACTTCAGCTAGAAAAAAAGAACATCAGCAAGTGGCATTGCCGGCTGTCTCACAGATCACCAACCACCCCCTCTCATTTTTGATCTTGCAACTAGGGTTGCAAGATTGGAAAAGATAAGAGAGGAGAGCACTTCTTGCTAGATTGACACCCAATCTCGTAGCCCTAGCCGCAAGATCGAAAAGAGAGAAGCATAGATGAGGAGAGAAATAAGAAAGGAGGAGGAAAAGAAGAAAGAAGGCGGCGGGTGGCGGGCAACAGTGTTGTGTTGTTCTTTTTCCTTTCTGTTGTGAAGAAGTTGCAGAGGGAGAAAGAGAATAGAGAATGGAAAAAAAAGGGTTTATAGTGGTGGTGTGACTGGTGTCAAAGAGGGGAATTGGTGGTGTCAAAGAGGGGGGCTGGTGGTGTCAAAAAGTCATTGCCATATGTAATCTAAATAAGTGAACGGATAAAATTTGACAACCAACCGAATCCGAATAAGGCGGTATGGATTAAAAAAAATACAAATTGAAAAATGGCTTGGTTGTAGGTGATTCGATTTGGATATAGTTTTGTCATAAAATCTGATCGTATCTGAATATACCACATTTTTTAAATTATATACCACATCATTTATCCGCGTGCCTAAGACAAGTAAATATTGTCCAAATATAGCGAAGTTCTTATAACTATCCGGATTTAATTCGACTCGAATAACCAAATCCGAACCGAATAGAGTAATTCAAATCTATTCGGATCGGATATGGTTATCCATTTTGTAATTGGATCCGGATATGAGATGAAAATTTTAAGATCTAGTCCGATTTGAGTCCAAATTTGTACATAGCAATTCGTATATGGATATAATTTTTTATGTATTCAGACCATATGTGACCCATTTTATGCCCTATAACTCATGAAGATGTTACCGACTTGCCGTGTGTCCATGATAATTTTATCTTCTAGGGATGAGATATCCATGGATTTTATCTTTTATTGTAATATAGTTATGACATGTTTGAAGTTCGGGCCTATAAATTAATTCACAATGAATAACGAGAGGTATAACTTAAGAGATCTTTATGCTCAATCGCCAATCCTCTCCTTGTAGCCTTCGAGTTGTTTAATAGTAAGTATTGTTTTTTTCGGTATTCTATTTTCTTCCATTTAAGTTACTACAGTTACTACTCTAGTTCTTTACTTAAATTTGACTTCTTAGTTCATGTGTCTACCCTACTTTGGTATCTGAGCTGAGCTACCGAGGTATATATGTAGACTCTAATCAAGTTAAGTATTTTGCAATAGTTATCCGTTTTGAATTTTAAGCGAACACCACTGCATACCAATTTGTACTCTGACATCCTTTCTAGTATTTAATGCAAATCCTTTGTTGAATTGTAAACAATTTTATGGAAGGACAACAAATACCATATCAAGTTTGATTAACCCTCCATTTTGAGGTTTAGACTTTAGACCCAAGTCCTTTTGCCTAACCCAAAAATATTATAAGGTAATACAAAAATTTTGGCAAAATTTATGACCCTTGTACAGATTCACCAATGTCATCATCAAATCTTAGCATCTACCCCATATCTTTGTTTTGGTAACCCTAGTTTCTAGGTTGAGTTCCCAAACTCTATTGGGTTAAACCCTAAAGCATGAGTAAGCTTGACCCAAGCATGTCAAATCCTAGGGTTGAAATAAGCAATTGCATCGAAAAGAATAACCATATAATTTTGTTTTTTTAGTGTCACCCCTCTGGATTTACCAATATATTCTATTTGGACTTGGCTGCTTTATTATGTTATAGGATCGTAGGATTATAACGCCACAAAGTTATGCCTCCACCCCCGAAAGATTGCCACTAGGTCATAGTTGAATAGTTGGGAAATCATTTTCTTCAGTCTGAATATTATTGTATGCCCCTGGATCACTTTGTATTTTCTTCTTCCATATTCCTTGAGATCTGTATCTTGACTATAAAATTCCCTAATTGGAATATGTGGATGCAATGGTTTTGCTGATCTAAGGTCATTACGTATCCTGGTTAGAGCAGAGGGATCACTGAAGCATATGTTTATTTAATTTTCTAGGGGTGGGCAAGAATCCCAATCCCAACCCGTCCGACCCATTCCGGTATGGTCCCGAACCGATTCAGACCAGGACAAATCGGTCTACACTGTTTTTATCTCGGTTTCGGTCCCGAACTGATTGAATCGGGACGGAACCAGTTTTAACAAAAATAATCCCACACCGTTCCAGTTTGTCCCGGTTACTGTAGCACTTAATATCTAAATTCAAGCCCAGTAATTAGCAAACCAAAGCCCAATCCAATGTTTTACCACAGCCCAACCTAATTCCAAAATAAATAGGGTTTTGAGTTTTGACCAAAGCAAATTAGCAAAGAGCCAAAAATGCCAGCCGCATCTCGCCTCTAACCCTTCTTCTCACTTCCAACCCTTCTCCAACCCGAGAAGCACATCAGATAAGAAACATGGTTATATTGGAGAGTTTGAGTATGTCGATTATCACAGATCTGGCAAGATTGTTGTTGAGCTCTGAATACGTCCCTAATCTCTTTGAGCTCAACAACAATCTTCGGCAATGGAGATAATCGGCATACTCTGAATAAGATTGCTGCAAGTCAACAATATAACCATGGATTAGGGACGTATTCAGGCTGCAAGGGATCTGGCAAGATTGTTGTTGTCGATTATCACAGTCCTCGTTTCGATGTTGGTGTCAAGGACATTGAGCCATGGATTGCAAGGCTACTCCCTTCAAGACAGTTTGGCTACATTATTTTGACTACATCTGCTGGAATCATGGACCATGAGGAAGCCAGGAGAAAGAATGTTGGGGGTAAAGTTCTTGGTTTCTTTTATTGAAAGATGTGTCTCAAACCGAGTAGTAGGTGGAATTTTGTTAACTAGGTGCAAGAATTGGTCAGTTGGATTGCGGAATGATTTTGATTTATATTTTTCAATATGTGGATTTAGCCTCAAATGAATGTTACCATAAGATAATTTTAATATTTCAAAAAAAAAAATTTCATTCTGGACCTCTGGTAAATCAAGCCCAAAAAAAATTGCCTGCTTGAATGGGAAAATGAACAAACCGGGTAGGCATGGTCCCGACCCGGACTGTCCCGGTTGCAAACAGTCCGGGTCCAACTGGGCCAGCCCAAAAAAGTGGCTTTCCCGACCCTGACTGTTCCCGATTGATTGAACTGGGACCGGGATAGGCCTCAACCCGGACCGTGCCCACCCCTATAATTTTCTTTTCTTGGTACAAATGGGTTTTTTCCTTCCAAAACTTCGGAATCTTGGTAATGTGAGTATGGTGTAGGCATTTGCGAAAGCTGAACATACACTTCTAAATGCATTTGAACTGTGATTTAAATGTGCTGTATAGTTCAAAATTCAGTCATATCAGAAATCTCTCTGTATTAATGAAATGAATGTAAAGTTCATAGATTTGACACTGAATTGTGCAGCAGCTTTAGACTGTCATTTATAGGAAATGAATTGTATTTCTTGAGTAAGAAGATTTGTCATGAATTTTGTTGCAGGGTGAGCATGCATTGCCAGAGCAGTTTGTTCACGTATACAAGGATGGTCAGTTTGTTACATCTCCCGTTTCTCACTCTGGAGGGTAATTCTGCAACAAGCATTAAATTGGGTTATGTTCAGTGTTTCTGATTCGGTTGAGGTTGGTCGGAGTCTGTTTTATCTCTTGATTTATTCTTTTGGTTAATCAACCTATTGTTGTATTTGCCTTCCGTTTGTTCTTGGGAAATGGTTTGTTTCATGATACATGGTCTTGCTGTGAGTTTTCTTATAGCTCCTTGTAATTTACATGTTTGAAAGTTTTGAGGGTGATTGTAATATTTGTATTTATTTAATGAGTTTTTAAGTTGGACCAATTAATATCAGCAAAACAGAAAAAGTTGCTCACTCAGACTGACTCCTGAGTAAAGGATTTTTAAATTTCCCATCGTCACATACAATTTCATTCACCATCTCTTGCTTTGTTCTTCCCACCATTGCAGGCTATAAAATTGAACATGATTTCGTTTTCTCCTATGGGATTTCTCTTCCCTCCTCTAGTAGTGTGATTCTAAGTTCAATCTTGGACATGGAGCCTCGATGATGGAGGAGATGGTTTAGAACGTTTATCCGATCCAAAGATAGGGTAAATGTGATCGTTGAGAGTTGTGTGTTTATAACGACTGAACCTAGCTTTCTCATTAAATGTTTTTTTTTTTGGTCTCATTTTCATATTTAAGCACAAAGCATTCATTTGTCAAACAAAGCTATGAATAAAATTTATTGTTGATTTTAGGTGTGGGCACGGGATGGGACGGGATAAATCTCATCTTGATCTCGTCCCTTTTGTTTGGGATCGAGACGGGATAAATCTCATCCTGATCTCGTCCCATCCCAAACGGGTTCGGGACTGGACGGGATGGGATGAGCATATACTAAATTCCAATAAAATATGACAAAACCATTTTATCTCACGTTGCTCACACATCAGTAATGCTTAATTTATATACATATAACTTTCATCAAAATAATATAAAATGTCATATAAACTTTTTGCTTTTAATTGTATCTTGTATGAATGATATAAGTTTTCAAGTTGTCTTTATATAAGTTCAAAAATGAAAAATATTGGTCATTCACAAAAACTTCAATTACATAACTTATAGTGCAATACTAAATCAAACCATCATTTGCCTTTATATTCTACAAGAATAATTGTCTTATAACCAATCTAAAATGTGAAAAAACATAAATTTTCATGGGTTTTATTTAATCTAAAATAGTTTCTATCTAAACAAATAGTACCAAATCAAAGAAGTTTTCAAACAGTAGGTGTTTTGATTTAATTTCAACACATTCTCAACTTTTTTTTAGAAGAGTAGTATTATAATTGATTAAAATTAACAATGATAAACATTAAATAAATAAGTTCGGGATGAGCGAAATTGAAACTCTCCATCTCGATCTCATCTCACTTCAAATCGGGACGGGATCGGGATGAGTTTGATCAATCCCAAAAAAACCCAAAAAAATCAGGACGAGACGGGAGGGATCAGAATTGCGGGATGGGATGCCCACCTCTAGTTGATTTCACCAAAGGCAAGAAGGCAAAAGTAAAATATGGATTTCGCTAGCCATTCATATTCCAAACGAGTAAGTCTAGGGAGCCATGTTTGGTGGTCACTTTTTATTTCTTTACACTTTTTACTCATCTTTAAAATATAACCACAAACACAAACACTATCCATAAAAGGGATAGAAGTGTCAAAAACCCAAAAGTGACCACCAAACATGGTCCCCTAAAATTGTTGATTCCAAACATTACGTGGAAGCTAACCTAGTAGAAAGATAAAATGAGACATTATGATGAGTAAACTTGATGTTTTTTAAAAGGCAAAATAACATGTTGATATATTGGTTTTCCCAAGCCACCCAATTTTTTTTGGTTGATATAAAGCTTCATCAAAATTACTAGCTGAATGAATTTATCAGTGTTCTAAAAAGTGTTAGGCGGTGGGCGGGCGGCGAGCAGGTGCTTAATGCCCAGGGGCCTATGCGGCACCTAGGCGGTCTTAGGTTTTGTATTATAACTTTAATAATTTACAAAAGTTAAGCATAATACCTTATCAATTAAATCTAATTTAATGCCAAGATACATATGCAAAATTTAAAAACATAAAAAATTAACAATCATGAACAAAATTTATTAAAACTCAAATGACTGAAGTTTGTCATGATGGGTACTTTATACAAAGTCGAATTTGTGGACAAATATCCAAACCTACTCTTTTATTTTTCTTCAAATTGCAGGAATAACCTCAGTCATGTTTGATAAAATCTACATTACTAAAATTGGTATCGGCAGATCCTTTGAGAATTCTATTAAGTAATCATCATTTGCTACATTTAGATATATACTGAATAAAAATAATTAAATTGTTTATTTCTAAAAAAGATGAAAGAAAAATAAAATAAAAACACAATCAGCCTTATTAAAAAAAAAATCGCCCAACCACTAATTTGGGTGTTTTTCTACCTTCTAGCGCCTAAGCCGATTTTTAGAACACTGAAATTTATAGATGAGCTCAAATTTGAAAGGTTGTAATCCAAAAATATGAAGGTTCTTCTCAATTTTTTTTACTTTCCCGCTTTCTTGTTCTCAATATATCATCATCCCGTATATTGTCCTTATAAAATTTCCGCTAAAATAAAAAGTTTCATCAAATTATGAGCTGGAAGCTGGACTTATATATTTCGATTGAATTCCAAACATTATAATCCCACAATTTGGAAGATTTTTCACGATTATTATTTTTTCTTTCTGGTTCTTGATAGTTTAGCCTTTTATTGCCGGCTTAAATTTTCAATTAAAATAAAAGGTTTCACTAAAATTATGAGTTGGAAACTGAACTTACAGATCTCGACCAAATTTCAAATGATATAATCCACAATTTAGAAGGTTTTTTTTCTTGATTTTTTACGTTCCAACTTTTTTTTCTTGTTCTCTATAAATTTTCATCCTTTTATTGTTAGCTTGAATTTTGGTTAAAATAAAAGGTTTCATAAAAATTATGCGCTAGAAAGTGACCTCACAAATTTTTAACTAAATTTCAAATGCTCTATAATCCACAATTTAAAAGATATTTCTCAAATTTTTTTTTTAGGGTTAAATAAAAAATCAACCAAACAGATTGAACCGATCGTTTCTATTTAAGTCCGGTTCGATTTTTATTTTAAAGAATTCAAAACCAAAGTGGTCGGTTCGATTTTCGGTTTGTATGTGAGTTTAACCGACAAAACCGAACTGACCGAATATATATATAATAAATAATATATATTTTACATAAAAATATTATAATATGTTTAAAATAGTCAGTCGGTTCGATTTTAGTCGGTTTGGTTTGATTACGGTTTGCATAAATTAGAATCAGTTCGATTTCGGTTTGGAATTTTTGAAACCGACCAAAGTCAGCTCGGTTCACGGTTTAGGTGAAAAACCGAACCGTCAGTTCGGTTTTCAACCTTATTATTTTTGCTGCCTTAGTTATTTTTCTTGAAAATCCTTGATCCTTTCCATGGCTGTCTTAAATTTGAAGTTGAATAAAAATTTAGATCAAAATTGTGAGGTTTTGATCCATAATTTGGGTGGTTTTCCTCGATTTTTATTATGTCGTGATCTATAATCCTTTATCGTTATTTTTTTTTATTATACTTATAATTTTTTATACTTGTAATATAGAGTTTAATTACAATCATGAAATGAAACTTGAATTGACAAATTTGATCCGAGTTTCTATGGCTATAATCCACAATTTGGGAGGTTTTCTTGGTTTTTTATTTTGTCGCTTTTGTTCCTGATCTCAATAATCCTTTATCATTTTATATTTAACATTCAATTATTTTTTTGGTTGAACTCAAAATTTTGATCAAAATTGTGAGCATAAAATTGAACTCATTGATTTCGACAAATTTCAAAGGCTATATAATTAACAACTCAGAACGTTTTCTCAATTTTTTTATTTGTCATTTTTGTTCTTGTTCTCAATAATTCATTAACCTTTTTATTGTCCATTTAAATTTCCAATTAAAAGATGTTTCAACAAAATTATGCGTCAGAAACTAAACTTACAAAATTCGGAAGACTTTTCTCTATTTCTATTTTGTCGCCTTTGTTATTTTTTCGAAAATCCTTTATCGTTTTTATGGTCCTCCATTAAAATAATCAATCGCAAACTGAATTTATAGATTTCAACCAAGTTTCAAAGGCTTTATAAGCCACAATTTGGACATTTTTTCACGATGTTTTGGAAAATAAAGTTTTATTAAAATTATGAAAAGAAAATTAAACTTACAAATTCAACCTGAATTTCAAATGTTATAATCCACAATTTGGAAGGTTTTCACAATTTTTTGTTTTATTGTTTTCTCTTGTTCCTAATAAATTTTTATCATTTTTATTGTCTAATTAAATTATAAGTTATATTAAAAGGTTTCATCAAAATTATGAGCTAGAAACTAAACTTACAGATTTCGATCGACTTTCAAATGCTATAATCTACAATTTGGGGTGTTTTCTCGAAATTTATTTGATCACCTTTGTTCCTAATCTTGATAATCCTTTTTTTAACATCCCTGAAGATCAATTAATATACTAATATGCATAAGTTTATTTTATGAAATATCTTAATTTATTGAGTTAAACATGAAAATGCAAATGGTTAAGATTAATTATGGATAAGATTAATTGTAGATAACATTAAAGCAGCACGACAATGCAGACGCACAAAACTGCATATAAGAATGATTGTAGATAAGAACGTATGTAGATAAACTATAGATAAGATTAATTGTGGATAAAATCAAAGAAGCATGACAATGCAGATATGATCAACTGTGGATAAGTTCACTAGTGGACAAGATGAAAGGAGTATAATGATATAGATAAAATCAAAAAAAACATGACAATGTGGATATGATCGAATAAGTACGATTAGAATGAATAAGATTAAATGTGGATAAGATCAAAGAAATATGACAGTGCAGATAAAATCAATTGTAGATAATATTAAAGAATAACGGTGATGCAAAAGCACCAGATAAGAACGAATGTGGATAAAATCAATAGTGGACAAGATAAAAAAAAAAAAAAAAGTAATGATAAAGATCAAAGAAACATGACGATGTGGATATGATCAAATAAGCACGATAAGAATGAATAAAATTAAATGTGGATAAGATCGAATAAATATGATAATGCGGATAAGATCAATTGTGGATAAAATTGAATAAAATTGTCGGATATTATCAACTGTGGAAGTATAAGATCAAATGTGGATAGAATCGAAAAAACACAATGATGTAGATAAGATCAGATGTGAAATAACTCTTTTACTCAAAGTTTAAATTATTAGTATGTCTACATGGTATTGGACATGACTGAATATGAGAATGGAGTAGAATAACTACTTATTGGGCCATGTTGGTCATGATACTACTACACTTAACATTTTTTAGGTTAAACAAACTTATAGAGACTCAAACTTAGAGGGGCTTTGAAGAATATTTACATTACATAATTATTTTTAAACCAGCTACATGGTCTTTGTAATTGATGTGTTGTGCATGTTTTGGAGAATCAAATAACATATAAATTCAATAAAGCACATATTTTTATTGCATTGAAAGGTCTTAATTATCAAAGAAAAGTGAAAATGTTGAGTTTTTTTTCGAATCGTTGAAAATAATTTGCAAATTATGTAACAATGTAAAAATCTACGATGAGATTATAAATCATATATCAAGTCACTTAAATTAGGTCTATGCTTTGTAAATGTCATTTCAATGTTATCCAACTCATGATGACCATTTTCAAACAACAAGAAGATTGAAGTCAACTCATAAAGACATGTTAAAGCTATGAGGACCAAGACTAGCCAAAATAGCTTATGAATGGTCAAAATTCAAATGAAGTGTCATAAAGGAGATGTCCATATCAAGTACAAAGACATTTGAGATAAGAGAAACTTTTATTTCAAAAAAGTTGTCCGCACATAGCAAATTCTATTTCAACTCTTGACATGTCACTTCAATAAAGAGTCGTTCTGAAAAGGCAAAGAGCCATTTTGATTCTAACAGTTCTGAAAAGCAAGTGGTGAAGTCAATAAAGTCGACTTTACCCTTTTCAGCCGAGCCAATAAATAAGACTCAAGATCACTTACTTGGATCTATCTCTCTTGTTCTAAAAAATGTGAGGCTATCATTCTATCCCCTTTTTTGCCTTCCCTTTGAAATATCCATTCTCCTACTCAAAATCCATATATCTTGGAAGAGTTCCATGGTGTTTTAGGAAGAAATCATTTCTCTCTTCATGAGCTATTTGGCTATCTAAAAAGAAAATATAAGAGAAGTGAAGTGAGGAAGAAGTAGGGCTGGGCAGGTCCGGGTAACCGGCCCAAAAAGTAAAAACCGAAAATCGGCTCGAAAAATTTAAGCCCATATTTATGAGGCCCGAAACCGAACCGAGTTGACCGGTTAACCGAATTTCGGGCCGGTTTCGGTCCTTAAAGTTCAGCCCAAAATGCTGAATTTATAAAGCCCACCTAGTCAACAGTGAATTAATCCCAAAGCCCAAAGTGCTGAATTTATAAAGCCTACCTAGAAAGTGCTGAATTAATCCCATGGTCCTTGAATTTACAAATCCCATGGTCCTTGAAAGTGCTGAATTAACCCTGAATTAATTCCATGGTCCTTGAAAGTGCTTAATTAATCCCAAAGCCCAAAGTGCTGAATTTTTTGGTTTTCCTACAAAAGAAAGCCCACCTAGAAAGTGCTGAATTTATAAATCCCAAAGCTCAAAGTGCTGAATTATATTTGTAAAAACAGAAAATTTTGGGTTTACAAAAATTTGAACTATTTAATCCGGGCGGGGCTTTTAAAACCGAAACATTTATAATTAATAAAAACCGATCCGAATCGACCCGATCGGTCCGGTTGTCGGTTCGGTCCAGGCTTTCGGTCCTAAATGCCCACCCCTAGGAAGAAGAGTTGAAAGTTGTTTTTGTATTGGTTTATGCCTCATTTGAAGAGTTGTTGAGTCTTCAACCATTTCATCTCATCCTTGAATGAAGCTTCCATCTTCCACTAAATAAGAGAGTGAATGTAAAATAACTTTTAAGTATTTCTATATAGCAAACGAATGTCACTAAAAAAAGAGAAAGCCATTGAGTGTTAGACTTGCCTAAACTCACCTATACCCTGTGTGGGTTCTTGAATATGTGGAGTGGATTCGTACAAATATTACTCATGTGATTCCAAGCAGGTGGTAAGACTTGATTGTGTCGCATTCTATGATTGGTGATCCCTAGCTAATTGGTAAGTCTCGCGGGGCACAAACACAAGCTCATGTTGTATCTCCGAATCCAAACACATGTTCATAAGATTTGGTTATGGTGTATTCCATTGGTGATCACCAAGGTGTTTGTAAGACTCGAGGAGTAGAGTCGTTGGTTTGTGTCAATAAGTCTCATAGGAACACAACGATTAGACCTTGCGAGGTTGTGGAATGTTGATTAAGAGTGGAGTTATCATATGACTAATTAAAAGAGACTCGAGGCTTGGGAGCATTTTCCACCGAGTAAGTAACTAGTCATAGCCAATCAAACTCCATCTTTGGTGAACCTCATTATGTTGATGTTCTTTGTCTAGTTTGTTTTCTTCTCCCGTGACTGTATTTACTTTATCTTGCATGCTTAATTAACTTGTCTTTATTTTCATATTTTATTATTGTTTGTATGTTTAACTTGCATGCTTAGGATTCCGTTAGAGGATTTTGCAAAAAGGTTTTTATGTGGTGTTTATCTTTAAGTGAATCAACTAAACTTGTAAACCTAGTGGTGTTGACTTAAGTCATATCATAAGCTTTTGATAAGTTTAGGCTAACAACTTTAAAGTCGAGTACTTACGCTTGTTTTAAAAACAAATTTGATTTTTGAAAAGTGACTATTCAATTTTCTATTATACTTTCAAATTCGATTTTGAAAAGTCGAATACTCTTAATTAGTGAGTATCACAACATAATTCACACTTTGAATTGTCACAACTTTCTACTATACTTATTTTTTTGGTTGAAATAAAAAGTTTCATGGAAAAAAATTGAACTTTCAGATTTCGATCAAAGGCTATAATCAATAAATTCCAAAGTTTTTCACGATTTTTTATTTTGATAATTATATTATTTTTCTTGATAATTCATTATCATGTTTAGTATCTTTTCAGAATTTTAAAATTACTACAAAGTTTCATTAAAATTATGCCCCAAAATTGAAAATAAAATTTTAAGCAAATTTCAAAGGCTATAATCTACAATTTGAAAAGTTTTCTTGATTTTATTTTATGGTTGCTTCTATTCTTGTTCTTGACAATCCTATATCATTGATATTCTCCTTTCAAATATTAAGTTTCTCCATAATGGTGAGCTGGAAATTGAACTTACAGATTTGGACAAATTTTCAAAGGCTATCTATATCCACAGATTTGAAAGTTTTTCTAAACTTTAATTTTGTCATTTTCTTATTGTTCTCGACAATTCTATATCCTTTTTAGTCTTTTCAATATTATAGTTTAAATATAATGGTTTTATCAAGATTATGGACCGAAAGCCAAACTTAAAATTTTCAATCAAATTTCATAGATTATAATCAACAATTTGGAAAACTTTTCACGATTCTTAGTTTTGTCATTTTTTTTCATGTTCTTGACTGTCCTTTAAATATTTTAGTATAAAGATAAAGTTACATCAAAATAATGAGCCGAAAATAAACTTACATATTTTGAAAAATTTTCAAAGGCTATAATCCACAATTTTGGTATTTTTTTCTCGATTTTTTTTTAATTTTGTTCTTTTCTTGATAATCAATTATCCTCTTTAGATTCATTTAAAATTTTTTATTTTAAATATAAAGTTTCATCAAAAACTATAATCCACTATTTTGGTGGTTTTCTTGATTTTTATTTTGTCGGCTTTGACCCTTTTCTTGAAATCCATTTTCTTTTTTTAGTGTCTTTTAAAAAAATTAGTACAAATATAAAATTTCATGAAATTTATGACCTTATAACGGATTTCAAATTCAAAGGCTACAATCAACAATTTAAAAGTTTTTCTCAATTCTTATTATTATTATTTTTTTCTTATTGTTCTTGACAATCCTATATCATTTTTATTGTCTTTTCAATATTATAGTTTAAATACAAAGTTTCATCAAAGTTATGTGTTGAAAACCAAACTTAAAATTTTCCATCGAATTTCAAATATTATAATCCACAATTTGGAAAGCTTTTCTCGATTCTTAATTTGTCGCTTTTGTTCTTGTTCTCAACTATCCTCTATCATTTTTATTGTCATTTAAATATTTAGTTTAAAGATAAAGTTACATCAAATAATGAGCCGAAAATCAAATTTACATATATTGACAATTTTCAAAGGCTATAATTCACAATTTAGTCATTTTCATTGTTTAGTTTAAATATAAAGTTTAATCAAAGTTTTGAGCTGGAAATCGAACTTACAGATTTCGACAAATTTTCAAAGGCTATATAATCCACAATTTCAATGGTTTTCTCGTTTTTTTTTCATTTTCTTGATAATCCATTTTCCTTTTTAGTGCCCTTTCAAATTTTTTGGTACAAATATAAAATTTCATGAAAATTATGACCCGATAATCGGTTTCAAAAGCTATAATCCCCAAGTTGGAAAGCTTTTTCTCAATTTTTAATTTTGTCGCTTCAATATTAAAGTTTAAATATAAAGTTTCATCAAAATTATGGGCTGAAAACCAAACTTCAAAATTTCAAGCGAATTTCAAAGGCTATAATCAATAATATGGAAAGCTTTTCTCGATTCTTATTTTGTCACTTTTGTTCTTATTTTCGACTATCCTCTATCATTTTTAATTTGCTTTAAATGTTTTAGTTTAAGTAAAAATTACACCAAAATTATGATTCGAAAATCATACTTACATATTTTGAGAAAAATTGAAATGTTATAATCCACAATTTGGTTGATTTTTCTCGATTTTGCTCCTTTTCCTGATAATCCATTATCCCTTTTAGTGTCATTTTAATTTTTTTAGTTTAAATAAAAATTTTCAGCAAATTTTTTACTCGGGAATCAAGCTTACAAAATTTCAATGGCTATAATCCACAATTTAGGTGGTTTTTCTCAATTTTTTATTTCATTGATTTTGATCATTTTCTTGATAATCCATTTTCCTTTTTTGTAAACTTTCAAAAAAAAAATTTACAAATATAAAATTTTAAAAAAATTATGAAGCGATGATTTCAAATGCTATATAATCCACAATTTGGATTGTTTTTTCTCAATATTTAATTTTTTCATCTTCTTGATGTTCTAAACATTACTATATCATTTTTATTGTCTTTTCAATATTATAACTTAAATATAAAGTTTTGATCTAAACTTAATTTTGAATAGCATTTCAATGGGCTATTATGCACAATTTAGAAAGTTTTTCTTAATTTTTTAATTTTCTTATTGTTTTTGATAATCCTATGTCCTTTTATTGTCTTTTCAATTATAATTTAAATACAAAAGTTTTTCAAAATTATGGGTCAAATTTCAAAGGCTATAAAGTTGTCATTGTCATGGTCATTTTCAATTTCCAGTTAAGATAAAATTTTACATCAAAACAATGAATCGGATATTGAACAAGAAGGATGTTTGTGAAGTTGACATGATTGAGAGCCTTAAAGCCTTTGATGTAAAATCGGATCAACCGAATTTCAAATGCTATAACCCATAACTTGAATATTTTTCTCATATTTTTTTATTTAGTTATTTTGGCGCTTTTGACTTGAATATTTTTCTCATATTTTTTTATTTAGTTATTTTGGCGCTTTTGTTTTTTTTTTTTTTTTGAAAGCGAGCTGGGTTTTTATAGGACCTCATAACCTATCAACAAGGTGCGACCTACAGGTCAACACCATAAGAAAGTAACCATGCCGCCGGTGGGTCTCGACCCTAGGACGTGGGGGATAAACCCACACAGCCCTAACCACTCGACCATAACACCATTGGCGCGCTTTTGTTTTTGTTCTTGATAATCCTTCATTTTTTCTGTTATACTTTCAATTTTTTTGTTGAAATCAAAGTTTTCATCAAAATTATGCGTTTATCACAAGCTCCAATGCACCAATTGTAAGGTTTTTCTGGATTTTTTTTTTTTTTTGGTTGCTTTTGTTTCTCCTTTTATTTTTCGTTAAATTAATATATTAATCGGAATTATGAATCTAATGATTTTTTTGTTATCACCATAAACTTGTTCCATGTTTTTTTTGCAGTTTTGGAACTTTTTTTTTTTTGTCAACTTGATCTACAAAATATGGGACTCATTCTGGTATTGTACATAAATCCTGAGATTACTGGGTTTAATTTCTTTTTTTACCATAGGGTCTGCAAAAGGTCTAAAAATTGCATAAATTAGCATTGAATCTCAATTTTGTATAAATAAATTCACAACGCCAACAAGAACGGTCTAAGTATGTCTAGGACAAGAGTTTAATAGCTGAAAGCCTAAAACCACTTCCACATTTTAAAACCACTTCAACATTCTTTCTTTCTTTTTTTGTCTAAGATTATGAAAGAAATGACTAATAGATCATATAGCAAGTCCGCTAATTATATTGAATTTACAATTTGCATTTTCTAAACTTTATTTCACTAACTTGTATGATCAAGTATGTTCATATCATATATCATACGAGTCTGAATCAAGCAGAAATCAGATGGTTATACAATGCCACAACCGTAATTGGTGGCTCAATGATCAATCTTGTGGGGGTATTCTTTTTTGTGTGACGAGAGAGCTTTGTAGGGAGTTTGCAAACAAGAAAACAACGACACTGGATCTTGTAGGTCAAAAAGATTGCGTGGTCGTTGTAGAGCTTGTGAATAGAAATAAGAAGTCAATGAGTGAAAATCAAGAGGAAGATAGACCTCACTTGACTAGTCTTCTTATTTTTCGTTAGTGATTTGGCTAAACTTAGAAGCCCCTATTTTTTTACACCACTAATTATTCTCTTTGACACCACTACATCCTATCTTTTTGTCTAACAATACCACTAATATCACCACCTGCTTAGTGACACCATTTTTTTTTTCTCTCATCGTCTCTTCTCGCTCTCTCTACGATGAACAACGACAAGAACATCACGAACAACAGTAGCCCGCCTTGCCGTCACTTTCTATTTCCTCCTACTATCTTTTTTTATTTTTGTATTTGTAACAGCAAGAAGAACTCCACTAAGAGGAACAACTAGCAGTAGCAACGGCAACGTTGGCCACCACCTTGCTTACAACCCCGCCCTCGCTACCCACCTACCGCCTGCACCTCCTACCACCCTCGCTAACAACAACCCTCCTGCCGCCCTCGCTAACAATAATCCGCTCTTGCTAAGTGAGTGTGTGTGGGTGAAAGAAAAAAGATTGGTGGTGTTCAAAAGTAGGGGCCAACTTAGAAACGTGGACAATCTATGAAAATATGCATAGTTATCATTAATTAATTGAGATTTATATTTAGATCCTATGGTGGAAATCGTGACCTCACCTACTCCCGCGAGGTTAACCTCATTGATCTCGAATCATTATTATGTACTTACTTTTTGAGGCGTTGGTCGTAAATAAAAAGAAATTTGAGTAAAAAAGTACAATAATTATTTGGTAGTTATGCCATATGTGATAATCTCATTGGCAATGATGCTTGGATTGAAATGCCTAAGGAGCAAAAAAAAAAAAAAATTTCCAACCAACCTAAACATATTAGGCCACTATTTTTAAATTTGAACTTGATGGGTTGGGTTCAAGGATTGTGATTTCATTTTTCGAGGTAATTTTAGTAAGTTTATTTAACAAGAAATATTTTGTCATGTATAAAAAAAAAAGTAAAAATTTCGATTGTAATTTTAAAGTTACCAATATAATTTCATAAGAACCACTTATATAACAAAAATTTAATATTAAATTAAGGTTAAAATGTATAAAAATTGATATTGTCCTAATAAAAAAATAAAATATTATAAATTTCGAAAGTAATTTCGATAAAATATATATATATTTCTTTCATCTTACGTGGCAATGTTATGTCTTTGGCAGAACTTAAGCGAAATTTTTTAACCCCCATTTCATGCTGTCCTCACTCTCACACCTCCCCTCTCTCTTCTTCTGCGATTCAGGCCTAAACTCTCCTCCATCTTCGCCAAACTCTCCGACACAAACTGCTCAAACCCTAACCCACCACCGAGTCTCGAAGCAGAGAAGAAGAAGAAAAGGAGATCTTACTCAAACCCAAATCAATCACTCTTTCTCTCTTCCCCAAATCGATTTCAGTTTCTCTCACAGTGAGAGAGATCGAGTGATCGAGAGATCTCAGTCTCTCTTCCCCAAACCATCAGAACTCCAAATCGCTGCTGAGTTCTCTGCCCTTTCCTCACCAGAGATCTCTGCCCTGCTTGCGCTCGCAATCTCTTCCGTCGGGTTCGCTCTCTCGATCCAGGTAACTCGAATTCACTAAAAAGCTGTAATTTTGAATCCTTTCTTTGGTTGACATTAGTGTGATTGATTTGGTTTTTTTGGTGGCCAATTTGTATGGTTTGGGTTACGGTTTTTGGTTTAAAGTTTTGGGGTTTAATATTGTTGAGGTGTAAGGTAATGTAAGGTCTTTGCTTTCCGTTTTTGGTCAGATTGTAAGATAGATGTCCTCTGTTGTACGATGAAAGTTGAAACAGCTCACAAGTGTTTGATTGATGAGCTTTTTCTTTGCTTTGATGTTTGAGTTTGGGGTGCTTGAACTGAAAAAAACTCACTCAATGATATCATTGATTGTCAAGAGAGATTATGTTGTTGGAAGGGATAAAATATGAGAGACAGAAACCGTTGCAATTCATTTCTGTTTGTTATTATGAGCAAGTCTGTAGGAAGAAACAAAGCTGACAATTTCGAGGTCACTTTTTTTTAATCATTTTGTATGCCATATTTTGCAAATTTTGCTCAATGGGTTTGATTAATTTGATGGTTTTTTCAAATGGGTTTGATTAATTTGGTGTTTTTTTAATGGGTTCAAAGAGATTCAATAGTCGTAAAATTCAGGCAGCGTCTCTCAATCTCCACCACCAGATCCACATGAAATTGCCTCTCCTCAAGGTTTCTAGCTCCTAGGTACGTTTTAAACAACCCCTTTGTTCAAAATCCAATATTTTTGAGTTTCTATGGAGTTCCTTAGTTCAGATTGAAAAATAAAATTTTGAACCCTTTTTTATCAGATATGGTGTGATTACATGAGTTTAATTGAAGTTGAGTTTAAAATGTTGTTGTTGTTCTTGATTACATGAGTTTTTTTTATCAAAGTTAATTCATTGTAGGTGTTTTTTCAAAGTTAATACCCAACGGCACGGGTATTACACTTATATATATATATATATATATTTCGTGAAATTTCAACATTTTTTTAGAAATCACATTCCTGATTGGAGTTTATCTATTAAAAATATATAAAAAAATTTCTTTATCGCACGCGAGGGAAGATGACTACTTGCTGCGAAAGTGTGAAGGTCGAAGAGGCAAGACAACAACTTTGAACTCAACCAAAAAGAGGGGAGGGATTTGATTTTGATTCCAAACTCAAACTCACTCAGAAATCAAATCATAAAGGTGACATCCTTAAACCCAAATTCCTTCCTTACTTTGCTTGACACTGTTGTTAAAATTGTTTGTAATCCTAACTAAGCCAAGCCAGATCAACTGGTTTGTTTGAATGAATGCTTTTATTTGTTGGGTTTCTTTACTTGAAAAAACACGTTTCGATTTACTCTATTTTATGCATGTAGTAGCAGTGGAGTAATTACTAAACTACAAAGTTGAAGGAAAAGTTAAGAGACGAATAACATTTGTTTGATGAAATGCCTCAAAGTAAGAATATCTCATTTGTTTGGTAATGACACTGTTTCAAACTTAGGAGAGATGACCAACGCAGAGAAATGGGAGATCCTTCACATTCCTGACAGGCCAACAACTTTGAGTGGACAACAACCGACCGGTACTCTCTCTCTCACACACAGATGTCTGTCTGCTGAATTCTCATCACATCTATCAAAATAATGCTTGCAATGCAAAATAAATAGTACCAGGAACTGTTATCTGCATAGCAGCCAACAATCTACCTAAATAGAAACGAAATCAAAGTCCAACTAAGCAAAATTGATCTCCAAAAGATCCCAAAATGTGTTTGGGCGATTTTCTCTTGTTGTGCTATCTTTGTAACTTTCCAGATTTTTTGATTTTTTTTTTTTTTTGGAAAGCGAGCTGGGTTTTTATAGGATCCCATAACCTATCAACAAGGTGCAACCTACAGGTCAACACCATAAGAAAGTAACCATGCCTCCGACAGGTCTCGAACCTAGGACGTGGGGGATAAACCCACACAACCCTAACCACTCGACCATAACACCATTAGCAAACAAATTGATTTAAGCAGGTTACTTCAATAATATTATTGTTAGTAATATTAATTGAGCCTATTTAGCAACAACCCATAATAGTTAACGCATGAGTTTTCAATTAGGGTTATGTTTGTTTGCTTGTCAGAAAAGTTAGGACAATTATAAATAAGGTGTAAGTTGTTCATAGTTAGGCAGTTGATTGAATAAAAAAATATTACTTGATTACTTGTTTTTCAATTATCATAGATTTATTTCAATTCTTGCTTAATTATAGTTTTAATTTAATCAATTGGTATAGAGCCGAAACGGTTTTAATTATTTGGTTCAATTTGAAGAAAATTTGTTTGAGAAAAACAACTTGGAAGGATGACAGAAGAAGATAGGAAAAACTGGATTGATGTCGTGGATGAAATTGATGATCACAAATCTTATTAAGGCATGCATCAAAGAGGCCATGGGATAAACACAACACCACTGCCACTGGCAGTGCACAAAGACCCTGCCAGAACATCGACAACGATGCTGTAGAGGTGATCACCTCCTACCTCATTCCCCCTCCCTCCTCCTTCGTCAGTCGATCGACAACCACCAGTCATGGTCGACAACATGCCACCCCTCTTGACAGAAATTGAGAAATAATTTTCTGCTGATTCTTCTTATGAAAATACGCACAGAGTGGCTGTATATATATACTAACCCTAATACTAGAAAAAGAAACTAACTAGGCTATCAGATCCCATGATTTATGGGATATTCTAACAGAATAGGAGGCTAATCAAATCAGCCTAATTCTACGGATACAAACTGTTACAAAATCTTCTAAAAAGCTGGCTGTACGCTAATCATGTTTTTTCACACTCTCCCTCAAGCTGGTGAATAGATGTTTTCCATTCCCAGCTTGGATATAATACTTTGAAACACTGAGCTACTTAATAGTACATCCGCAAGTTGGCCATGTGTAGACACATAAGGGGTACAAATCAACCCGCTCTCCAATTTTTCCTTGATGAAGTGTCTGTCAACTTCAATGTGCTTCGTTCGATCATGTTGTACCGGGTTGTGAGCTATGCTAATCGCAGATTTATTATCACAATAAAGTCTCATTGGGCCATCCCACTTGATGTTCAAGTCTTCTAAGATGATCTTCAACCAAAGTAATTCACACACACCTTGAGCCATTGCTCGGAATTCTGCCTCTGCACTAGACCGTGCTACCACATGTTTCTCGCTCCTCCACGTCACGAGGTTACCGCCAAGAAAGGTGCAATATCCCGTGGTTGACCTCCTATTGACCATTGACCTAGCATAATCAACATCCGTAATGCCTCAAGCACCAAACTTCCGTTTCTTTTAAACAAAATACCCTTTCCCGGTGTCCCTTTGAGATACTGTAACACTCGGTGAGCTATTTACAGATGAACTTCCTTTGGACTATTCATGAACTGGCTAATCACACTCACTGCATATGCTATGTCCGGTCGCGTATGAGACAGATAAATGAGTTTTCCTATCAGGCGCTGATACATTTCCTTATCTATTGTAGCGTCTTCCTCTGCCATTTCAAGTCTAAGATTTGGGTCTATTGGAGCACTTGCTAGTTTGCATGCTGTCTTGCCAGTCTCTTTAAGGAGATCTGTAACATACTTCTGTTGGGAGATAAAAATGCCCTGCTTAGAATGAGCCACCTCAATCCCAAGAAAATATTTCAGCCTTCCTAATGCTTTGATCTCAAACTCCTTAGCCAAACACTGACTTAGAAGCTGTCTCTCCCCCTGAAGGTCTTGGTCATCATCGCTTACATGAGATTCAGTTTCAACTTGTAATGAAGAATTAAAAATTGTTACCTCATTTTCAGGATCTCGGTTGGATTCTTGGACTTGCACTGATTCAGGGACAACCATCGTCTTCCTCGAGTACACCTTGCCAAATCTCACATTCCCAATGGCAGAGTTGGGATTTATTGAAATTTCAGGCACGGGTTCAAACACAGGATTTGGCATGGGTTCAGACACAGGATTTGGTATGGACTCAGATATTGAAAGTGACGACAAATCGAGCAAGAAATCCCCATCCTTATCTTCAAGTATGGAATTCTCCCCCTGAAGATAAGGTGTGGTGAAGTAAGACGCTTGTTCATTGAAAGTAACGTCCACCGAAACATAGAACTTCTTTGATGGAGGGTGATAATACTTGTACCCTTTCTGAGTTGAGGAATAACCCACAAATACACATTTTAACGCCCTTGGGTCTAGCTTCCCCCTATTATGATTATGAACATGGATAAATGACACGCACCCAAATATCTTAGGGACAAGATTATTTGTAGTGTGTATGTTTGGATAGAATGTTGAGAGTGTTTCCATTGGACTCTTGAATCCCAAGACTCTGGAAGGCAAACAATTTATAAGATGAGCGGTTGTAAGAACTGCTTCCCCCCAAAAGGATTTAAGCACATTTTTCTGGAATAAGAAGTCTCGGGTTGACACAAGGAGATGACCATTTTTCCTTTCTGCAACTTCGTTTTGTTGTGGTGTATTGACACAGGATGACTCGTGTACTATCCCTTCCTTTTGAAAATAAGGAGTTAGGACTTGATTGAAATAATCCCTGGCATTATCTGATCTAAACCTTTTGATATTGACCCCAAATTGGTTCTTAATCATGGAACACAAATTTGGGAGAGCAGTACTGACATCAGATTTATGTTTAAGCAAGAAAATCCAAGTAACACGAGTACAATCATCAATGAATGACACAAATCATTTTGCCCCAGAAACATTAGGAATAGTAAAAGGACCCCAAATATCACTGTGAATGAGATAAAAAGGAAGATAGCTTCTTTTATCACTTACTGGAAAAGGTACACGTTTGTGTTTAGCAAGTTCGCACACTTCACAATGAAAGCTCTCAACATCTAGACCTTGAAATAAAGATGGAAACAAAATTTTAATGACTCTAAATGACGGATGTCCAAGTCGGCGATGGTAAAGCCAAACTTTGTCTTTATTGGATGAATAAAGTTCTGAAACAAAAGAAGGTAATTTGCCCTTGGTAATGTTTGACTGGCTCGGTGTTTCAAGGTAGTAAAGCCATCCCGTTCTCTAGCATGTCCAATCATCTTTCCCGAATCCTTGTCCTGAAATACACAATAACTATGATGAAAAACCACGTTGCAACATAAATCTTGAGTAAGCTTTTGGATAGAGACAAGGTTTTTGGATAATCTAGGGACATGAAGAACATTTTTTAAGGTCAATGATGGGCTTATTTTAACATCTCCTACTCCTGCTACAGTGGTAAAAAAACCATCAGTCACAGTGGTCAAATAACCATCAGCTGTGGCTATTTTTCTATTGTTTGGACATGGGGAGTATGTGGAAAAGACATTTGGTGGGTGGTCATATGGTCAGTAGCTCATGAATCCATGATCCAGGAGTCGGTAAAAGTTGTATCCGAGACATTTAATCCAATAGAGGATGGAAACTTACCTGAGTACACCAATGAACAAGTACTTGAAGGTTTGTCAAGGTTGCCAATTAGAGATCTCAACCTCTCGACCTCTTCTTGGTTGAGACCGCTCGACTCCTCTGATTGTGCTGTAGCGGTTGACATATTTCACGAGTCACAACTTGCTGAAAGACTAGTGAGAATCAGGGAGAAAGCGGCAATAAAGGCCAACCAACAAAGAAATACCACCAGTGAGGAGGAACAAAAAAAAAAAAACCAGCTATGAAAGTTGGTAAAAAGAATACATAAAATACTCTATTTTGTCTTAGAAAATAGAGCAAAACAGCAAAAAAATCAGCGATAAAGGCTGGAAGAAGAGAACCCAGAACTGAGCCTAAAGCTCTGATACCATGACAGAAATTGAGAAATAATTTTCTGCTGTTTCTTCTTATGAAAATACGTACAGAGTGGCCGTATATATATGCTAACCCTAGTACTAGAAAAGGAAACTAACTAGGCTATCAAATCCCATGATTTATGGGATATTCTAACAGAATAGGAAGCTAATCAAATCAGCCTAATTCTAGGGATACAAACTGTTACAAAATCTTCCAAAAAGCTGGCTGTACACTAATCATGTTTTCCCACACCTCCCCGTGCCACACATCGGGTCAATCGACTCCCACAATCAATCACCCCTTCCCAACCACTGTCACCCCCCCTATAGCTCAATCAATTGACTCCTAGCCTCATTGATCACTCCCCTTCATCTGCATCAGTCAACCCACATAACTAGGTCGATTGCCTCCAACAAATCCATGCCTTGGTCGATCACAGCCCCACACCCTCTCTACCCCCCGTCCTCCATCGAAACACCCTCCTCCCCAAATTAGTCCATTGCAACCGTAACCCCATCCCTATTTCAGTCGAATTGAGGAAGAAATAGAGAAAATTTTCCAAAAAGTCGTTGCTCCAAGTTTTTACTTCTGTCCCTGCCCATTTATTTTTACTTTAATCCCGATCCCGTCAGGTTATTTACACCCCAACACAAATTTAGTCCCGCTACAGGAGTATCATTATTTACACCCCATCTCATTCACGACTTTGTACGAGCACAAGGATCTGATCAAGTTATTGATCATCTCATTCACAACTTTGTACCAGCACAAGGATCTGATTTTTTTGGTTGTGATGTTGTTGTTATTCACCACTACAGGATGGACAATGTGACACCGCGGAACAATGTTTATGGCCAATTTGGGTTAATTTATGGCAAATTTTGAGGACAAGTTTGTGCACACCATTCAAATCACGCAGTGGATCTACTTCGAGCTTAGGATTTCTATTGGACTTTCTTTTTGTGTCAAATTTTTTAATTTGATTATTTGGGGTACAAACACTACAAAAGCAAAGTTCGAGGTTGACTTATGCTCGTGCAATACGCCTTATGGTCACTCAGTGGTTGCCATAAATTTGGGTTAATTTATGGCAAATTTTGAGGACAAGTTTGTGCACACCATTCAAATCATGCAGTGGATTTACTTCGAGGTCAGGATTTCTATTGGACTTTCTTTTTGGTGCCAAAATTTTAATTTGATTATTTGGGGTACAAACACTACAAAAGCAAAGTTCGAGGTTGACTTATGCTCGTGCAATACACCTTATGGTCTCTCAGTGGTTGCTTTTGTTCATTGGTCTTCTTCGACTTCAAGCTCAATGACGAGCTTCGTCAACCTGGGGAGGTTGATGTAAGCGGATTACTGATAAACCCCCAGTCTATCGAACTTATCATAGACGTAGGAATAAACAATGATGCAATTTCTGGATGCTTTGTCTGTGATACAATTGCTGAAGGATGTTAAGTGCTCTGTTAACAATTGTTGAAGGTTGTTAAGTGCTCTGTTAACTCTGCAGTGTTTCATTGGTGTGGATAGTGCTTGACTCAAGATATCAGCAAAAAACAATTAATATTCACAAGTGGTGATAGGTGGTTATGCAAGTGGTGGCGTGAAATGGCAAGTGGTCCCTAAGCAAGTAGTTAGTGTAAGTTGTTGACAACATGTGATTAGGCAAGTGTAATTCTGAATATAAGTGTTTGTTACAATTAGGACATGTATATAAGAAGAGATGTAATGAGATAGGAGGGCATTCTATTGAATGTAAGGTTTTTCTGTACAAAGAGCAAATGCTCTGGGAGAGAATAGGCACTCTCGAAACAACCTACACTCATACTCAATACAATCAGTTCTTTGATTCATCCTTTGTGTGGTTAGTTCCTGTGTCTGAGTACTTTCATTGCTGGTATTTCTCTTTTTCATCTTACTTGTTTCCAGTTTCTTTGCATTAACAATCCGCAAGACACATCAAAGTGGTATCTGAGCATTGATTTGGGATTACAGGGAAATCAGTTAGTCAATCTGGGACAACCAATTTGGCAGCCAGGGTTGAAACGATAGAACAGGTAACTGACTCAATCCAGGAAACGATGAACACTATGATGCAGAAACTAGAACAATTAGTTAAATGGCATGAGGAATCCTCAAAAGTGGCATCTTCTTCGGAACAATCCAAAGAAGCCGATGGGGTTCCATTAGGACACAAAGAACCATTGTTGGAAGAAAGGGGTGGGGGACATGGTCACAGGTATGATAACAAACAAATTTAGAAGGCTTGAAATGCCAATTTTTAACAGGGTTAATCCAGATGGTTGGAGATGGTTGGATTTTGAAAGCAGAAAGATTCTTTCAATTACAACATTACAATAGTGAGGACAAGTTGGAGGCAACAGTGATGGGATTTGAAGGAGAGGCTCTAATTTGGTATCAATGGGAGCATCGAAGACGACCTATTCTGTTGTGGGAAGAACTAAAAAAAATGTTTTTGTTACAATTTCGTTCAACAACGGAGGGAACATTATGTGAACAATTCTTGGCACTCAAACAAGAAGGGAGTGTAAGTGAATATCGACGTCAATTCATTACCCTCGCATCTCCATTAGATCAGATGCCGGAGGAGGTATACCTAAGTAAATTTGTCAATGGGCTGAAACCACAAATTAGAGCTGAAATTCGGGTTTTGGAGCCACAATCTTTGAATCGGGCCATGATCTTAGCTCATCGAATAGAAGAAAAACAACATTACATGGGTTCTTTCAAAGGAGGATTGGGCTTCATCCCAAATGCACTATCTGGACGAATTAGGGTGAATGAAAACCCTAGACCCCCCGATACTATGAAGCCGCCATTGCTTAATGAGGGATCTGCTACTGCAAGAAGCGAGGCGGAGTGGGGAAAAGGAACATTTCGACGGCTCAGCGAGGAAGAACTGCAGCAGAAACAGGAGAAAGGATTGTGCTTTTGCTGCGACGAGAAATTTGGGCCGGGTCATCGGTGTAAAAGGAAAGAACTAAGTGTTTTGGTCACTCAAGAAAACGAAATCGAGGAGAACGAAGAAGAGCAGGGAGATGATGAGCACGGAGCGGAGTTAGAGGCGGCTGAAATAGACGGTAAGGTGGAAGTATCCTTTAATCGGTGATAGGTTGGACCACACCAAAAACCCTGCGACTTAAGGGGAAGATTGGTGCTTAGGAAGTCGTGGTTTTGATTGATAGTGGGGCTACCCACAATTTCATCTCCGAGGGCTTGGTCAGACAGTTGGGGTTACCATGGGTACGGGAGATTCGGTGAAGGGCAGTGGTGTGTGTAAGGGAGTCCGTTTGATGCTTTCAGAGATAGAAGTGGAAGAAGACTTCTTACCTTTAGGGTTAGGAAGCTCTGATGTTATTCTGGGAATCAAATGGTTTTCTACACTAGGGGTGACCTACACCAACTGGAAGTCCCAAATTATGAAGTTTGAAGACAAGGGATCCAACTCTGGGAAGGTCATTGATATCCCTCAAAGCAATGTGGAAAACATTGAGACAAGAAAAACAGGGAATGTTGATTGAATTGGGAAATCTGGATGTTGATGCTAAGGGAGAAGAAGAGTTGGAGGAAGCAATGGGGACGGTCTTGCAACAATTCCAAGGAGTGTTCAATATGGCTCCAGGGTTACCGCCTGAAATAGGGCATGAGCATGCCATTTGTCTGTGTGAAGGGACTTCTCCCATTAATGTTCGACTTTATGTGCCAGAAAGATGAAATTGAAAGACTGATCAAGGAGATGATGGTATCGGGCATCATACGACCAAGTAAGAGTCCCTTCTCAAGTCCAGTATTGTTAGTTAAGAAAAAAGATGGTAGTTGGCATTTCTGTGTCAATTATAGGGCGTTAAACTAGGAAACCATTCCTAATCGGTTTCCCATTCCTGATCGGTTTCCCATTCCGATAATTGATGAGCTTCTGGACGAATTATATGGGGCATGTTATTTCTCCAAGTTAGATTTGAAATCAGGGTATCATCAAATCCGGATTCGGGAAGAGGACGAGCACAAAACGGCATTCCACACTCATGAAGGCCATTAGGAATTTCTGGTAATGCCTTTCGGATTAACAAATGCGCCGGCAACGTTCCAGGCACTGATGAATGAGATTTTCATGCCTTTTCTGCGGAAATTTGTGTTAGTCTTTTTCGACGAAATCTTAGTCTACAGTACGGGAATGGAGGAACATTTGGAGCACGTCTCAATAGTATTGGCAATCTTGGAACAGCATCGACTTTACGCCAACAGAAAAAAAAAATGTGAGTTTGGCAAAACTGAATTAGCTTACTTGGGCCATATTATTTCCAGCAAAGGGGTTTATGTTGATTCCTCCAAGATCAGGGCAATGTTGGCATGGCCGACACCTAAAAACATTACCGAATTATGGGGGTTTTTGGGATTGACGGGCTATTACAGGAAGTTTGTTGAGGGATATAGCACTGTGGCGTGGCCTTTGACTCAACAACTCAAGAAAGAAAATTTCGGGTGGAATAATGATGCCGAAGTGGCTTTCCAAGCATTGAAGAAACGTATGACCGAGGTGCCAGTTCTTGCAATGCCAAACTTTTCAAAGGAATTCGAAATTGAAACGGATACTTCAGGATATGGATTAGGAGTGGTATTGATGCAGGATTGTCGGCCTATTGCATACTACAGTCAAGTATTGGGGCAACAAGCTCAACAAAAGTCGATATATGAAAAAGAATTAATGGCTATAGTGTTTGCTATCGCAAAGTGGAGACCTTATTTGTTGGGACAAAAATTTATTGTACGCACGGATCAAAAGAGTCTGAAATTTTTATTAGAGCAGAGAGTGGTTGGAGTGGATTACCAGAAGTGGATCATTAAACTCATGAGCTACAACTTTGAGATCCAATACAAGCGGGGAAGTCTAATATTGCCGTTGATGCACTGTCAAGAGTAAAGATTAGCCCTGAATGTTCTTCACTGATGATTCCACAATGGAGGGATTGGGCGAAATTACAGGCTGAGTTGGAAGCCGACAATCATCTTTGACGCATCAGAGATAGTATTCAGTCTGGTAACAGTGTTCCGGGGGGTTTCGAAATACGGCAAGGGCTATTATTCTACAAAGACAGGTTAGTCATCTCTCGGACTTCCTACTTCCTTCCTCTTATTTTTGGGGAATTTCATGGGTCACCAATGGGGGGACACTCTGGAGAGCTCAAAACATATCAGAGAATGTCTAGGGAGTTGTTTTGGGTTGGCATGAAGGCTGATGTAGCTCGGATGGTGTCAGAATGTGAGGTCTATCAGAGGAATAAATATGTTGCAAATTCTCCAGCAGGCTTGTTACAACCTCTTTCACTTCCATCTCAAGTGTGGGAAGACATCACTTTGGATTTTATAGAGGGATTGCCTAAATCCAGTGGTGTAGACACTATCCTGGTGGTTGTTGACCGTCTGAGTAAATATGGCCACTTTATTGGTTTACGACACCCATTCACGGCTGAGGTTGTGGCTAAGGTGTTCATACAGGAAATAGTCAGATTGCATGGAGTCCCATTGTCCATCAATTCGGACAGAGATAGAGTTTTTTTAAGCCAATTTTGGACGGAATTGTTTCGCCTACAAGGAACCTTCCTCAAGAGAAGTACCGCATACCACCCCCAAACCGATGGGCAATCCGAGGTAGTCAATTGTTGTTTGGAGACCTACCTACGATGTTTTGCTTCTAGTAAGCCTAAGCAATGGATGAAGTGGTTGGCACGGGCTGAATATTGGTACAACACTTCTCATCACTCTTCTATAGGGTGCTCCCCGTTTAAGGCTTTGTATGGATGGGATCTGCCTAAAATGTTTCGAGTAGAACAAGGGATTACTGTAGTATCATCAGTGGAGCAGTTATTAATGGATAGGGATGCGGCTTTGGATGACCTGAAATTGCATTTACTTAGGGCTCAACAACGCATGAAACAACATGCAGATTTGTCCAGAAGAGAGGTTAATTTTGCAGAGGGTGACTTGGTGTTCTTGAAATTGCGACCTTATCGTCAACACTCCTTGGTGAAACGAAGCAATCAGAAGTTAGCAGCCAGGTACTATGGGCCTTAAAGAATTCTTAAAAAAATTGGTCAGGTTGCCTGCAGATTGGAACTTCCTGACACATCTCAAATTCACCCAGTTTTTCACGTCTCGCAATTACGACAAGCTGTAGGCCCTGGAATGACTACGACCACACTGCCCCCTCAGTTAAGTTCTGACCTTGAATTACTGGTCACCCCAGAGAAAGTGTTGGATGTTCGATCAAAGACACCATCAAACCTGTTTCCTGATGAGGTGCTTATACAATGGGAGGGGTTACCTTTGTTTGAAGCAACGTGGGAGGATTTTGAATTGCTTCGGAACCAATTTCCCCATTTTCACCTTGAGGACAAGGTGCGTACTTTGGGGGGAGGAGTTGATAAACCCCAGTCTATCGAACTTATCAGAGACGTAGGAATAAACAATGATGCAATTTCTGGATGCTTTGTCTGTGATACAATTGCTGAAGGTTGTTAAGTGCTTTGTTAACTCTTATGTTAACAATTGAAGGTTGTTTCTGCAGTGTTTCATTGGTGTGGATAGTGCTTGACTCAAGATATCAGGAAAAGACGATTAATATTCACAAGTGGTGATAGGCGGTTATGCGAGTGGTGGCGTGAAGTTAATGGCAAGTGGTCCCTAAGCAAGTAGTTAGTGTAAGCTGTTGACAGCCTGTGATTAGGCATGTGTAATTCTGAATATAAGTGATTGTTACAATTAGGACATGGATATAAGAAGAGATGTAATGAGATAGGAGGGCATTCTATTGACTGTAAGGTTTTTCTGTACAAAGAGCAAATGCTCTGGGAGAGAATAGGCACTCTCGAAACAGCTTACACTCATACTCAATACAATCAGTTCTTTGATTCATCCTTTGTGTGGTTAGTTCCTGTGTCTGCGTACTTTCGTTGCTGGTATTTCTCTTTTCCATCTTACTTGTTTCCAGTTTCTTTGCATTAACAAACCGCAAGACACATCAGTTACTTTAGTAATATTATTATTAATAATATTGTATTGGGCTTATTAAGTAACATCTCATAATAGTTAGGGCCTGAGTGTCCAATCAGGGCTAGGTTTGTTTTCTTGCTAAGAAGGTAGGACAATTATAAATAAGGCATAGTTGATTGAATAAAAAGATATATTTATTTTGTTTGCTTGTTTTTCAATTATTATAGATTTTCCTGCTTCGTATTTCAATTCTAGTTTTAATTCTATCACAAATAATACTCAAAGTTTTCTGTGGGCATGAGTCCAAACACACATTGGGAGGAAGCACTCCTTTGTATAATGGCTGCATCCCTGCAAAATATTAATTTTGATGTTTATTTCAATTACAGTTTATGTCATTGCTTCAGAGGTAGAGCCAAAGTTAGTCAACACTCTTGTGAGGTTGTTATCTCATCTTACCTGGCCTCTTCTCCTCAATGTTTATTGAAACCTGAAATATGAAAGTTATGTACCTAGGAGGTTGAATCAAATAGTCTCACTTGAATGCCTACGTCATGTTAAGCGGGTACAAAAGAAGAACTCTGCTGAAGCAGGTATATTTTCTGATTCCTTTATCATTATATTTTCAGTTCCTTTTTTTATTTATACTCTTTTTTTTTGTCTTTCTTGTGGGAGAGGAGGGGGGGTCGATCTAAATTGTCTCTTGAAGTGACTGACATACTAGGATTTGCTTTCTCCTTTGTCACATTGTAGCCTTTCTCTCAATTATCTGTGAATATTTTATATATGGTGATCTAAATACATCCCCAATTCCACTCTACTGTTGCACTTGGGAGTCAGGATATTGTAGGTTCTAGGATCTGCTATCATTGTCTGATCACTGCAGTCTTAGACCATTTATTGTAATATTCTTTTTTGTCAGTTCAAAAGTCTCTCGCTTCTGACATTTTCTCCAGTATACTTAATGTTTGTTTTGCATTTAAAACAATAATAATAAATCACAACTGATAGAATCAAAAAATGAAACAATGTCCGGTCTCAAGGTTCTTACCTGTACTTGAAAGTTGGAGTTCCTCTGAAGGAATTCATCTTCGGTCTTCAGCACCTTCACAATTCGATCTTGATCTGTACGAACTCAAAGATACCATGTCAATGGACTCCGAGATTCAAACATACTTTGGCCTTTACTGACTTGTACATGAACGGTTTTTTATTATGCACAACTATCCTCTCACAGAAAAGGGAGATATTATCTAGATGACTAGATGTAGTAAAGTTTCATTTTTACACGAAATCAAGAAGCTATAACAACTCAATCTATCTGCTGTTTGATGGGGAGTACAGCTGTGGTGTTATAGAAGATAGGGAATCAATTGTTGCATGGAGGTGTGAGGGGTCTCTTATAATACATTTGGGAATTTGTAGGAGTTTGCTTTTAGGTTTGTATTGCATTAGACTGCTTTCTTTGTTTGATCTCACTCTCTCCATCCTTCACATTGGTTTCAAGTTGTTGTGTATCTTATGGCATCTCGACTTTCAATTGTTTTCTCTGTGTTTCCTTTTTTTTATTTTAATTTTAAATGAGATCTAAATGGCATAGGAAGTTTTTTTTTTCATCACTGTTTTTTGAATATAGCGCCTACTTCATATTTTACCAAATAACTTGTTGAGCAATGATGTTAGGGTGAGTCCCCATTTCCCAATTCATTTCTTGATTGGTTGAGCATTTGCACTCCTTTTCTCACCCCCCCACCACCCTCACCCTCCAACCTTTCTTTGTTTGGGAGCAACTGATTAATGCTATGGTTTGGATTATTTGGAGGGAAAGGAACAATAAAATTTTCATAGATCGTAGGAAGGATTTTAACAAATTGTGGATTGATGTTAAGGTCACTTTGTGGTGTGGGCTTTTAATTGGGAAAGATTTAGAGACATTCAGTTTTCTGGAGCAACATTCTTCTCTATTGACTAACGATGGTAGTGGGCCGGTTTTAGATGTGCCTAAATGGATTTTGGGGCGGATACAAATATCCAAACAACATCCATCAAATATTCGGGGCGGATACGGATTTGGCCATAAATCTACCCCACGGATATCCGTTTAAGTATTGATATTACAGAAATACCCTGACCCTTTAAAAGCAAAAAAAAACCCTAACCCAATCTATCTCTCCTGCCCAAACCATACCCTTCCTTGCTCAACTTCATTTGATAACTTGCAGAGCGTGAGATGTGCAATCATAAGTTAAAGAGAGAAATCTCAAACCTCGTCTCTTCGATTTCACTATTAAGTTGTTTGTCAACGAAATTAGAACTTGAGGTGAGCAGTACATTGAGGAAAAAAAACCCCAAATCCCTTCTCTCTCCCCCCCTCTATTTGAAACTCTATTTCATTTTCAAATCAACCCATTTCTCACCAGTCCCTTGGTTGTCAATCCCATATAGTGAAACAAACAGATCCATTCTATTTCATTGAGATTGGTCAATCCCCTCTTTAATCTATGTTCACGCTGCTCTCTCTACGTCTACATCTCCTCGGTAGCGGTATGCATCGCTAGCGGTCTCACAACAGTCGATTCGATATAACAACGAATCAAACAAGATCCGATCTGTTGTCACTCGTTTGATTCATCTATTTTCTCGTTTGTCGTACGCTCTCAATTTGTGTTCCCTGCGATTTTGGGTATTTAGAGCTCTGATTTCTTCACTTTCATTGTTGATCAATGAAGCAAGCGATGTCGGTGGGCGACGTTCCATTGGACGATAAAGCGAAGAGAATGAGAGATCTGTTGTCGAGTTTCTACTCTCCCAATCTCTCTTCTTCAATGGAGGGGTTGGAACTTGTTTTGCTTGTTGTGCAATCGTTTATCTGTTGAGTGTGATTGAAGCACACAACGATTTTTTAATATATATTCAGGCGGGGTGGATATCCGCCAATCCGTTTGGAGTGGGGATGGTTTTTGAAAAAATATATAAACGGATATTCGGGGCGGATTCGGGGATCCGCGATCAGTGGGGCGGGGACGAACTTGCACAAATCCGCTCTGTTGCCATCCCTACTATTGAACAATTTTTTTTTCTTTTTTTGTAAATCTTCTGGATATGATTAGTGTGCTGCATTACTCTTTTTTGTTCTGTGGCCCATACTGAATATAATCTGATACTTGTTTTTTTCTAATAAAAAAATGTTAGGATGTGCACCCGAAGCCATTAGCCAAAAGGTATGTCATGCGACTTTTAGCAGTTGTGACAATTCTCGTGTTTTATGCATCCAAAAATACCAAAAGAACCAAAGGCTTTCACCTTCATCAACTGAGTGAAATTTGTTATATCATTTTTTCATGGTGTTTCTATTGAGCAGTTATATCTTGGAAATTTATACCTGAATGAAGTTTCCAACTACAATGTTGTTAAATACTTTTACTTGTTGCTCTAATACATTGAATGTAGAATATACTTACGATGGGCTTATTTGACAGGACATGTTCAGTTGTCTGTGATCTTATGTCTTGCCAATGGAATTGAGAATCAATTGGAGAGCATACCAAATGGTGTACTTGAGCTAATAAATGCCTACCAGTTGAGTCCTTTCATTGCAAAAGTGGGTCATCCTTTTGGCTCGCATCTTTGTATATGAAGTTGTATTCCCAGTTGAAGGATTGTGTGGAAAATCAGAAGATAGCTATCATTTTAACTTGTCATTCTATGTGCAATAAATAGGAAAATGAAAATCTGTTAACTTGTCCTATACCAACGGGTTGCGTTGATTTGGAGGCAGTTCAATCAGGTTATGCTCATTGAAATGGATGGATATTTAGTTCTAAAATAAATGAATTAGCTTATGGGATATGGTGTACTTTTCATTACTTTCGCTTTTTTTTTTTTTTTTTTTTTTTCCTGCTAGTATATCTTGGTTTGATTGTTCTTTGTCGTTCGAATTTTTCTATTTAGATTTCCTGAACCAATCATCTTCGCACCTTTTCTTGTGTCAAAACTCTTTGTTCTTTATACAAGTTACATGAATGATCTTGTCTAGACATTCAATGGTCTTTCTTCAACCCAATTTGGGAAAGAGCAATATACTTTGATTGATTGAAAAGGTTATCTGTATCTTTATCATCAATGCCTCATTTTGACTATCATTTTCATGAATTCCATTGTATTGTAACAATTTAAGCACTTGAAAATAGAAAGATTAGTTATTGAATATTGATTAATCAAACCATTACTTGGTAGCTATCATGTATTTGCCACTAAAGCTTATGTTTAGTTTTCTTCTGATCGTGTCCATCCGCATCCTTTTCATGTCCTTGTGGCCTGCCAGATCTTTAAACTACAGAATGCTACTTATTAGTTCTTGCACCATTTTCTAATATATAACAAGCAACATTGGGGAATTTTCAGGTTGCCAAGTATGCTGCTTTGACAAAAGAAGAGTGGGAGGAGCAATGTAAACTTTGGCCAACATCGTACCACCCACCAACTTAGTAAGTTCAACTTTGTCAACTTCCTACATGTTTGAATGCTAAGTTAATCGCTGATAATTGTGCATTAGGTATAATTCTCTTAAAATATGTGATAACTATACATATAGGGCGTCGGACGCATCAACCGAAAAACCCACCTAGACAGGAACTGATAGCTCTAGTTCCTAAAACTACTGATTATGAAAAAACTTCAAGTACTAGTGTACTACTAAGATTCTCTTGTCCAAGTACTGACCGGTAACTAGCACACATTATGCTAAGCTGTTAACAAGTATTGACTATTAGTTTGAAATCTATAAATGTAAGTAGAAATGCTCCAAAGCAAATAATGGTAGTACCTAAAAAGTGTAACAAGATCTATATAAACCAACTACAGTAAAGCAAATTAGGATAAGATGTAATAAGTAGTAAGTACTAAACTCTAAAAACATATAACAAGAGTCGTTCATTTAAAAAAATTTGTTGAAATCATTTCTTGAAGAAGCATGGCTTTCATGCTTTCACTAAAGGACTGCAGGGCTGTTAATTAGAACTTGTACATCACTAAAATACAAAGAGATGATTTCCTGTAGTTTCATATTTAAAGCAATGAAATTGTATGGAGCAACTGAGCTCTGAGGAAAGGTTTTTAACAACTAAATTTATGAGTTCTTAGACCAAGAAAGTAAGAGGTTGCAAAAACTTGATAGGTGTGTCCCAAAGTGTGTTTAATGTTTAACTCTAGGATCCATAATAAATATAAAACTCTATCTCTGTGGTTTAAACAACCTTTTTCTTGTAAAAAGAGAGATGGAACAAATGGAAGAAAAATAATCACACACACATATATATATGTATCCTCTACCTTGTGTAGCATATTTTTGAACTCCAAATGAGTTAATTTTTCTAAGAGTGATCTATATGGTTAAGAGATCATCCCCACAAAATATCAATGTATACTTTACCCACCTAGAAATTTCAGAATGAGTTGATTTTTTTTGTGAGTATGGTCTCTTTGCCATGTAGATCATCCTAGCTGAAAAATGTATGTTTTTGAAATTTCTACTCTTATCAGAATCATCAAATTCATGGTGGAACTGCACGATAGAAAATTCTCTACCTTGTGTAACATATTCTTGAACTCCAAATGAGTTAATTTTTTTTAAGAGTGATGGTTAAGAGATCATCCCCATAAAATATCAATGTATTTTGAAATTTCCATGTGGATGAAATAGGTGCGTGAATAGGCATGTGTAACTTTTTTTGTAAAAAATCTTTGCCCTCGGATCCCACTCAATATATATATATATATTAGCAAAATAGATAATAATAAATTTAAAAAAAGTTTGTTCGCACTAGCTGTAGGAACTTAGCCGCAACTAAGCTAAGTGAGCAACACCAGAGCTTGACTATTTAATGTGAAAGGTTCTTCAATGAGTAGTTGTTTTCTTGATATGCCTTTGTAAATACAACTTTCTAGATTACAAAGTAGTTCTCTTTTGGTACTTTATCTGTTCTTAATGCTCCCCATCCCCTTCCCTCCTTCTGCAGCAATATCGAGGGTATTACTGGATTTAGCAATGAAGACTCGCAATCAATCTTTAACTTCATGAAAGTCGCACTCAAGTTGATGCAGTCTGGCCCGCAGGTCATGATTGCTTTATTTGACTGTCTTTATGTCTTTGTTACATTTTAACATCATTGTCGCAGTTTGATCAGTCATCCATATAACCTGTTAATCCCTTTACTTGACTCTTTTACATGAGTGTTTATCAGATGCATACAAAATGTCATGATAGCAGTTTGTGCAAGTGTTACTTGGAATGTTTTAAATGATGTTGTTGTTTTATTATTAGTTAAATTGTTCTGGTCAGACTTTATATGGTACCTTGTTAATTGCAGGCAAATTAAGAATGTTAATGTTTCTTGCAATTCTGTAGAACTCCCCAGTTGATAGCCTGTACAGTTGTTTTTAGATTGGGAGGCAATCCAAAGTTATGAAAACCGAACAACTTTTAGCTTTCTGAAAAAAGTATTGGAATTGGATGAAGACACTAAACCCTGTCTTGACTAGCATGATAGCTGATGCTAGAGATTTGGGAGGTTTGGCGGAATTTGTTCATATAGTTGGTGGAAATTGGTGATTTACGGATGGATCTAGGAATTTAGGGTGAGACTTGGTAGGGTTTTTTGGTTTAACAGTTCTAATTGAAGCAAAGATAGGAACTTTCAGGTGGGGATTGTGTGGTGTATCCAACTTCCTCTGAAGGTGTTATTTAACCCAATCTATAGCATCTCTCTTTTTTTAAAGAAGAAACTGTGGTTCAACAGTATGTGGTATCTTCCAATAGTTTGCCTTCAATTGAGAAGAGCTATCAAAGATGAAGGGCTACCTCATGTTCTCAAGCTTATGTATTTGTTGCAACTGGCTACTCTCTCTGGTGAAGATGATCAATGGGTGTGGGACGGCAAATCTGAGTGCTTTTCAGCATATAATTCTCGTTTGAAGCTCCAATCCTTAGCTCTTTTCCAATAGCCAATTTTGCTCTCTTCCCTCTCTTTTGGACACAAGATTTCTTGGAAGGAGGAGGTTCCTCCTAGAGTGAATTTTTACTTTTGGGCTCTTGGTCAAGGAAAAATCCCCATAGATAGTTTGCTCAGGAGAGGGCTGATTATCACTAACAAAGGCATCCTCCGTGAACAACACTTAGAATCAATTGAGTGCATTTCCTTCTCTTGCTCTTTCTTTACTTAACTTTGGACATCAATTTGCAATGAACCCAGCGCCAACCCTCTCAGGTTTCAATCTTTTTGCTTGGGTTTCTGAATGGAACGGATTTCTCAGTCAAGGGTACCTGGCTATGGGAGACAGTTCTTTATGCCACGGTGTGGATTCTTTGGAAGGAGAGAAACTTGCGAATTTTCAGAGGGTTAAGGAGAGATACAGATTTGGTGCTTAGTGTCAAATCTGTGTTGTGGCTTTGGGGCATTACTTGGGGGTTGTTCACTGATGTTCGTTTTCATGAGTGTATCTTCAGTTGGGCTCTTGGTGGCCATTTTTATGTATTGCTTTTTGTATTTTTCTTGCTCCTTTTTGGAGATCCTCTCAGTCCCCTTTATTGGCAGCTGTATCATCTCGTTTGTTTTTTAATTTATACTAGCCAGCCGTTTTACTGATGGATGGTAATGGGGTGGATGTGGGTTTAGCTTTTTATGAATGGATCGTTGCCATCCGTTAATCTTTTAGTGTGCTCTCATATGCAAAATATGCAATTCAAGTGGGGAGGCGTCAAAGGTCTTTGGTCTAAAACATTGTCTCGGTCTTTTTTTTTTTTTTTTTTTTTAGTTCACTATATAATTAGTTACTTATATACCATGGATATATAATGTATACAGTTTTTTCGCTTCATCTTGTGGTGGTAACAGTTAAAGATAGGTGTAACATCAGTGCCATTTCATCTCGAGGTATTGTTAATATCTTATGCTTCTACCATGCAGGTAGTGAATGCTGCAGTCATAGTGGACCCTTCAGTTAGACAAATTATCTCCAGTGCAACTGACCAAACTTGCTCTTTGCACACCCAAGCAGAAAATGCCAACTTTGAAACAGACTGCACCAAACAGCCAGGAACTGTTGTGTCTAACCAATCTGATGCAAACGAGGAAGCAATCAACAATGCTTTACCCTCGGTTCACTTGCACAATAAGCATGAACAATCATATACTGGTGTATCTTGTTTATATCCTTGGAAATGGACAAAGCAACGTTTGTTTATTGGAAATACTTATTCCTGGCATCCTCTAAAACATGCAGCCCTAGTTGCTATTGAGCATGCTGCTGCCAGGGATAGGCGCCTTTTCCCTGGCTCTGGTGATTCTCAGGTGGATCATCTGCAGCCATCCGTACCAAGCTTACCAGCTAAAAGACAGAAGATAAATCTTTTGAAAGTGAGCTTTTCTCTCTTACACTTTTCACCTGCGCAACTGATTCAGACAGCTATCTGGACTATATGTATAGCCACATATTTTGTACTTTCAAGAACTTAGAAACTTGGAATAACATTTTGTTTTTTCAGGATGAGGACAACGCAGTTTTGAAAAGTTGCTCCAATGGTTTTCATTCTGAAGTAGTAAGGCCTTACTTGTGCACTGGTTATGATATCTACCTTGTTTGGGAGCCTTGTATAATGTAAGTTGCTAGAACTCATCTTCAGGCAATAATACCTTTTGTGTTTTATTATGAGTCAATTAATTTATATTACTTGTATATTACGAGTGGCCTCTTCTTTTTTTACCTTAAATTAACTCAATGGGCAGTCATGAATATGGGTTCATTTCAACCAGTACAATGAATTTCTTGTTCAGAACACTTACCAACAGTGTTGAAAAAAAATCGGCTTAGGCAGCCGCCTAGCGGTAGGCGTACGAGAGACGCCCAGATTATAGGCTTGGCAGGGTGAAAAATTGGATCGACCCCTAACAGGGTGCAAATAGCACCTAACAGGGTGCAAATAACACCCCTTAGATCTTCCTCTCCTTCCCATAGATCTAGGGTTGTAGTTGCAGACCATTTGAAGAAGAATAGAAAAACAGAAAAGAGAGTAATTGGGCCGGCGACTCTGATCGTCTCTCTCCTCCTCTTTGTTCTCTTCAGTGAGCCGGCATCATCATCTCTCTCCTCTTCTCCTCTTCGATCTCTCTAGTGGGTCGGCATCATCGTCTCTCAAATCTCACCTGGTCTTCCTCTCCTTCCCATCGATCTAGGGTTGTAGTTGCAGACCATTTGAAGAAAAGAAAAAAAAAAGTACATGGATCGGCATCTCTTGATTGTCTCACCTCCTCTCCTCTTCGATCTCTCCAGTTGGCCGGCGTCATCGTCTCTCAAGTCTCACATCCTCTCCTCTTCGATTTCTCTCAGTGGGCCAGTGTCACCCCTGCAGTTGCACAGCATTTTCAGGTACTCCCCACCCAAATTTATTGGTCAAAGAACAAGCTTATTGACAAGGATTGGGTTTTGTTATTGGGGTTTGACAGGGATCGGAGCTTGGGTAGAAGATGGTAAATGGTTGGGTTTTATTTTTGACAAGGATTGGGTTTGACATGGTTTTGACAGGGATTGGGTAGAACCCTAGCAACCTGGTTATGCATTATGTCAATTGCAATCAAAATATGCAATACATGTTTATATGCACTTAATCACTCATGTACAAGCTAATCGACTAATCAGTTAAATTCTCTCCCTATAATTGGTGAATGCAACATAACTGTGAAAGAAGGACAATACATTGTTACTAAGCGTGCATGATCAAAGTATTCGACAAATGACCTGTTACCCAAGACTATGAAGCCATATAATGAGCTCTATGTTATGCTATTGTGAATTTAAGCTTAAATTTTTTTCAAGTATATTTTTTTTTAAAATAAACTATATGCTATTATGCTTCATTTTTCATGTTTATACATTTTGCATATGTTTCTTGACATTGAGTTGGAATTAATTGATATGTTATTATGCTTAATTTTTATAAATTATAAATTATAATACAAAAAAAAAAAAAAAACAAACGCCTAGGCCTCTGGGAGCTAGTCCTCTACTCGCCTAGCATTTCTTAGAACACTGCTTGCCAATAGGCATTAGAACTGATTTGATAGGATACCGTCCTCCCAAACCTCTTTGTTTGAGGCCATGGTTGATCTCATCAAATAAAACTGTGGTGCGCGCATCGGCATGCTGGGTTTGTATATAAATACTTCATTATTCATTTAATTATATTTGTTTCAAATTGTATTTCAAGTTGGTTATTTAACTTTGAACTCAGTTTTATTGAAATGTTTTTTTAACTGAAGGTGTGCGATGGCACTTGTTCATCAGAGGATCCGACGGATATTTTATGCTTTTCCAAATCCCAACTCGGGTGCATTGGGCAGTGTTCAGAGATTGCAAGGGGAAAAAAGTTTGAATCATCACTATGCTGTCTTTAGGGTTTCAGTACCTCCAGAAGCCCTTAATGAAGTCGTAGACAGTAGCTGATAACAAAGCTAAAGACATGTATACCTGAGTCTCCATTGTACTCGCTTAATGATTTCAGTATCACTTTTTAGATTTGACTTTGTTTTTCCTTAAAAAAAATTTGTTTTTATTTATTTAGAAGTTGCTAATTGATGATGATACTTCCTACTTAATCTGTATACTGAGTGAATAGCTTCATGAAAATTTAATGAGGGGATGATGTCCCAAGTTTAGTTGGTAAGTATTAAGCAATTTTAATTGTTGATCAATAGTAAAATCACCAAACCTGAGATGATTTCCAAGGAGCCATCTAGACTGGACTATTAAAAACTTACCCACCTCTCCAGTCGCCTGAATTTTGTATATTCTCAAGATAAATCCCACTTCACTGCCCCTTTTCCTTGCGATATGTTATTATCAATGTACACGGTATATGTTGATCTTGATATGTGTCTTCCACACATTCTGGTTTTAAGATTTACAGTGGAATTAGAGAGCTCGTTTAATTTTATTAATGAAAATGATGTTTCATTTTGGGTGAACTGGAAAAGTCGTTTAATTTTAGTATTGTCTTTGATTTATTAAATTTTATTTTTCTTCTCTTTTAGATTCAATAAATTTTTTTTGTGAAATTTTAAAGGTTCATTCGTCCACTACTTCAGTTGGTATCAGAGCGGGCTCAAGTTTATGTGATTATGACGAATGATGGAGTTGATAACCATTCCAAGTTGGCGATCTTGGTGATTATATGACCAAGAAAAAACTTGAAGCTTTTGGTTTATCTTTGGAACAAAAGTTGATCCAACAATTTGATCACAAGTTTGATGCACTTATTGCTGACTTCAAATCTCTTGCCATGGCGGTCAAACATTTCCCAAATGAAACCCCTTCACCATCCTCTCGACTTCCACCACCTTTACCAACCACCCAATCTATTGACCCTGAAGTAGAAAATATCCTTAATCAACAAAATTCCCACCCTCATACTCCTGTTAGCAATGTTTTCCATTTTTTCACCCCCACCCAATCTCAAGTTTTTCAATTTAGCACACCTGCGCACTCTCAACGAACTCACACAAACAATATATTTTCCCATCAAAATCAATCTCAATTCCCTAAATGAAACCCCTTCACCATCCTCTCAACTTCCACCACCTTTACCAACTACCCAATCTATTGTCCCTGAAGTAGAAAATACCCTTAATCAACAAAAGTCTCACTCTCATACTCCTGTTAGCAATGTTTTCCATTCTTTCACCACCACCCAACCTCAAGGTTTTCAATTAGCACACCTATGCACTCTCAACAGACTTGCACAAACAATATATTTCCCCCCATCAAAATTAGTCTCAATTCCCCACCCAAACCCTGATCAGTCCCCAAACCCTTATCTAACCCGTCCTCATCAACGAGGGTCTTATCATGATCTAGATGATGATCTTGCAAACGTTTACCTTAGCCAACGTCCCCAAAACCAGCCCCCGTGGTGGTCGAATCTAGTCTTATATGGAAGATACGCGTGAGCAATCCCTTAACCTAACATGAATATTGAAGATTTTCTTATTTGGACTATTGGACTCGAGTGTTCTTCCTAATTATTGACATTCCACCTAACAAACAAATTTTTTTAGTATTTCACAAGCTTAAAGGTACAACTTCTATTTGGTGGGGCAAGTTCCAATAAAATTGTATTCAAATGGTAGAACGCTTATTCATAATTGGGACATAATGAAAGAAAAATTGGTGCAACGTTTTCTTCCACCAAATTATGAGGTTGTGTTTTATGACATGCTTTGCAGTTGTCGTCAATGGCCACAAGGCACTAATTCAGTTTTGTATTACATTTCAGAATTTCAATGCTTTCAACTTCGTAATGGCTTAATGAAAATGTTTGAGTCTTTAACTTTGCTATTCAAGAGAAGATGACTACTTCTATTTATACATATTTGGACGAAGTTATTCATATTGCTCAGAAGGTCGAATATTTTTTGCCAGGTCTCGTTTTCGCATCAATAGCTTTGAGTGTTCTTCTACCCAAACACCCAATCAAACAACACCCCTCCAAAATCAATCCAAGCCTTCCCAATCATACCAACGCAACCCCAACCAATCCTTCAATCCAATTTCTATCACTACAAACATGCAAACCAACCCTAACCCACCCCAACAACATCAAGCACCTCCCAAACATGTTGATTCCAATCCTTATGCTTGACATTTCACTGATACATGCTACAAATGTGATTAGTCAGGTCATCGATTTAAAAATTGTTTTCTATGTTGCCGATCACGTGCTAACCTTGTGCAACATGACGAAGATTCACCACTTTCGGATGCTATTGTTGATGATTTTCCTGAGCATGAACGATGATTCTAAAGACGCGATGATGACATAGATGGTGAATGTTTGAAATTGAGGAAATTACTCGTTGGTCTTCTCAATAGAATCACATTTTTCATATTAATTGTACTGCTCAAGGCAAACTTTGCAACCTTATCATTGATGGTGGTAGTAGCGAGTATTTTTTTCAACTTGAAGTCCAACCACTTCCTGATCCTTATCTAGCTTATCGGATTAAGGACACTTGTGCTACTAATCTTGTCTCTCAATGTCAAAAAAAAAAAAAAATTCATTGGAAAGTAAAAAAATGAGGCGTATGTGACGTGGTTCACATAGATGTTTACCATATATTGCTTGGAAGACCTTGGTTATATGACATGTGTATGATGCATTATTTTACTAGCACATAACTTAATGCCATGCTTTGTAGTAGTAGGAAAGACTAAGTAAGGATCGTTCTAAACCGGATATTATAGGGCTTGATAACAAACACTAAGGGTAAATAAAATACAACTAACAAACTAAATAAGGAAATGTTGGGGGTTGGATTTTTTTAATTTTAAACTAAGAAAATTTCTAAGAATATTACTGTAAGAACAATAAAATCTAAAAGAAAGTCGATGATGAGAGATTAGCTAAATGTATTATTTCCACTCACCAAACATATGCTCATGAACTAAACTCCAATAATTCATTTACTAACTATTGAATAGCAATGTTCAAGATTAACCATGACTACACTGCATTAACCTTATTATTTTCCAAATTTATTGAATTAAACTCATCGTCGCTTTCAAACTATTCTCTTCATGTTATCTAATCAAAAACCACAAATTAGATAAACAATCCAAGGTCATTAAGTTCTATGGAAAATGTGAACATTGACTAAGCCATTATAAGTATGATTAACATCTTGTTCTTAACTTAGGTTTCATTTAACATTACCAACGTCCATTAGTATTTACTACTTATGAATATAGGATTATAACTGTTACATGAAACTCTCATATAATCTAGCTTCAAATCCTAGCATGCTTACTAAGTTGGTCACCTTCACAAACAAGCAAATATAAGTTCTCTAGAAAACAGTTAAGCAAAACATATTCACTTATTGGCTAGTAAATACTGAATTTAATTAATCCATAAAACATATGTTTGGGGCTTCGAATTTGCCCTTGGCTAAAAGGCGGTTTAGAAAGACATATTAATCATGATTAAATAACAATTCATAATTCAATGTTAAACTAAAAATAGAAAAGGGTAAGAGATGAAACACCGTCGCCTACTGCGTGGTGGTGGTGATAACTGTGTGGGTGTGAATAGCGTAAGAGATGGATGATGAAATGATCGACTCCTCCATCTGTGCACTTTGTTCTTTTACTGCTTCAATCGCCTTCAACTGTTGGATTGCGACGATTTCTCTTTGTGCGTAAGCGATGGAGATAGCCATTGGTTGCAAGGCAATCATAATAGTGAGAGAGAAGGGACGACGAGATGGAGATTGGATGTCGTTTTGATGGTGGTTGTTGATTGAATGTGTGGCTTGGTGTACGATGTAGGTTGAGGGTTGTGAGATTGCAAACTGCTGTGTGAAGCGAATCGAGGCGATGGAGACTGAGAAGGGTGATCTTCAGATAGTCGGGTATTGTTCCATTTATATATGGTCTCTCTAGGTTTCCAGGTTTTTGTACAATTCCTTGCGCCACCAATTCTTCATATATATATATAGGGTAGTAAAATGGCATAAATATGCTCTTATAAGTGTACATCATCATGGGCTCGGTCGATGTGGCAAACTTGTTGATTTTTTAGCCTTGGTTGGATCAACAAATTATTATTTTACTTGTTTTCTTATCATACGTTTCCATGAAAGCATCCGCCATATTCTCAATATTGTCCAGGATATCCTATGTCACATATTTATAGCCCTTCTTGTTTCTTTGTAGACTTGTTTTTCTTAGTTGTCTTAGATTTGAAAATTTTGAATAGCCAAATGAAGGTAAGTAAGAGCATCCACAATCATTTTCTAAATTCAATATTTGGAAAGCCAAACTTCCATAATGGTTTTCCAAATACGGGATTTGATCAAAATAGGACCCCCTTTCTACAAAAGTTGGAAATCTATCAAATTGTTTGTTTGGAAATTGGAAAAAGTAAAACATAAATGAAACTTCCACCATCATATTGATACTACAACAAGTTTAACTTGGTATGGTCATGATACTAAGTTAAAAACTTGGTATGGTGAATTAACCCATATGTAATTCACAACTTCGTCAATTGAATAAAAGCAATTACAAACTCCATTTCGCTAGTATTGATACTTGCCAACGGATAGTATTTCATGATAATATGTCACCTTCAATGACTATCTTTTCCATCTATTTATAATGCTCATTTCACTCCATTCACTCAACATCTTTGTCTTCTTCATGGAGTTATTTCCCAAGTCTACTGTAAGTGAACCCCTTCAATTTCTTGCGAGCATAACCAATATATAGTAGAACTTCGGCAATTTAATAATCAATAAAGTAATAATCAATGTTAAATAATATTTTTGGCCAGTCCCAACTTGGGGATAACGTGCTCAATTCATATTTCGCAAAATTTATAAGATAGTGTATAAGTCCCACATAATATATAAATTAATAATTTTCTGATGCACAGTGTTATAATTCAACTATGAGGCCTTCCTAAAATATGACTCAATCAATGTTTGTTTTCTTCTTGAAATTGATGTTACCTTTGATCTCATTTCTAACTTTTCTTAATTTGGTAAGAAGTTCTGGTGTGGTTTTCTCATGCTACACAAAAAATAATCAGTGTCATCACCACTTTGAGTCATACATCGATTATATTTGTTGTACTCGCACAACGCTTTACACATTTCATCTGCCATTGTTGATTTCTTTACACCTTTGAGATGAGATAGAAACAATTGTTGTATGTAAGATGTGTTGTGTTACAATGACTTTTGTTTACTTAGATAGAGTTTTTGTTTAGTTAAATGTTTATTGATGATACATAAAAAAAAAATCGATTATCACGGTTGTACACGTGATATGAAGACCCATCACGAGAATGTAACACCAGATCTAATGTAATACCAGATCTATTAGGCCAGCCCATAAAGCCTAGGAAAAATGAGGCCAATTATAGAGGCCCGAACTAGGCCCATCACTAATGAGACATGAACATGATCCGAATCCAGACCCAAACATATCAAAACCCAAGTCCAGGCCCGACACGAGTTCCCTCATAAAGAAAGATAACGTTGCACCAAGAAAGAGCCGTAAAGGAACTTACGCCTCCTTGAACGCATCTCCATTAAGGAGGAGACTGTTACAAAAATATCTCATTCCGTTGCGCCTCACAGGCTTAAGTTATGCAGAGAGTTAACCACGACCATTATAAAAGGTATTGATAACATTTGACTAAGGTATGCAACTTTAACTGAGTTTTGTCCTGATTTACAACATTTTTCCAACAAAGTTGCTGACTTAAGCATCGGAGTGCCTTCAGCCACCAAAAAGGTGGTCCTTGGCAGTCTAACAGTTGTTTTGCAGGTTAAACTCACAGGAAGACGACTTTTGGACGCATCAATTTGGTGTCGTCTGTGGGGAACGACGAGTTTCCTCTTCTAAAATCAGAGCACACAGTGACAAAGCTCACCACAACCTAATGAAAGATCGACAAAGCCATCAGAAGACAGACCCCCAATTCAATGATCACGACAACTCTCCCACTGACAAATCACTAACGGCTCAGGGAGAAGATGTAGTCTAAAATACCGAACCAATAGCATCCGAGAATGCAAATCCTTTACACGCAATAGTTCAGACAGCCCAGACGGCCATCGGAGTTGCCAGGGACCCTTGAGTAGATTCGCTCATGGCCCAGATGAAATACATGACAGAGATGCTAGAAAAAATCACCCAGCAACGCGTTCAACCATCCGACCCTATTCCAGCACCGCCTAAACAAAACTCCACTATCCGAACTCAAGGGAGTGACGAAGCCTTAGCAAAACCCCAACAGGGAAACGTCGAGAGCAGCGAGCTCAACAGACCAGACTCCGCAGTGCGACGAAATGGTTGTTGAGATATCGTTCAGGATCGGAGTCATGGACCCCAATGTATTATACGAGTTGGCCAAGCCACCATTTTCCGACGAATTCATGAAGAAGGCAATGCCAAAGAAATTCACTCCTCCAAGTTTGAAGTGTACGATGGTACCATTGACCCGACTGGTCACCTAAGACATTTTGACCACAGGATGACTCTAAAAGAAACTATAAAGTCGATCCTGTGCAGAATGTTCTCAACTAGCCTCACATCCGCAACAATGAACTGGTTTAACAGCCTGCCACCAAGGTCAATAGGTTATTTCCAAACCTTAACCACCGCTTTCATTACCAGATTCATCGGGAGTTAGCGGATGAGGAAATGACCCCACTACCTTCTACACATCCGACAGAAGCCAGAAGAAACAATACGGGAGTATGTTACTCATTTCACCAACGAGCTGACAATGATTGATGGATGCAGCGACAACATGACCACTGCAACTTTCGTCGCTGGATTGAAGATAGACACCTTATTTGATGCCCTAAACTTGGAACCTCCAAAAGGCATGGCGGTCCTGCTGAAAATAACACAGAAACATATTTTCCTCTAAGAAATGAAAGCTGCAAGGAGAAAAAATGAGCAAAAGAGGGATAACCATTCGAGGAAACGAGAAAGAAAAGATGAAAAAATACGAGATGGCGGATCACGGGAGGATATCAGTCATTTAAATAAACATTGAAGCGATAGACGCACAGAGTCCAACCAACATGAATCCAGGAAATCGCAATCGGCACGACCCAATCATGAGCAAATAACTAGCGTAATGAGGACATAGTATAAACCATACACAACCCTAAAAGCAAGCCGAACTGACATCTTAAAACACATATCAAACTGGGAGAATGTTAACTGGCCAACTAGGATGAAAGGAGACCCGGAAGGACGAGACAAGAGTAGATATTGTTCTTTCCACAAGGATAACGGATGTGATACTGAGGATTGCTACAATTGAAAGAAGAAATCGAACATTGGATCCAGAGAGGACGGCTGGATGAGTTCGTCGGCATATCAGACAAACAGTTCAAAGGCAAAGAAAAGGCAGACGCTACAGCCACGGGATCAAAGAACGATCAAGGGAATTTATATATGCACTACACTGCATCCACCCTGAGAAAGAAGCACCTCCCACCTGAACAAACCTATATCGAAGTCGAAATATCAACGCACCAAAGACCTTAGTAGCAGAGACAAATTCAGCCAAAGTCACTTATAAAGGAACTGACAAATTTCATCAGGCCCTAACAAGCAGTGCCAAACAGGGAGCAATAACGACGCAAACAAATAAGATCATAAAATTAGATAGAATAGCAGAGACACAGACGCCAACGCAAGGATAGACAGTAGCAATGCAAAAATAAAAGAAAAAATGCTCCAGAATGTAACGAAGCCAATCCAGGAGAACTGCTAAAATGGTCGAAGAATCAATAACTTTTCATTTTCGGAATCGACATCTCACAAAAGCAAAATAGCTTCATAGCACAGCTATGAAAAACACTGGGCGCAAAAAGCCCACAAGGGATCAGGACGCAAGTCAGATATTCACAATAAACTTGTGATCTGATCAACCAAATAAGTAAAATTTGGACACCTGAGTCAAACTAAAAACAAAAACTTCAAATCGACCAAGGTGTCGAGTTAAAGAAGTAAAAGTTGGACACCCGAGTCAAGCTAAAAACAAAAACTTTGAATCTACTGAGGTGTCGAGTTAACGAAGTAAGAGTTGGACACCCAAGTCAAACTAAAACAGAAACTCGAATCGATATAGATGTCGAGTTAACGAAGTAAAAGTTGGAAACCTGAGTCAAACTAAAAACATAAACTTTGAATCGATAGAGGTGTCGAGTTAACGAAGTAAAAATTGGACAACCGAGTCAAGCTAAAAAGAGAATCTTCGAATCGACCGAGGTGTCAAGTTAACAAAGTAAAAGTTGGACGAACGAGTCAACTAAAGGAAATGACTTCGAGTCGACCAGAGTGTCGCACAAAACGAATCAAGAGTTGGAAACCCGAGTCAAACTAAGAACAAAAATTTCGAATCGATCGAGATGTCGAGTTAATGACGTAAAAGTTTCAACTAAATGAACTAACTTTGAGTCAACTAGAGCGTTGCACCAGCGAAACAAATTGAACGAACGAGTAAATTGAGCAAAACAACTTCGTGTCATGACAAGCTAGCAAAGTAAGAGATCAGGTGGATAATTCAAAGGAGAAAATAAGCAAACAAAACAGCTTTCCACAAAAATTCAAAGACAATAAACACAAGATCAAGACATGCGTACTAAAGCATAGGAAAAATCAAACCACCAAAATGTTGCTACAGACATATTTGTGAAACATCAAATACAAATTATCAAGATAACGACAGATAAACAAAGTCGATAAAGAAGCTAATTCTGATCATTCAAAATCTGTTCCATTACATTCAAAAGTAGCAATGGAAGACTAAAGGGAAAGATTTATAACATCCTCAACAATACCACCCACAGGAGCCGGATCAACAACCAGGACTCCTTCAAGAAGAGGAAGCGATCTTCAGCTATTGGGACGCTTGGAGGATCTTCAGCAGCACCTTCCACGTCCTCGAAGGTCTGATAAACCAGATGATGATACTAAGACAAGTCAACACCAAGACCCTTGATATAATCCAAAAGCCCAGTCCGACCATCAACAACGCATTGCCAGTCTACCACCTCCATAACACGGAGTCTATCCTTAACAGAAGCAAGCTCACTTCTTACCCCGATAAGTTGGCCCTCGACAATAGTAAGCATTACAGAGGAATCAACCTTGGCCTCGTCAAGCGAAAACATCAATTGTTCCACCTTTTTCTCAACAACATTGCGATTGTTAGAATGCTCTATCATTGCCCGTGCGACTTCATCATGAAGCGGTTTCTCAGAAGAAAGTTCTTTCTCCACATCGTGCAGACGTGTGTGGATGCCCTCTAGGTTAGCCCTAAGGGATTCAAGCACAACCACATATCGATCCTGCGCACTCTCCACCTTGGCCAACGTCGCCCGAGCAACTTCAACCGCTTTGGTTCATTCAGAGCATCATGCTTTTAATGCGTCATATTGGTAAAGAACATGGGAGAATACCAGCAGCAACACGGAAAGCTTCCTCTCCAAATAAACCATAAGATTGTGATTGGCCTAATGATTCAAGCCTAGGTTGATAGTCTATTTAGGCTTCAGGAAATCAGTTCTTGTGTTTTAGTGTTTGAATCAGTGAAAAAATTCTATTTAGATTGAACTTCTCATATGTTTAGTGATATATCCTAATTTATAACCAATTTTGATGACTTTTAGTTTGCACCAAAATGCGTTTACAGGGTTCTATAGTCAGTCCATGACCAGTGACGGAGCCAGGATTTTTGTTGGAGGGGGCGGAGTGATGTCATAATAAATCAAATATAATATAAAAATTAGTTACTTTAACATGAATTTTTTTTTTAATATAGCAAAAAGGAGAGTACAACAAAGACAGTCATTGAAGATGATTACTACTATATTCATTGAAGATTATTACTACTTCTAGAAACACAACACAAGATAAGGGTTTGAATCGTTGATTACTACTACATGAAGAAAAGGAGAAAGAGATTGGGTTGCTTACGAATTTTTTGTGGAGATGACCAACACAGTGATTAATGAAGGCATCTGGTACCTAGAAGAAGAAGAATAAGGTGGTTTGGATCATACTGGATCTTGTGAAAATGAGCTCAAATAATTCAATAGTTATAGATTTTTGAAGATGATGAAATATGGGGGTTTCCCTCATCTTATCCAATCGATGGAGTGTGAAGAAAAAACTGTGAATTTTGGTTTCTTTGAGAGATTTGAGGGATTTAACCACTATCTCTAACTCTAAAAGTAGAGTTTGAATTTGATATGTACATGATTTGAAGGAAAAAGTTCTGGTTGAAGTGAAAAGTGAGAATAGAGGGGCAAATAAAAAACTAATTGGGGGACAAATAAATTATTAATAAATAAATAAAAAAATCTCAAAAGTCAGTGAGGGCAATTGCCCCCAGGTGAATCCGTGCCTGAATGACCCCTGGATGCTGAAAGCATTCTACAGGGTGGAGATGATGGGGTTGGTCTATGGATTTTTCTTCCTTTTGCCATATCGAAATGGCTAAAGGAGATAAATCATAATGCATCAAGTGTATATTTCGTTCAACGTGGCAACACATTAGGAAACTTTTGTTCAGTCAAGGAGTATGGAATTCTGAATGCATGTTTTTTTTTTTCTGTTACATTTACAACTTTCCAAGTGTCACCAGGCACAAACAATATTGTTCATTTTTGTAGTCTATACTGATCAAGAGAGATAGAGATTCAGAGATTGAAAGAGATCAAAACAAGAGAAAGAGAGATAGAGCATCGAAGAAGAATGGCTGCAGCAAGAGACAGGGATAGAGATCTAGAGCTTCTGATTCCTGTAGCTGGTGGTGGTGGTGGAGGTGGAGGTAGAGGAGGAGGACCAAGTCCTGATGATGGAGGCTCGAAAACCTCTTCTACTTGTTCCACTCCTGATGCTTCTCATCACCACAATTCCGGCAAAGAGGTTTGCTAATTTGTCTCCCCAAAATTTAATTCTATTACGTTTCTTCAAAATATTAAAATTTTCTTTTGGATTAGTAGCATGATGTTGCTAATTAGACCTAATTGAATTAATACAATATTTAAAATGTGGTGAGGTTAAGTGTCGTGCAATCCATAGAATGTTGATATGATTGAGTGACTTAGTCTAGTATTCCTGCTTGACCTTTTAGGTTTTGAAAGTGTTTAGCCCTTTGATAGGACATTGTGCATATGTGAAGATAGGGTATACCCTAGATCAGATCAGTTATTGATTGGATTCCTAATTTGGGTCTGAATTCGCCTTACTAATTGTTTGAACATGGCGATGTTTTGGTGGAGAATTCAACCATCTTATAGTAATTATGATGAAGATAGGTAGAATCATTTAGTAAGAGTGTTATGGTTAATGCAAAGCTAGAACTATCTTACAGTCCAAGAATGATCCATTGAAATGGATATACATTGAGGAGGATGTTGAGGATTAAGGAAGACGGCTGAAGTAGATGTAAGGGAAAATACTAGCTAATGCAAATAATCTCAACACAAGTCTTAGACTTAGTTGGTGATAGTGAATGGCTAAAATTGTTATGCAAGTAATAGCAAAGAAAAAACAACGTGCAGAAAATAAAGATGACACCGAGATTTACGTGGTTCGGCTTTGCCTACTCCACGGACGACGACTCTATAACTTTCTTATTAATATGGAAACACTTACTTGAAGATTATAACTTTCTTATTAATATGGAAACACTTACTTGAAGATTACAACGTTGTCAAGCAACAATCCTTGAGATTACCCAATCTCAAGCCAACAATACCGCCAAAAGTTTGACGAAAATCGCAAACGAAGAACACCCGAAATCACTCGATTCCAATCCTTCTTTTTGGCTATTGTTTCACGCTGCACACACACCGAATCATGCTCTTATCGCAGCCTGTTTCACGCCCTTATCGTAGCCCGTTTCACGTCGCACTCATGCCACACTGCTGCTCTGTTTCAACGATGTATTTGCAGCCAATCTGACGCTGCGTTGCTGCTGCGATGTTGCTGCGATTTTGCTACAATGTTGCTGCTGTATTGCTGCTGTGTTTTAGCTGTACGCTCTGATTGTTATGCTGTGTTTTTTCATAGCTGCCTTATATTTACTTTTTATACAAGTAGTTGTTGTATGTTTGCTTTAATTGGAGAAAGAAAAGGACATTGAGTCCCACATGAATTGTGAACCAAACACTCCATCACACACACAAGGACTCGTGTTTGAGTCCTTGTAATTGTCTCACAGTAGAGACATTGTTTATACATTCTCTGCGATTGAGATATTCCAATCAGATTACAGGAAAACATTAAAAGACACTGCCAAAACTGACTATGGGCATGTTGGAGAATCGATAAATACCGTATGATTTTGTTTGCATCGGTTGATTGTAAAGCAAGGAAACACGAACCCAGAAATTTGTTTAATATATTGTACAGAATTTAATTTTAATCTTATCAGAGCACTTTTTTTTAATATAAAATGCACCAAAGATGTAAGTATATGAACTTTCATCTGCGCTGTTCTGCAGGCATTTTTTAAATTCATCAGGAGTTGGACATCAAAGAAGTTTATGACGGGATGGTAAGTTTTTCAAGGACCAGGTATACGTCTCTAATCATTATTAGTCCTGGGAAACCTAATACAAGATATTTGACAATGTTTTGCAGTGTCATTCTTTCTCCTATAACCATCACATTCTATGTGACGTGGTGGTTCATTAATTTTGTAGATAGTTTCTTCTCCCCGATCTATAATCACCTGGGGATCAATGTATTTGGTAATGCTTCCACTTTTCTATACATTTTCAAAATCCCATGTCTTCAGCAATGGCATGCTAAATAATATGTTCGATTTGCATTCTGGGCAATCAAATATAGGTCTTGGATTCATAACATCTATCAGTTTCATCTTCTTAGTTGGCGTGTTCATGTCATCATGGTGGGGTGCTTCTGTTCTTGGTCTTGGAGAATGGTTCATTAAGAAGATGCCATTGGTAAGCTATATTTACTCTGCCTCAAAGCAGATAAGCGCTGCAATATCACCAGGTGAGTATATAACAATTCTTTCTTTATACAGTTTACATCAAGCTCCTACAGTTTTGAACTCTTTAAGAATTCAATAGCACTTCTGCAGATGAGAGCACCCGTGCATTTAAAGAAGTTGCAATCATTAGGCATCCAAGAATCGGAGAATATGCATTCGGGTTTATTACCTCAACCGTGATTCTCCAGAGGAGTACGGGTGAAGAGAAGTTATGTTGTGTCTATGTACCTACTAACCACCTGTACATTGGAGACATTTTCCTCATCAACTCAAATGATGTTATGAGGCCAAACTTATCCGTTCGAGAAGGAATTGGTGAGAGAGTTGTATAGCAAAATAATGAATCAAGATTGAATCACATTTCCAAATCTAACAGAAAGTTCTTTGTGCTTGCACTGTCATGCAGAAATCGTTATATCAGGGGGTATGTCAATACCACAAATATTGACCACGATAGATGCACAAGCCATTATGGCATCAAGGATTGGCAGAAGCCCGATATTCACAGTTTCACAGGTCTGATGCTATGAAGATTTTCTTTTTATTAGTTTACTTTTCATATAATAGAGGAATGATCGAAACAGAACAATTTACATTCCAATGTGCCGATGTCCACTCAAAATATCTGGTGAAGAATAGTCATGAATCTTAATGCCATAGCAAATTGGGCATTACAGATTGCAGTGTTCTCTTCTTTGTATCCATCTGTGTGGCTAGTGTCATTTGCTGATACAAATCTTTTACGCACTGACGCCCCAGTGCACCCTCCTGAATTTTTCTTTTTGGTATTCTATAAAATTGTAGCTATTTACAAAAGTGAAAAAAAATATATAAATGGAACTTATATGATCTGTTACAAGAGGAAATTGCACTTTCTATCTGGTTTTAATTCCGTAGGCGTATTAGTTTGGGCAGGTTGGGCGGCTTGAGGTCCCAGTAAAACCTCTAAATAACACAACAGAGTACAAGCCCAAGTTGTTGAGTCGAGTCAAGTCGTGTTGATCAAGTTGCCGGGTGTAGGAGGTTATGATTATATATTTATTCCAGTGAAACTATGCAATTATCGATTATACACACATAATAATTGTACAAAACAAAATACATATATGTTCAATAAGTACTGCTGTCGAATAGGATTTCTTGTTCTCAAAACTTCTCCAGCAAAATTAGAAGAAAACCAAGAATTTCTTATGCAATATGGTTTGAAATAAATGAAAGAGTGTCATAATTAACGTATGAACTGAACGTGCATGTAAAAAGATTTTCAGGATGTTGGCGTACGAGAAACTCGCTGGCAGGCAGTACTTCCATTTGCCAATGGAGCTTGAATTTGTATCCTTGCATCTCCAAGAAGGTACTCCCCACTTCTATCATCACTGAAGCCATCTAGCAAAAAGGAAAATTCGTAAAAGTAAACTTAATTAGGTGGTAATGCATGGATCGACATCATTGAACCTAAAAGATTAACTTCTATCAAAACACCGAAAGTCAGTTAACAGAAATACACAATGGACTGGAAATAGGTTTTTATATCAAAGAGACTAATGGAATATAAATCCTCCGAAATCTAAATAAATCCTAAACTAGTTATTCTCCCTAATTAATCACAGTAATGGAAACAGCCATGGAAAACAACTATCCTATACACTTCATCAACTGCTTCAGTCGCCTGTTGCTTCAGTTGCATTTACGTTTCTTATTACCTTTCTTACTGCATTTACGTTTATAGCTTTTGCAGATCTTCTTGAGTTTCTCTTTCGTTCCTTTATCCAGATGTGTAGCTTCTTTTTTTTTTTTTTTTTTTTTTTGGAAAAAATTAGATGTGTAGCTTCAGATATATGATAATGTCCAACATGTGGCCATTCTCGCAGGGATTTCTCTATTCATTATGTAACTCATAGTAACACTTCTGCTTCCAAAGATTATTACCTATACTCGACGAGATCAAAAGCTTGAGTTCCAAAGAAACACAACCAATTAACTCTGATAATATCTACACCTTGAAGAAGTTCAATTATCTGTAATTTCAGTTCCGGGGGTAAGCTAGTGAAGCCGGTGGGATTTGGCAATCCAAGGACCTCGCGAAAGTCTATAAAGAGTGGAGATGCAATCCTATAATATAAAATTTCCCAAAACTTCAAAACTTGCTTTAGATGGTATGAAGAGTAAGACCCATCATCCTCATTCTCTTTGCCATTAATCTTCAAAGCAAAATAGGTTAATGATGGAAGGAAAAGGGTTTTATCCAAAGAAGAGCAATATGATTGATGCTTTCGATACTTTAGATGTCCATTTTGTTGTATAATTATCCTAGAAACACGCCCGAACCTAATTGGTACTTGCAAGTAAAAGTAAGAGTCTAGCAATCAGTAACAGTAAATAGACAAGATATACGTGGTTCGGCAATGTGCCTACATCCACGGGACAACGACGAACTTCTTTATTATGAAAGAGTAATTTGAGAAGTACAAATTCTTGAGAACAGTTTCCAGTTCTCTCAACTCTCAATCTGAAAGTAATCCGTTATACTCACGGATTGTACCGTTCTTCCCTACACTTTCGATACAAAGAAAAATCAGCAGATTCTCTTCAGTTTTCTGCCTTGGTAATACTCAAACCTTACCTTGAAAACTGTGATCAATGGCTGCGAATAAACTCCTGTTTTCTGTCAATAAAACAGCCCCAATATTCTGTTTTCTCTCGATAAAAACCAGCCCCCAATACCCTGTTTTCTGCCTCAGAAAATACAATTAATAATCCCTGGAATAGGCTGATATTTATAGCAATTGTTGCTTCCTATTTTGAGTCCTAATAGGACCTGAAAACCCATCTGTGTCCTTGTTTGAATACAAAAGAAAACCTGTATGCCTGATCTGTATATGACTTCTGAATAAGAATAGAAATCCCTATAGAATAGGGATCCTATTTTATAAGATCTGTATTCTGTCACATATATAGAAATCCTATTCCATTTCAAACTCTATGGATTGAAATTGTGAGTCACGAAATCCCACAATCTCCACCTTGGCGAACAATTTCAGGACACACCTCCATCAGCTCATACATCTCCACCTTGGCATGAAATCCCCAGCCAAGGTAACCTGCTCGTCGTCGTCTTCCCGGCCTAAAGGCCGTCCACCCCTAAGGGCCATGCCCCCGTGGGGCATCAACACTGAGAGAGTCTGATCAAGTGGAGACAATGCTCCAACTTGACCCTGGGTACTACCTTCGTCAACATATCAGCTGCATTCTCCTTTGTATCAACTTTCTCTAGTATCACAACTCTGTCCTCGATGATATCTCTGATAAAGTGAAACCTGACATCAATATGCTTGGTCCTCGCATGATGAACCTGATTCTTTGCCAAATGGATGGCATTCTGACTATCACAAAGAATTGTAATATCCCTCTGAGTAACACCCAAATCTTTAACCAGACCTCGAAGCCATATAGCCTCTTTCACTGCCTCTGTCACTGCCATATACTCTGCCTCTGTAGTAGACAGCGCAACAACTGACTGTAACATGGACCGCCAAGATATAGGACCCCCTGCCAATTTAAAACAGTAACCTGTAGTAGACCGACGCCTGTCCAAATCTCCTGCATAATCTGAGTCAACATAACCTGTCACAGCTGAAACTGACGATCTCTCATAGACCAAACCGACATCCAACGTGCCTCGAAGATACCTCAAAATCCACTTGACTGCTTGCCAATGGGTTTTGCCTGGATTAGCCATGTATCGACTAACCAAACTCACTGCGTGTGCAATGTCGGGACGTGTGCAAATCATGGCATACATCAAGCTGCCAACTGCACTAGCATAAGGAACCTGTGACATGTATTCCTTCTCTGCTACAGTAGTAGGGGACTGCAAACCAGAGAGCCTGAAGTGAGCTGCGAAAGGAGTACTGACCGACTTGGCCCTATCCATGCCAAATCTATGAACTACCTTCTCAAGATATTGCCTCTGCGACAAAGACAATCTACCAAGCTTCCTGTCCCTCACTATCTCCATCCCGAGTATCTTCTTTGCTGGACCCAAATCCTTCATCTCAAATTCATTGCTCAACTGAACCTTTAGCAGCTCTATCTCACGCTTACTCCTAGCAGCAATAAGCATATCATCCACGTAAAGCAATAAATAGATGTAGGAACCATCTCGAAGCCTCCTGAAATAAACACAATGATCATACTGACTTCGTGTGTACTTTTGCTTCAACATAAAAGTATCAAACCTCAAGTACCACTGACGAGAAGACTGTTTCAACCCGTATAGAGACTTTTTTAGTTTGCATACCCTGTTTTCCTTCCCAGCAATAGCATATCCATCTGGCTGAACCATGTAAATATCCTCTTCCAGATCACCGTGCAAGAAAGCAGTCTTGACATCTAGTTGCTCGAGCTCTAAGTCATACTGCGCCACCATAGCTAATAGGACACGGATAGAAGTGTGCTTAACCACCGGAGAGAAAACCTCGTTATAATCCACACCTTCTGTTTGTGCAAATCCTTTTGCTACCAATCTTGCCTTGAATCTTACACCTGCAGAATTCCCTTTGGAATCTGGAATGCCGTCTTTCAGAGTGTACACCCACTTGCATCCTATCGCCCGTTTTCCCTTTGGAAGTGTCACCAGCTCCCATGTATGATTTTTGTGAAGAGACTGTATCTCCGCATCCATAGCCACCTTCCACTCATCCATATGCGAGCTTTTACAAGCTTGCTTATACGTAGTAGGTGCATCATCATACTCCCCGAAAACTGAAAAAACATAGGCTGCCATTTCCTCAAATCCATATCTGATGGGTGCTCTAGTATTCCGACGCTCTCTCTGTGCTGCCAAAGACGGCTGAGAAACCTGCTGCTCATGCTCATGCTGTACCTGTGGCTCCTCAACAGGAACCTCCTCATCTGCAATAACCTCTGGATCACCCTGTACTGTATCATGAATCCCATCATCATTACCATGACCTGAATCCGAAAAACTGTCCTGTGTACCAGACCTAGGAGTTCCAAGCTCCACCTGCAGAAAATCATCCTCATCATCAAAGTTATCACCTCTCCATACCGGAGATCCATCCTTGCATCTCTCACACTTAGGCCTTAAGAGTGCCTCCTCATGGAACTTTACGTCTCTAGAAATCTCCCACTTGCCCGTTTCAGAGCACCACAATTTGTAGCCTTTGACTGAACCTGGATAACCAAGGAATATAGCCTTCCTTGCCCTTGCTCCCAGCTTATCATCCTTCACATGAAAATAAGCAGGACAACCAAAAACTTTCAGATGTGAATAATCCGTAGAAGTGCCAGACCATACCTCCATAGGAGTTTTGAACTCAATCGCTGATGATGGAGACCTGTTTATGAGATAACACGCCGTAGATACGGCTTCAGCCCACCATACCTTGCCTAATCCTGCATTAGACAACATGCACCGTGCTCTCTCTAGAAGTGTGCGGTTCATCCTTTCCGCCACTCCGTTCTGTTGTGGTGTCTTCTTCACTGTGAAATGCCTGCGAATGCCATGCTCCTGACAATACTCCTTCAAGGGGTCTTCAGTGTACTCTCCACCATTGTCGGATCTGACCACCTTGATAACTCTGCCAGTCTGCTTCTCTACCATCGCCCTCCATTTCTTGAAGGTGTCAGTGACTTCATTCTTTCTTTTCATGGTGTAAATCCATACTCTCCGGCTGAAGTCATCAACAAAACTGACAAACCACCTAGAACCACCTTTGGACACTGTCCTGGATGGGCCCCAAACATCCGTGTGAATGTAATCCACAATACCCGCAGTAGTATGCTCCGCTGAACCAAAACTAACTCGAGTCTGCTTCCCGAAGATGCAGTGCTCACAAAAGTCCAACTTCCCAAGCTTTTCACTGCCAAGCAAGCCTCGCTTGCTCAATGCCTTCAACCCTGCCTCACCCACATGCCCTAAGCGCATGTGCCATAACTGAGTCTGGGCTACGCTCTTCTCATCAAGAACCTCTGAGACCATAGCTCCACCTTCAACTACGTCTCCTTGAAGATAATACAGATTTCCATGTCTAACTGACGTAAGCATTACCTTGTCACCATTGTAGACACAACACATGCCATTCTCACCAACAAATTTGAAGCCCTGAGCCTCAAGCGCACCAAGAGAAATCAGACCTTTCGAAAGATCCGGTACATGACGAACCTCTGTAAGCTTCCTAACTGAACCATCTGCCAAACTGAAATGAACTGTGCCAACACCCCTAGTCTTGCATACTCTGGAGTCTCCCATATAAACTGATCCACCCTTCACCTCACGGTAACTAGTAAACCACTCTCTAATAGGACACATATGAAAAGACGCACCGGTATCAAACACCCATCCTCCATACAGATGATCACCATTATCTGCCATAAGAGCCTCTGCTAGATCTCCTGTAATCCTGATATCCACATCATCATGTATAGATCCAACCAGATTCGACTCGCCATTTTTTTCTTCCCTATTGCCATTATCCTTCCTAGTAGGACAATCCCTTTTGAAATGACCCTTCTTGTGACAAGTATAACACTCAACCTTTGACATGTCTCTTCCACGAGACTGTGAGCGGCCTCTATTCTTTCGACCATTGCCTTGTCTGTTATTGCCCCTGTTATTACCCTGATTTCGGCCTCTGACCATAAGACCATGAACTTGTGCATCATCAGCCATATCCTTCTTGTGAGCAGCTTTCGTAAGCACCACAGAAACCACATCTGTATAAACTAAACTTTCTGTCTTATTGGTGACCAACGTGTCGACCAATACTTCCCACTCAGGTAATAAAGAAGTCAATAACAACAAAGATTTGACGTTATCATCATAGTTTGCACCTAAACCGATGCAATCTGAAAATAAACACTCAAATTCAGTAACATGATCAGTCATGAGTTTACCTGGTTCAATCTTGAACGTGAAGAGCTTTTTCTGAAGGTATAGTAAACTCATCTGATCCTTCCTGAGGTAGGTATTCATCAACTTATCCCAAATTGACTTCGCCGTCTTTTCATCACGGTAGTTATACGCAACTCCCGTATCGAGACATAGCCGGATAGTACTACATGCCTTCCTATCCATTGCCTTGAACTTATTTGCATCCCAACCAGTTGGTTTCACATCTGGTTCACCTTCTATCGTGTCTGCCAGATCATTGTTAATCAGTATATCCATCACCGTTGTCTGCCAACTGCTAAAATTGTTCCTTCCATTGAATCGAAGAACATCGAATCCATGAACCTTTGCGTAGACTTCACCTTTCCTTTCTGACATATCGTCAAACCTTGTAGACACCAACCCTGGAGCTCTGATACCACTTGTTGTATAATTATCCTAGAAACACGCCCGAACCTAATTGGTACTTGCAAGTAAAAGTAAGAGTCTAGCAATCAGTAACAGTAAATAGACAAGATATACGTGGTTCGGCAATGTGCCTACATCCACGGGACAACGACGAACTTCTTTATTATGAAAGAGTAATTTGAGAAGTACAAATTCTTGAGAACAGTTTCCAGTTCTCTCAACTCTCAATCTGAAAGTAATCCGTTATACTCACGGATTGTACCGTTCTTCCCTACACTTTCGATACAAAGAAAAATCAGCAGATTCTCTTCAGTTTTCTGCCTTGGTAATACTCAAACCTTACCTTGAAAACTGTGATCAATGGCTGCGAATAAACTCCTGTTTTCTGTCAATAAAACAGCCCCAATATTCTGTTTTCTCTCGATAAAAACCAGCCCCCAATACCCTGTTTTCTGCCTCAGAAAATACAATTAATAATCCCTGGAATAGGCTGATATTTATAGCAATTGTTGCTTCCTATTTTGAGTCCTAATAGGACCTGAAAACCCATCTGTGTCCTTGTTTGAATACAAAAGAAAACCTGTATGCCTGATCTGTATATGACTTCTGAATAAGAATAGAAATCCCTATAGAATAGGGATCCTATTTTATAAGATCTGTATTCTGTCACATATATAGAAATCCTATTCCATTTCAAACTCTATGGATTGAAATTGTGAGTCACGAAATCCCACACATTTACCTTCAGTTCCTCTTCGAAACACTCAAACTTCAAGCAAATGGAAGTTTTAAGACGGGTGGCTTTAAGATGACATCATTGAAGAAGATCAGGGATAGACGTATATTGGATATCAGATGATAATAGTATATTGAAACCATTGATGCATGCAAAACCAGAATCCAAAAGGGCTGCATGACACGCAAGGATCATAAGCTTGAAATCTCCATGAATACTATCATCACTTGCAGCCTCACTTTTGAAAACTTCTGTTAGAATAGAAGGTTGAATAAGGTTGAGCTTCACAAAGAGGAGGTTAATAGGATTTTAATTCACCCATTACTATGAATTGAGCTAGACTATAATTTATCTTTACAATCTAATGTCACAGGTCATAAGTTACACAAATTGTCCCTATCGAAAGCCTTAGAAAAGATATGCTTCATAACATTTTCGGCAAAAACCATCAGCAGCAATAATAAAGCTGAGCAACGATGAGATATTCGTCCAAAGTACCAATAAATTAATTTCGTTTCAGCTACGAGACTGAGCATACTGTTGCTTATCTTGATAGGAAGGAAGAAGGATGAACCACTTGTTAATCTCCATCACAGCATCACTGACAAGGAAAAACAATTGCAGTCATTCCACAGCATAGATGGATGAATAACATCGTTACAACGTAATCTTACAACAGCAATTTCAAAGCATCTCATTGTAACTCAAAAGGGCTTTTTGTTAGGTTTCTATCTACACAAAAACTTGTGGGCAGAAGCGCGATATTCACAGTTCCACAGGTCTGATGTTCTGAAGAGTTTCCTTTTTATTAGTTTATTTTTCAGAGAACAAAGGAATGCTGGAACAATTTTTATTCCTACACACTGGTTTCAGTATCCACTCAAAAATATCTGGTGGAGAATAGTCAAGAATCTTAATGCCACGAGCGAATTGAGCCTTAGTTACAGTTTGCAGTTTACTTGTCTTCGTATCTATTTGGGTGGCTTGCTACAATCAATTCATCAGACTTGCTGATATGAAATCTTTTATGCACTGGCGCCCCCCCAATGTGCCCTTCTGACATTTTTCTTTTTTGTAATCTATAACATTGTAGCTATGTATAAAGGTGAAAGAAAATATAATCGAACTGATTTGTTGCAAGAGGGAAACTGCAATTCTATCTAGTTTTAATTCTGTAGGAATATTTGTTTGGGCGGATTAGAATTTTACAATATATTCCATAAAAGAACAAAAAAAAATATATTCCATAAAAGCAACAGCAGATTAGAATTTTTTTTTTTGTGAAAATTTGATCTCTAGCCAAATTAGACTAGAATCAAACATTTGTTATGAAATACGAACCCTAGCTACGATCAAACTCATATTGTTTAAACTCTAATTTTTTTCACAAAAATCAAACAATGTGAACATGTATTATTGTCACGAGTGCTCTTGCAAGTAATATTTTGTAGGGGTGGGCACGGGACGGGATGGGACGAGATAGACCCATCCCTATCCCATCCCGTTCATACGGGATCGGGACGGGACGGGATCAGCGTGTTCTCATTTTTTTACAAATTACTGCTTACCCAAGACACAATTTGCTTAGTTGAAAAGAGGCAAAGGCAATTCGTAGAACTACACATAAATGATAGCCTTAGATTGAGTATGCAACATCATAATAAACTACTATAAATGATAGCTGAAATTCACCCTATAATTAAGATTTCTACAGAGTTTTGAATGACTAAGAGGTGGACAGTATAATGACAACGGTGGATCTGCTCTACTATTTCGAATAGTGAACAAAAGGATGAGGAGATTTGGGGTGCTAAGAAGAATGTTTCATTATTGCTTTAAAAAAAACAGTCATTAAATTCATTGTCTTGACACGAAATAAAACTCTCCAATGTAGTTAGTTATCCCATTTTGAGTTTTAAAGAGTTTGCAATTAAATAATTAATTTAGAATTCTAGAAATAAACCAATATCAAATAGTTGCAGATATAGAATAATATCAATTACACTGTTTTCAACTAAATTCATTTTTCTTCAATTACACTAATATTGCAATTTTAAAATACATAAATAAATAAAAAATATTAATAATAAATATTAACTCGGGACGGGACGAGATTGGCGAGATTGAAAATCTTCATCCCATCCCATTCTAGATCGGGACGGGACGGGGTCGAGATGGAATTATTCAATCCCATTAAGACCCGAAAAAATCGGGACGAGACGGGACGGGATTGGGACGGGAACGGGATGGGATGCCCACCCCTAATATTTTGGTTTCCTCCAATCGTTCATTCATCAAAGAAAATGAGTTTATCATTCATAATTGTTCTCACATTGCAGGAATTGGTTTTTTTTTTTAAATACAATTTTTTTTGCTTGTTCACAACTAAACCATGTCATTACTGGTAGAGTTCCTCACCATTTAATGGACTAACAATACAGTGCGAATTTATATGTGCAAATCATTTCTAACGAATGACATAGTTATTTATGCATGAATTGAGTGCGTAAGTTGATGTGGATAAATATAAACAATTAGCATTGCAATTGCATATTGTATGGACTATTAACGTTTCCCGTGATTCTAAATTTGAAAATAACCTGCACTAAACACAGTTCTTTTGAATACATTCCTTTCATCAAATCCCATACATTCGAAGTTTGATGATAATGTTATAGAGGTTACTTGTGTAGGGATATGTTTGGTGTCAAAGAAACAACATCAACTTTTTATAAGAAAAGAATGAAGATCCTACACAACTAGTGTTACTATAAATTAAGATAGACCATTTTATAATCTAATGAAAACCATCAGGCAGCAATGAAACAAATAATAGACCTAAACCTTCAACAGTGTCAAATAAAAATACTACCAGCATTAAGATACTCGTCATTTGCAGCAAGAAATCAATTTTGTTCCAGTAACTAAACTATGCATCTTTGTTGCTCATCTAGATAGCAAGGATAAACTACAGCATCATTGACGAGGAAGAACAATTCAAAAGACTAGCAATCATTCGACTGAACAGATGGATGAAGAACATCATCACAATGTCATCTGACATAGAAATTTCTAACATCCCAATATAACTAAAAGGGCTTCTGTTCTGACAAAATATATTGCTTCCATCCCACTTCCAACCCCCAAAACTAGTAACCATAGAGTTATAAAGATAGTAATTTTCCAAATTTCACAAAAAAAATATGTGGGACTTCTGTTAGGTTTCTAGCTATACAAAAATTGGTGGGCAGTCCACACAAAAGAAGCTTAAGCCCACAGAATGAAATACTCACTCTTCAGCTATTAACTGTAGACAGCATGCCTCCACTCTTGGCTGGAACCACAACCTCCCACCCTGGTCCTTTCAATGGGATGTTACCTATGATCTCACCGTCAACTTCAGCAGGAGGGGCGCCAATTAGGTCGCTGCGGTCCAAAATCTTCTCAAGATCTTCATCGCTGACATCAGTCTGAATAAGCTTTTCTTCCTCGTCTTCTTCTTCTTGTAGAAGAGCCAAGAGATCCTCTTCCTCCTGAAATATATACACTATCTAGTTAAGAAATTTAAAAAGTTGTAAAATGCACAATAAAGTCTAATCACAGTGATATTATTACTGTTGTCAAACCAGTAATGCACAACAATAAAATTTAACCACAATGACCAATAAATGTGAGTTTAGATATCACCACCATCCAAAAATTTCTCGTTTAATATGAAAACATGGAATGTGCACAAAGCTTATGATGCTCCCCATCAAAACATATTTTAGTTACAGATACAAGATAACTAAAAGGATTCAACTTATTTATGTTACAGAAACAAGAAATTAATTATAGAGGGTATGGCTTTTCATTTGGTGGTAAACACAGTTACCAGGATATAAAAGAACTGGCCATAATAAATCATCACTGCATTAAATTTTGTCATCGGTAAAGATAAATCAATGAGGGAGAAAGATCTAACCATGACTAAATCTAATTGCCGAGCATACATTCATCCATGCATATTTCAAAATGAAGTTTTTATGGCACCAAGGAAAAAGCTGCAAACTGGATACCTAGCAAACAATTTAGAATGCACAAGTGAACAAGACCACGAACCTCAATACCCAAAGAATTAGACTTGTTTTTTTCCTGTTGGAACTGCCCCTTCCCAATCACAACATGCTCAAGCTTCAATTTACTGAAAGCCCTCTTCAATATCCTAATCTGCGTAAATTAAGCACTCATTATTCACCAATAACTTCAGGAACTTAAGAAAATGAACACAAGCAAAAAAACCATCCATGACCAACCTCCACAGATTGGGCTGTTGATAGCCTGTAAACATGAACTGGTTTTGTCTGGCCTATCCTATGACATCTATCCATAGCCTGCAAATCCATTTGAGGGTTCTGCAGAGAACATGCAGAAATCAGTCAGTCAGATAGCCTAAGAACTCCTGAATCCTTAAAATTGTGGACAGAAGAAAAAGTAGATTTACCCAATCACTATCATACAGGATACAAGTGTCAGCTGAAGTGAGATTGATACCAAGTCCACCAGCCCTGGTACTGAGTAAAAAGATTTTGAAATTGCTGTCTCGATCATTGAATTCTTGAATCTGCTTAGCCATGATTGATTCACCTCTATAAGAATCTTTTAAATATGAAGATAACAAAAAGCAGACCACTGACTACCATGCTTCAAACACAGAAGACAACCCATCAATTACTACTATGTTTAGAACAGAACACAATGGAAATAAACAAACACCAAACATGCATTTTTTGTGGAAATGCTGAAGAACAAGAAACTTGATCCGAACATACAACTGAAACCATAGCTTCTATTCATGTTTCTCCATTGGAGACAAATTTAAATCTCATAATGAAATATGCAGGTTGATCATGCTTCTTGCAGACCTCAAAACTTTTCTATGATAGATAGGTGATACAGAAGACAATTTCATTACCTGTCTTCTTCTTTCACTCAGTCTCACACTGCCGTCAATCCTACAGACCTCAAGACCTTTCTCGCTAAAATAGTAATCAATAATATTCAAAACCTTTGTCCACTGTGAGAATATCAGAACCTGTAACAATAAAGAACTTCTGAAATAATGACTTGACAGATAAATAATGACTACAAAGAAGTCAACTTTTGAACTCTTGAGCATACTTTGTGATTTCGGGCCAATAGTTCTGTTAATAGCTTGTCCAGTAAGCGAAACTTGCCACATTGTTCAACCAACTGATTGATGGGTGGATATACAACTACAAAAGGAAGTTAAAAAGACTAATTATTTGTTGAATATAATTATAACAAAATGTTTTGATGAAAATAAAATAAACTAAAATTCAAAACTTGGTTGTGAAGAAAATTAATTTCTGATTTTGCTAATCATAAAAAATGAAAGACTGGAATGGTATGCTTACTCGAGTCATCACAAGCTCCCTCCAATAGGTCTGGATGGTTGCAGTTCTTCCTAAGTTGAATCATCAAATTATTCAACTTGCCTCTGACGCTAGCTCCTGTAACTTGTCACGTTAACAATTGGCAGAAAATGGAATGCAGGAGACAACGCAGAATACTCATAAAAAGTTCAAGGAAGCAAATCAGTATAGAGCAAGGCCAGCCTACCATTCTAACAACATATTTTGGCACTGACTGAACATAATGAAAGACGATGTGCAACATGTACACACATCACTGATAGAGACCATCACAAGCATGAATAGCAAAGCATACATCTTGAATGCCCACTGAACGGGTTTCTTTTGTTGCAAATTTTAATATCTAATCAGTTCTACTTTCAAATAAAGGAACATAAGTCACTTACCCCTGCCTCCATTCTCAATCATATATTCCTCCATTGTCTTGTTGACTAAATGCTCCTGAATTTTCTTTTGGTGCTCAGTCATATTGGCATACAAGATTATTTCCTTCTTTCGAGGGAGCATCTGTTCAACGTCTGACTTTAATCTTCGCAAAAGAAATGGTCGTAATATTGCATGAAGCTTTGCCAACACCTGTGTAAAATAAATTCCACAAAACATAACAGTTATTTCACGACAAGGATATTAAACCATGTAACCAACATCAGCAAAGATGCATACATGGACCCTTCTTTTCTCTTCCAACTCTTCCTGTTGAGCTTCAGTTTTACATTTCCCTGATAGATCAAACCTGAATGAATACAAGATTGTATGTCAACATTATACCATAGCCAGAATAAAACTCATAGAAAGCATTTAAAGAATATAATTCGTCAACTGTCATTTCAAATGTTTATTGAATTAATTTTCCATGTGATTTATGGTAGTAGTCTTTAATTATTAGGATAGCACTTATTGGTAAAGAGTAAGGACTGTCAATGCACATATTGTTTATGCAGTTTACATGAACTGAACATTAGTCGCTACTCAGTCTTGACCGAGTAGTGAGCCATCGAATTACTCAGGGAGTAATATGGAAATCAGACGGCCCAATTAAGGTCTTTCCTACCCTCAAAATAACATTTTAATTGGTCAAATAAAAAGAAAAAGAAAAAAAAAAACTAAGATGACAAAAAGCCATGTACATGACAAGACACAACCACAAAACAAAGATAAACAATTTACAAAATGGAAGATTCACCACTAATAAATAGTGAAATGTAAACTAACATTAACAACAGTATCAATATCAGCATTGTTATCATAAAACTAAATGAAGGAAATTACAGCCTATATAATTGTATGAACAAGCAGTCTTTAGTTTAAATAGTGTATGTGTTCAAAAATTAACTTAATGTGATAAAGAATACATTTTCAGAAATTAAAGTGTAGTCCTGACATATGACATGAAATGTTAATTCTAAAAATGTACTTTGACTATTGAATATCAAAAGTCAGAAATTTTGTTTGTTTAGTTCAATATTCATAATATAAAATAACATGAAGTTAAACATTCAAACACTAGCAATTTTAGTGTTTAGCATAAGCAATAATAAATTCTCGCTGATTGCTAAACAACTACTTTGATCTAACTCAAACACGGTAACAAACACCACTTAAGCCTTAAAGTGACAAAATTAACTTCTGCCTCTTAAGTTCATAAAAAAAATAGCTACAGTTTGATCAGAGAATTGCGCTCTTAACAGATCGTATACCATGACTCAAACTCTTCATGGGACGAAAAGATATCGGGTAAGATAAAATTCAGCAATGACCAAAGCTCAGCCAAGTTGTTCTGCAAAGGTGTTCCGGTGAGAAGTAGCTTATTTTCCATTGGGATGTGCTTCAGTTCTCTCAGAAGTTTGCATTTTGAATTTTTCAACCGGTGCCCCTTCAAGAAGAAATATGAGGTAAATATTGTGAAAAAGAAAGACATTAAGGTATATGAGTTGTGAGGATAGCGTATATGATATGCCTGGTTAACTAACCTCGTCTACTACAACATATTTCCAACTGTAATGTCTCAAGTATCGTTTTGCATCATTCATTGCAACCTCATAAGAAGTGATTACGATGGGAAATTTGGGGCCTATTTGTCTTGGCATATGCTTCTTTCTTATTTCCAGCCTTTCCTCCCTACTCCCGTGATAGATAATTGCATTGATCGAAGGAACAAACCTGAAACACCCAGTTTTCACATAAGCACATGTTGGAAGAAGTTGGACAATGGGAGAGCAAGAATAAACAAGGTAACTTTACCTTGTTATCTCATTCACCCAATTGGAAAGAGTAGAAAGAGGAGCTATCACTAAATAGGGTCCATCCATGCCTTTCCCTTTCAAATGAGCAAGAAATCCAATGGTTTGAATAGTCTTGCCAAGTCCCATTTGATCTGCTAGAATTCCATTGAGTCCATTTTGCCACAATGAAATTAACCACTTCACCCCTTTGATTTGATATGGCTTCAATTTCCCACCAGTCAATAATGGAACAAGTTCAGCTTGCTCTTTAGCAACTCCTTCCTCCTCTGTGAGATTGGGGTCCACCGGCATTCTTCGTTCTTGGGACCTAGTTAACATTGCTGCAACTGCTCTCTGGGCTTTCCTCTGAAAGCAAACACCACAACAACATCAATTATTGCAGATAATTTTTTGTAAATAAATTAAATGGCCTGAATTTTACATCCCTGGCAAACCACCAATGAAAAGTACCTGCCAAACTGCTATATACTGAGAGTCATATTCGCCGCACTAATTAAAGCGTGGTTGCTATCATGTTCATTTCATAGAAAGCAAATAAGCTATCATGCACATTATGCGATACACTTCATTAAGACAGTTAACATGAAAACTTAAAACTTGTGTTGTTCTCTAATTGACCATCTTCTAGTTTCTACAAGCGTAATAAGAAATTGCAATTGAGTAACAATACGTGTTTACTTTTTTTTAGTACATGAATGCCGGTGAAGTAAATTAACACATAAATAAAAAGATATTACTTTCAGTCACTTCACCACTTGTTCACCACATCAAGGGGAAACTAAAACATGATTCAATATGATGAGGTGAAATCTTCAACATAACACAGTTTTTGCAGTAGGTACATTATTAACAATCTGCCCCAATAAAATAATTTCTCCAAAGAGATTTAAATAACTTACATTGCCTGTTTGAGAGACGGCTTTCCTCTTTCGACCTCCTTTCTTCCCCTTTGTGGGCTCGGGCTCGGGCTCAGGCTCAGGCTCTGGTTCAGGCTCTTCCTTCTTATTCTCTGTTTCCTGAAAACACATTAAATTAAATTAAGACAAATGTAAATTGGTTTCATAGACCAGACTCGAAAATGAACTAATGGGTGTCTGAAATTTTACAAATGTTATGTCATCCATTTTCTCCAGCAGGAACTGAGAGTACAACTGAGTCTGTGTAAGAAGCTCATCCAATTTTGAGAACTGGGTATCATTCAAAACCGGTTCTCCCTCCTTCTTAACCTCCCCATTCGCGCTTCCGTCCTCCTTCTTAGCGCGCCCTTCCAATAGCTTTTCTTCCTCTTCAGCCATCGCTTCCGATATGAGACTAGTATCTCCATTCTTAGCTTCTAACTCAAGGTCCAGTTCAATCTTAATTTCCTGCACATCCAACCCATTTACACATAAACACAAAACATATCAAAATGCTTCAAATCCTTGAAATACAAACCACAAAACCAAACCCTAAAAACGATTAAAGGCCGGGTTTTGAAAAATATTGTAAGGCTTTTAAGCCTGAAGAATGAGATTATTTCAAACAGAAGTAATCGATGACTAAAAGGCAAGTCCTATGGTCCCAAATCTAATGAACTATTTCAACACAAAAACCCTAAAATCGAAAATGGGTATCGAGAAAACCTCGTCTTCAAGCACGGAAGTGGGAGAATCTGCAATCCCATCGTCTTTCATCTCTGCTAGAGCGGCCATTTCCCCTCGAAAACGCTGAAACCTTTCAGAAACCTAATGAACAGAAGATGTTTGATGAAATGTCAGACTGAGAAAAAAAAAATCAGATTCGCAGTAACCTAGGGGTTTTCTGTTAGATCTTCGTACAGAGAGCAAAACCCTTTGTTGATCTATGCAAATGAAGAAGAAATGTGGGGAAGGGTTTTGAAGATGGTTTGTTTAACTGTGTGGAAGAAGAAGAGACAGCAACAGAGAGAAAGAGGGGTTTATTGGGTATATGAAGTGATGGAAACCACCAATGGTAATGGAGGTTTTTGGCGGGAAAGTTGAGAATTAAAAGTGCCTTGAAAAGTTGGGTTATTTACGGTTGGTGTCCATGAGATCCATCTGTGATTGATGGACTGAACTGGAAAGTCAAACCAAAGGACCAATTGATCTTGGGGATTGATAGGATGATAAATATGGGTGAAAATAGGAGGTAAAGTTGTTTTGAAAAAATTACCAAGAAATGGGAGGTAAAGTTGCTTTAGTAACTTTGAACTTTTTTTCAAAATTATTAAAATTGAGTATAGTTTAGCGGTAGACTTGTGGCGGATGGAATTACAGATTTAGAGTTCAAATATTGTCAGCGACATCTAAGGACGAGTCAAGGGATTAAAAAAAACCTTTTTTTTTTTTTTTGGGAAATTGAGCTGGGTTTTAAGGACCCCAAAACCGTTATACAAATGAAACAAAAGTAAAAGCAAATACTGAAACAAACTCTCACAATAGAGGATTCACCAAAACAAACCTAGACTATAAACCAACTTAGCCTTTATACATTTTGTTTGCTTTCTTAGTTCTATTGAATTTTCAGGGACAGAGTCTAAAATCCTTGGTGTGGGTGTTAGAAAACGTCTTTGCAGCCGGTTCTGTAAACGCATCATCATCACTGGAGAGCCCTGGCTCATGCTCTTCTTCAGGAACCTGACAAATTTTCTGTCTCAATCTATTGCATGTGCGATTTTTATCCTCTTCCCATACATCTTTTAACCAAATGTAGTTTGTCTTCACTGCATCTTTGCCATGACTTCCAATAAGATTAAAAAAAAAAAATTACTAAAGTTGAGTGTATAGTTAACTTTGACTATGTTATCCACTAGGTTATGTGTATTTTTTGCTAATTTTGAAAATGTGTTGTCAAAATTGAAACATTTATATATTGTCATAATCAACCAATTATTCCAAAAACTCAAAATGTTCAGGAGGGGAAAATTAATTACATGTCTTAGGATACTCTATCGACACTGGCCCGGGGTAGCTCTATCCAACTACCAGTATTCAACAACTTAGCACATGTTAAATTATTTTAATCCAGCCTCCAGATCGCCTCTGTCGGGACTCGAATCTTTGATGTGGGGTTTGGCTCAGATATCAATTGTCACGAATCAACCAATTTTCTCAAAAGCCCAAACTATCCAGGAGGGAAAAGTTAATTACATGACTTGTCGAATGAGAAAAGATGTACACCCAGGAGGGAAAAGTTAATTACATGTTATTGTAGCAATGTCATTTGCAAGTGCTTATAAGAAGAAAAAATTGAAACATTTCCATGTGAATGCTTAACAAATTTTTTTCAAAAATCACGCACATTGAGAGTTGTTGAATGAAAAAATGTCTAGAAGTAAAAAATAAATTTCTTGAATGTAAAATGTTATTATAGCAATGTCATTTGCAAGTTCTTGTGAGAAGAAAAATTTACCAAGCAAGATGTCATTTCAAACTTTATTTTTGCAAAAGTCATCTCTCATTTTGGCATTGAAAAGACTTATTTTGAAATATCATGTCTACAACAAATGTCGTTTAAAGTCTATAGACATTGTCTTAGGCAATGACTATTTGATTGCACGAGATTTTCATCATTCTTTCAAAATCACACCATATCACCCTGATTACAGGACCTAATTGCAAAATCCTAGTTCCGTAATATTTTTGAAACAAATACCATCCAAATCCTCTCTTTTCTGTCTCCCATTCACTCCGAGAGTCTCCGACAATCTTCCTCCTCCTCTCTCATCATCTCGTTTCGATGATCTCAATACTACCACTATTATTTTACACTTTCTACCTTTTGTGGTGCCCCTGACACTAGGTAGTGGTGCCCATACCATTATCCCCACTGCTTCGAACACCCAACTTCTTCTCCTCCACAGTCTCGGGACCCGTTCACACGAAACCCAAAGCCTCGTGCTTCCCAGCACAAAGTCCACTTCATAGTCTTCCCCTTATCTCCCCCAACTCTCATTTTTCCCTCTTGAAATCTAACCTTGAATGGCTTTGTAACACTTCGTTTACTGGTCTCGTAATTGTTCAACAACTCAACTATCATGTCTATGGAAGAACTAAAAGAGCGTCACGTCTCTACAACCGAAGCTGTCAAAGCTTTAAAAGAACGTTTGAAGCAGAAACGGCTGCTTCTTCTTGACACGGACGGTATTGGAAGTTTAATTTCTTGAATTAGTGTTAGTTTTTCGTTTGAATTAAGTTGTAAAGATTGTTGAATTTGGTTTGATTTTGCAGTTTCAACTCATGCGACGTCGCAAGGACGAAAGCCTATAAGCTTCGGCTCGACGGATCTGGTTTGTTGCAGGACATTGCAGGGACACGCTGGTAAGGTAAAGAATTTCAAATTCATCTTCGTTAGTTCGAATTACGTGAATTATTAGTTGTGGAATTACTATTTGATTATGTCTAAAATCGTTTAATTCATTGATAAGTGTATCCGTGGCGAACCATATACAGTTTATTTATCGTCAATTATGTAGATTTGATGATAGGTCGTGAGCGAAGAATTTATAGTGTTGCATAGAGGGAAGGTATTGATAATAGTTGGGTCCTAAACTCGAATTTGTTTGGTATGTGAGTAAGAGAATAGAATGGTGCTTATATTTGAAGAAAAAAATAAGAGTGTATTGTATGTATGGACATTTTTCCAACGTTGGTGGGCTGACATATCAAACATCAAAACACGCGAGCGCAATGTTGATGCATAGATTATCCATGTATTGAGTCCTGATATTCTTATATTTTAAGCTTTGTGCATTGATAGATGACCATGTTAACTTATTGTGTCATGTACATAGTGGCACAAGATCCTAGTGTGTTGAGCTTAACTAGATTTCTGATGTTCTTCATGAATTGCGACAGGTATATTCATTAGATTGGGCTTCTGAAAAGAACCGCATTGTAAGTGCATCTCATGATGGGAGGTTAATCGTGTGGAACACTTTAACAAGTCAGAAAACACATGCTATAAAGTTACCTTGTGCATGGGTAATGACATGCTCCTTCTCACCTAGTGGTCAGAATGTTGCATGTGGTGGCTTGGATAGTGCATGCTCTATCTACAATCTCGATTCACCAGTTGACCACGATGGAAATCTGCCATTAACAAGAATGCTAAATGGGCATAAGGGTTATGTTTTCTCATGTCAGTATGTTCCCGATGAAGATACCCGCCTGCTAACTGGCTCGGGTGACCAGACGTGTGCCTTGTGGGATGTTGCTACAGGACAAAGAATTTCTGCATTCGGAGGTGAATTTTCTTCAGGCCACACTGCCGATGTACTGAGGTACATGTGATTGGAGTTGTACTTTCTATCTTCTTGAATGTTTAAAATAGTTATGGAACCTTTGGATCATGATACTTCATTTCATACAAATTTTTGTTATCCAACTTGAAATTTTTGTTGGGACCTACCAACACCATCAACGTAGCACTAATGCTCCATTTCACCCTTCTGTATATGATAGTTTGCGCATCAAATATTAATGATGATTTTCATTGTCCTTAGGATTCTGTACTTGGACGAAGTTGCCTAGGAACTGATCTAGAGTAGTTGTCTGTGAGTGATTGAAGTAGTATATGCAAAAATGAGAGATTGATAATACGTTTTCATGACATTCTTAAATTAGTATTGTTCTTAACTTCTTATTGCTCAATCTTACTGTTGTTGTTTATATATTTATTTATTTTTATCGAAGTAGAGGTTTGGTCTTAGATGTGTCATATCTTGTTAACTGAATTCTTCTAAATGATTTGAGTTTTGTCTTCAGAGCAAATGTTTTCAGATTTCATCCTGCGTAGTTTTTTTGGCGCCCTTCACCAAATCAACGAAAGCATTTCTTGTGGAAATATTGCATTATTTATTGTTAAATTTATGATAGATGTTATTGGCAAAAGGTGTATGGTCGAGTCAGTTATATGTCCTTTTCAGTATACAACTATTAAACAACATTCATCTTTTTTCAATCATAGATTTATCAGTGTAGTTAAGGCGTTGAGGCAGCGGGGAGGCGGATGAGCTTGAAAACGCCTCAGAGGCGAGGCGGACGCCTCACTTCACTGAGGCGATCTTTAACATTTTTTAAAGATTTTTTATTATAATAAATTGAAACACATTTATATAAGTAATATTCATCATCATTTTGATAACTTGCATATGCCAATATGTACAAAAAGTCATACAACTATTTAGAATTGAAATAGAAACATAATAAAGTTGCATAACATAGCAAAAAGATTCACTACATAAGTGTACTTAACTTGCCTATCCACTAAATCACTAAAAAAGAAACAAACAAGAAAAACATCAAAGCATAATGTAAACTAGTTCATCAACTTCTCATTGATTTAACTTTGGAAATTTGAAACAGTGTTTGGAAAATTGCAATTTGGTGAGGCATCGCCCAGCAAGTCTCATTGGTTTAACTTTGGAAATTTGCACCAAATTTCGATCCATATGCTAAAATATTACGATCCATACACTGAAATATTACTTATTATTATTTATTGTGAAGAAAAAAACGCAGCAGAACAAATCATATAAAAAAATGAGCAAAACAGATCATATAAAAAAAACAGATCATTAAAAAAAGGAGGTGAACAGATCATATAAAAAAACACAGCAGAAGCTGTAGAACAGATCATATAAAAAAAACACAGGAAGGAGAGTGAAGAAGAAGAGGAAGGAGGAAGAAGAAGAGAGGAAACATCCTAATATGAAAGAGGCAACACCTAATTTGAAGGAGAGGAACCTGATTAAAAGGAAAAGAACACACACAGCAACAACAATAGCCCCAAAGGAGTCGTTTTCTTGTCTAAAACTCTAAATACCCCCCTCTTAACCTTAAAAGACAAGTGGGCTGCAATAGGCTTTTGGTTTTTAAGCTGTAAATGGGCCGAGGCGGTGAGGCGTGAGGCGTGAGGCGGTCCGAGGCGGACGCCTCACTTCACCGCTCCGCCTTGCATCATTTTGAGGCGCGCCTAGGCGTCCACCTTAACAACACTGAGATTTACTAATGCATGGTACTGGTACCAAGGTCATAAAACTTGTATCACTTGTAATTACATTCATGTTTCTCCTTTTGGGTACAGTAATCTAGCATAGCTTGTCTTGTATTCTTTAAGTGTTAATACATCTTATTAGGTTTTGGTATCTGGTTTATGTGCATGCAGGTGATCTCTAGACTTATTCTCTAAATAGACTGGCTTATGCTTTGTATTCTTCAGTGTCTCAATCAATGCATCAGACCCAAAGATGTTTGTTTCTGGATCATGTGATGCCACTGCTCGATTATGGGATACTCGTGTGGCTAGTCGAGCAGTACGGACATATCATGCACACAAGAGCGACGTCAATACAGTTAGGTTTTTTCCTGACGGGCAGCGGTTCGGGACTGGCTCAGAGGATGGTACATGCAGGTTATTTGATATGAGGACCGGACACCAGCTACAAGTCTATAGTCCGGAACATGGCAATGCCGACATCTCTGCAGTAACCTCCATTGCTTTTTCAATATCAGGCAGACTTTTGTTTGTTGGATACTCAAATGGGGACTGCTATGTATGGGACACTTTACTGGCAAAGGTGTGTGGTTCTTTTATTTCAAGAATAGAGGCTTGTCTTTTTTAAACTAAATCACTTAAAAAGTATGACTACAGTTTACCTCTGCATGTCAATGCTGAATCACATCCATTTTAACTCTTTTAAAATCATGTTTCATAAGTTCTTATCCCCATTAATTTGTCAAGTAGTTTGCAGTCTTGTGAGTGTTGACGGCCTTTGTCCCTGCTCTTACAGATTATAGGCCAGCCTCGTTATTTAGCTGTCATATGCATTGGTTGTCATTTCTCTGGATTCTTTTAATATTATTTTGGAAGGAAGCGGAGTTGGTTGACTAAAGATTTGCTCGCATTTCAGGTAGTATTGGACTTGGGATCCCTTCAGAACTCACATGATGGAAGGGTCAGCTGTTTGGGTATGTCAGCCGATGGGAGTGCCTTGTGTACAGGAAGTTGGGATAGAAATCTGAAAGTAAGCTTTTTTATATCTTTTGTCATGTTATTTGATTTGATGCTTTAATGCAAAAAACCTTGAACTTTAACTTCAGTTTAAGTTTTAAGAGTTATACACAATAACTTTAACGTCTACACTTGGTAATCTGTCAGTATTTTTTCATTCCAAGTCATGTAAATGGCAAATCGATGAACTTTAAGCTTGTGTTCTTGCAGATTTGGGCTTTTGGAGGGCACAGGAGGGTGATCTAAGTATTCCAGTCCAAACAAAAAAAAAAAAAAAAAAGCTTTGACATTTCAGCACTCAGGTGTTTTCATCTGTATGTTTCTTACCAATGATGTTCATTCTCTATTTTAGCGTTTGTTTGTTTGCCACTGAGCTGCGGGGTGGGGTGGTGGACAGGTAGGTGTCTTTCTGAATAATCGTTGTTTCCACATTTCTTATGTACTATCATGAATGAACTAAAGTTCTAATAAAAGATAATGTTGAACTTTACATTTGAAAGGCTCTCATTACTCATTAGATTGGAATAACTTGACTTTGAGCAATATGTAGTCGTACAGTTAACTGTTGTGTTGTGTGTTTAAGTACTCGCTTGTGTTGTGTGTTCAAGTATTCACGCTGTTGAATTGTGGAATTGGCGAAACCAGGTTTAGTTTATTGAACACACGATAGACACACAAAATCTTTGACAAACAAACTCAGATCACCTTATGCGACTAGTAAGAGTACAATCCCACAAATCATTAGTAAAGGACATTCTTTCTCTTCCAAACAGTGACTTATTTGTCACTCTAGGTGGATCCTTACTCTTATGTGATACAACTCAGTTAGGGCCTCTCCCGCATTCATGCGCTCAATCGGTGATTCAGCCGTACATGCAACTCCGACTCTTATTGCTGAAACAAAAGATTCCTGCACTTCTACAATGTCAATAACTTTGTTGCTGTTTTCTATGAAGCATGATCCACATTCATCACTTGTTTAAGCAAAGCGACTTTAGCAAAACTACGAAGGTTTTGTCCATCCATATCATCTGTCCCTTCCCCCTGAACGTCTCTAGCAATAGTATTCCAATTAAGACTAGCATCTCCTTGCATAGACACTCTGACACTGGTTCCATATTCTGAATGTTATACAATTCGTACTCTAGTAAAACAGTTCATTAGATGGTATTTATTCCAATCCTTCTTCCTCATCAACACAAGTGAAACAGTGTCCGATATTCTCTTCTCATCTATGGTTACCATGTCCTCTCAAATCTTTCCTTTTCCGCATCCTTTTTCTTCCTCTCCATACACACTTGGTGGTGGTAAAGTCTTGCACATAGTATTAGTGGCGATACTCTTGATGCACCAACTTGTAGCAAGAGCACTACGGGCAGAAGACCATAGAGCACTGCGTCATGCAACTGATCAGCACTCATATGATGTTGATCTTGAAGCCAGAGAGTATAGTAGCAGTTCAGATGATGATAATGCTGATGATGATGAGGTGCCTATCGTTCCGGAGTATACAGTGACGGTAGTAGATTTTGTGTCAAAGGAGCCTGAGTAAAGCATTCTTTCGCAATGCAACCCATATGCATTTCTTCGGGGTTGTATTGATCTATGTCGAGTTTAAATCATGTGTGCTTCTTTGTTGGTTTCCTGTTGAGTTGAAGGAAGAACATGAACCCCTTTGAACACTGAGCTTAAAAGTTTTCAGTCTGTTGTCTGATTTTCCAAGAGCTGCAATTTGGCTCAGTAAGAGCTGAATTCGAGCTCTATTTCTATTGAAGCACTATTCGAGACATATTTCAGTTTTGGACCCGAATTTGATCCCTATATTGATATCGAGCGATACCTGGATACATTCTCACTGCAATTCAACCTAGCATTGGGCTGATGAAGTACATGGTTTAATTGTGTTTTGTTTTTGTTCATCTTATTTCATAAGTTTTTCAATTTCGATACAGATCGAATTATAAGTCGATTAGAAGTTAAAAACTATTTCCTTTCCCACTTGGTTTGGGATTCCATGGTTTTCCCTGTCAAAGATGAAGTTGTATTTCACAAGCTTTACTTTTTAAGTCAATCATCTGCCAAGCATGAAGCATGCAGTAGAGCTTCTTGATGTTATTTGTTCACCATGTCATCTACAACGTGTTGTCCTCTTCCTTGCACTTCTCCATCCATTGATAACAGAGTGCTATTTGTTATCATAACAATGGGAGTGCTATGGATTGTGTTAACAGTCGTGGCATGCAAACTTATAACGAAAGGGCTTCCGCAAGAAACAAGTAGGCTTCGAAGATGGAGAAGAATTGATCTCGAAGCTGGAGAGTATAATGGTAGTACTGATGATGAAGGGGAGCTGCCTCCAAAGTATACTGTTAAGGTGGTAGATTGTTTGTCGAAGAAGCCTGAGTGTGTTATTTGTTTGAACGGGTTAGGAAAAGAGCAACAGTGGGGTGTTCTTTGGCAGTGCAAGCATGTGTTTCATCGGCTCTGTATTGATCAATGGATGGCTTCGAGTTTCTATTATACGTGCCCACTTTGTAGGTGTCGGCCTTGAGTTGTGTGTTTCCGAGCTTGGAGATTGTTTGTTCAAACAAAGAAGCCATAGGTTACCCACTGTCAGGATCTATCCAAAGATCAACAGGACAAGTCCTGACACCCCCGAAAGGAAGAAGAAGAACACTGTTGAAGAGTACTGAGTGCGCGATTTGCTTGCAGGGGTTTGAAACAGGGCAGGCTTTCGGGCTATTTTACATGTTGTGACCATGATATATCATCCGGTTTGTATTGATCCAAATCACAAAGTGCCCGTTTGTAGGTTTCGTATTTGAGTCCTAGACTTTGGCGCGTAGACATAATTTGAATGATCCGAAATGCATGTATCTTATACAACTTTTTTATTTTATGATTTTCATTAGAGTTGATGTAATAAATATTTATATCATACTGTTTATGAAGTTTTGCCTTCATTTTTCCTGTCCTTTGATCAAGGTTTACATTAGGCTAATCCACCATTTACTTGATATTGTTCTCATTTAAATACGAGAAGGGTCATACAACTTCTCTACGTGATATTGTTGTCATTTACTTGATATTGTTGTGGATGTTTTGCATTGCGACCATGTGTTCCACCGAGTTTGTATCGACCGATGGAGGATTCAGGTTCGGATCCTACCTACCCGGTTTGTAGGTCTCGTATTGTAATCATCGATGGGATTTATTGTCAAAAGCAAACAACTTTTTCTTAGAATTACTAAGTAATTTTATGGATTTTATTGTTCTTATACTTTTCTACCTCCACAGCCTAAAACAAATTTGATTTAGTCCTCCCTTAACCACGTCTTAGGAGTTGAGCTAGCACCCATAGATTGGTTATGACATCCCATTCTCGTTATAAATTTTTTTTTTTTTGAAAGTGGAGTTGTAAGCTAGGATACTGAATCCAACTAGAATTTGTATGTCTGCCTTGAATCTTTCTACAATTTTTCAGATCTTTTTGTATTTCCCACTTGATTTGTGAGTACTCACTCTTTACCTATGGCTCCATATTTACTGGTGAATTTGTAGAATTATGCATCCCGTCTAGAGATAAAGGGATGGTTTACTTGTGGGTGGCGATCATTGGTATAGTAGTATGGAAGTTGTTACTAACGGTGTGTTTGGTTGCATGGAATCTTATGTCATGAGAATCCATGAGGAGACCCTTATATTTTAGGCTAAATTGATATATCACTCCATATCCATCATTTGACATGAGACTTTCATTCCCTCTATTGATAACAAAATCAATAGTGCATGTGGAGTTATACCTCAAATTAGCCTAAAATATAGGGCTCCCTTCATGGATTCTCACGGCATAGGATTTCATGCAACTAAACACACCCTAATTTCAATACATGTAATCATCAAGACAAAATCGTATATTAGATAGTTTAGTCGGAGTGCGTAGTAGTAGAATTGATGCAGTGGTACCTCTACAATACTTAGAGAGCATCAAAGAAATAGACCCGGTTTCAGACCATCAAGGTGCAGTGGTTTTTTAGCTGAAGTCAACAGAGTGCGCGATTTGCTTGGAGGAGTTAAAAACAGGGCAGCCTTTAGGGTCACTTCGGCAATGTCACCATGTGTTTCACAAGGTTTGTATAAGGGAAGACTACTGAATGTGTGATTTGCTTGGAGAAGTTAGAAATAGGGCAAGCTCTAGGATTTCTTCAGCATTGTTGTCATGTTTTTCGTAAGTCTTGAATTGATCAATGGTTGAATTGCAATGTTGGTAACACGCGCCCACTTTGTAGGACTCGTATCGAATTGTAGGTTTTGTTGCACAAATTGATCGAAATGCAATTCAAACAACTAGTCATCTTACCAGTATGCTCTACTCGTGAGCAGGAGCATGCGAAGAAGATGCTAGGAAAAATAATAGATATCGGACTCGAACGAAAACTTTGACCTCAAGGAAGGACTACCACATTGTGATGTAGAGCGTCCGATATAAGTGGTCAGAAACACATCGAAGATTGATGGTGATGATGCTTCTTTGTCACCCTGCTCGCAAGTTTTACAAAGTACTAATTAAATCAAATCATATAAGATCCTAATTAAAATTTAGAAACAGGCAAAAGCCTAGTTAAAGTCTAGTTTCCTAATCCATCGCAAAAATTTCTTACTAATTGAACAAGTTTTTTTCTCCCACAATCACTTTTGATCTCTGAGTTTCTTGATGTTCTTCCTTCACCATGTCCTCTCCTTCAAATTCTTCTTCTTCTTTTTCCTTTGCATTCACAGTTGTCGTTGCTAGGCTAGAGGTGTATGTTTTACTACCCTTACTTTGCATCTCACTATTGTGGCTTGTGTTTGAACTTATGAGACAATGGCTTAGAAGACTAGGTGATACATCGCAGACACGAATACATCCTATAACTAATGATGGATCACATCATAATGTTGATCTTGAAGCTGGAGCAGCGCAGACTAGTAGAGTTGAAGTAGAACAGGTGATTTTTCAGGGTAATCAACAAGGAGTCCGGAATTTGATCTTTAACAGTACTGGGGAAGTTGCTGAGTTGAAGACTACAGGGTGTACCATTTGCTTGGAAGAGTTCGAAACAGGGCAGGTTCTGGGATTTCTTCGGCTTTGTTGTCATGGTTTTCATAAGGATTGTATTGATCAATGGTTAAGTTCCAATGCAGGTCACACATGCCCGCTTTGTAGGACTCGTATTCAATTGTAGGTTTTGGTGCAACCAGATTGATCAGGAATTTATTTGAAACAAATGGTTAAGTTCCAGATTTCCATCTTATCAATCAACAATTACATGATCATATTGATCTCCGGATGTGGACTAGTAGAGTTGTAGTTGTTGGGAAAGTGTTAGTTTGAATAGTCCTACATCAAGTAAGGACGAGTTGTCACAGAAGTTTATAAGAAGTGATTCACTAGTGTTGAATTTAGAGACAATATCGTTATTATATATAGGAAAAAAATCTTTGTAAAACTCCTAAATCCAGTACCCAAAAATTTCTTATAACCTAAACGAATTTTCTCTCACTTTTGATCTTAGTTCTTGTGTTCTTCCTTCACAATGTCATCTTCTTTTTATTATTACTTTGGATACTTTTTCTGGTTTGTGGTTTCCTGCTCCGTAGTACTTGTGTTGGAAGTACTAATAAGACTAGGGGTAAATTTTATAAGACAGCGAGCACTTAGAAGGCGAGGTGATACGACACAGGCACGAATACTGCCTTCAACCAGTCAACATAATGTTGATCTTGAAGCTAGAGTGCTAACTAGTAGAGTTGAAGTAGATGAGGTGCATTTGCAGAGTAGTGAGGGGCATTCGATCTTTAAAGGGACAGTAAAAGTTGCTGAGCTGAAGACTACTGAGTGTGTGATTTGCTTGGAGAAGTTAGAAACAGGGCAAGTTCTGGGATTTCTTCGGCATTGTTCTCATGTTTTTCACAAGTCTTGTATTGATCAATGGTTAGACTGTAATGTTGGTAATGCGTGCCCACTTTGTAGGTCTTATAATGATTTGTAGGTCTCGTTGCATGAAAATTGATTAAAATAAAAGTGAAACAACTACTTAGAATTACTGATTTTCTTGTGAATACAACCAATCATGGATCACATCGTAATGCTTCCTCTGAGTTCAGGGACTGTGATGGATGAATTATAATCATAAACAATATCAAAGAATATAATGCGATGGTCATAACGACCTTTGGATCATTTTAAGTATGTGTGTGAAAGTTTTGGAGTTATACTTGGGATTTGGAAAATTGTTACTTCACCAATCTATGTAGCTAGTTGGTACCTAAAAGAATGTATATTTTGCTAGATAAAAATATATAAAAACAAACACATGATGTTGCTACACATTACATGCAAAATGCACACAAATAATGACATACTCACTACTTTGATACTTTCATCAAAAGTGTCTAATCATAAATTTATCACTTACACTTAGGGGTATGTTTGGGGATTCGGGGTGGCTCCTGCGCACAAAGCACAGGAGGACATCCTGCGCAGGAAGCACAGCCGTCGGATCTGATCCAACGGCTCAGATCGACGGATTTCAAAAAAAAAAAAATTTTTTTTTTTTTTGAAATCCAGTTTTTTAAATCCTTCGATCTGAACCGTCGGATCTAATCCGACGGCTGTGCTTCCTGCACAGGACGTCCTCCTGCGCTTTGTGCACAGGAGCCACCCCGGGTCCTATGTTTGGTTGCGTAAAAAATAGATATGGAAATTGAAATCGTTTTTAGGAATTCAATTTTGAGGCCTCTCCTCGGACTTGGATTCCCATGAGTAGTAGAAAATAGTCTTATGAAGAATCGATTTTCTGTCAGTAAATAGACAACCAAACAGCGAGAATTTGCATAATAAAGTAAATGAAATCAATTTTCCAAGGAAAATGGCTAACCAAACACACCCTTAGGGTCTATTTGGTTGCACAGAAAATTGACACCGTTTTTTGTGATTTCGATTTCAATGCCTCCCCCTCGGATTTGGATTTTTCTGAATAGTGGAAAATTAGTCTTACGAAGAATCGATTTTCTGTCAGTAAATAGACAACCAAACAACGGTAATCTACATGACCCAAAGAAAATTGCTAACCAAACATACTTAACTACAAAAGAAAAAGAAAAAGAAAATAAAAAGGCGAAAATTTGTTACATTTTAAAATATTGTTATGGGGTTCGAACTCATGAGCTCTAGATGACTTGAGGAGGTCGCCAAATTAATGCATCTGGGAAACTAGAGGAGGTCACCAAATTAATGCATCGGTTGGATAGTCAGATGCTCTCGGAAGGCCCTGATAATTTGATGTGAAAGGGTAAAGGTGTGGGCTTCTCGGTAAAAGAATTTTCTGATATGTTGGATGCCTCTCATTATGAAACTCATTCCAACCCCTTCATTTCCTCTCACAAGAATCTGGTTTGGGTGAAAAATCTTTTTCCTCGGATAAATTTCTTTAGTTGGTCAGTGTTGCATGAGAGAATCTTGACTAAAGATAAGTTAAGGAAAAAGAGGAATCCACACAGGAAGTCTTTGTGTACAATGAAATTGACGAGACGCTGGATCATTTGATACTTCACTACAAATTCTCCAAATCCATTTGGAGCAGTTTCTTGTCAGAATTTGATTTGAGTTTGATATTTCAAGGTTTCATTTTGGATTGGCTAAATTGGTGGTCCCAAACTAATCATTTCCGACAAGCGGAGTGGTTATGGCGCAGGGTTCCTCACGTTCTCATGTGTGTGTGGAAAGAGAGAAATATGAGGATTTTTGAAGGGCTCAACAGATCAGAGCATTCTATTTCTATCGAGATTAGGAAATTGTATGGAGATGGGTTTGGCTTGTAATTTGTTTAGGGACTTGGTTTTTGACACCTTCATGGTGTCTTGGCATTCCTTGATGTAGGAATGATTCCTTTTGTCCTTTGTTTTCTTTCTTATCTTTAATAAACAACTTTTTGTTTAGCCAAAAAAAAAAAAAAAAAAAACTCTAGATGACTTGAAGGTAAAACATAAAAGGCAAATGTTAGGTCTCAATCATTGAATTAATAGTTAAATCTAATCTCATCAATTGATTTGCTTATTTGCCTAGACAAACTTTGATAAACCTCATCTGATTTTTATTATAGGATTTGGATTTTTTTGAATAATGGAAAAATGGTCTTATGAAGAATCGATTTCTTGTCAGTAAATAGACAATCAAACAGCGAAAATTTGCATAATAAAGAAAATGAAATCAATTTCCCAAGAAAAATGACTAACCAAACACACCCTTAGGGTCTATTTGGTTGCACAAAAATTTGAGATGGAAATTGACACCGTTTTTCGTGAATTCGATTTCAATGCCTCCCCCTCGGATTTGGATTTGTCTGAATAGTGAAAAAACAGTCTTATGAATAATCGATTTTCTGTCAGTAAATAGACAACCAAACAACGGTAATCTACATGACAAGGGAAATGGAATCCATTTCCCAAAGAAAATTGCTAACCAAACATACTCAACTACAAAAGAAAAACAAAATGAAAATAAAAGGCGAAATTTTGTTATATTTTAAAATATTGTTATGGGCTTCGAACTCACGAGCTCTAGATGACTTGACGAGGTCGCCAAATTAATGCATCTGGGGAACTAGAGGAGGTCACCAAATTAATCCATCTGTTGGATAGTCAGAAGCTCTCGGAGGGCCCTGATAGTTTGATGTGAAAGGGTAAAGGTGTGAGCTTCTCGGTAAAAAAAATTTCTGATATATTGGTTGCCTCTCATTACGAAACTCATTCCAACCCCTTCATTTCCTCTCACAAGAATCTAGTTTGGGTGGAAAAAAATTTCCTCGGATAAATTTCTTTAGTTGGTCAGTGTTGCATGAAAGAATCTTGACTAAAGATAGGTTAAGGAAAAAAAGGAATCCACACAGGAAGTCTTTGTGTGCTTTGTAATGAGATTGACGAGACGCTGGATCATTTGATGTTTCACTACAGATTCTCCAAGTCCATTTGGAGCAGTTTCTTGTCAGAATTTGGTTTGAGTTTGATGTTTCAAGGTTCCATTTTGGATTGGCTAAATTGGTGGTCCCAAACTAATCATTTCCGACGAGCGGAGTGGTTATGGCGTAGGGTTCTTCACGTTCTCATGTGGTGTGTGTGGAAAGAGAGAAATATGAGGGTTTTTTAAGGGCTCATTAGATCAGAGCATTTTATTTCTATCGAGATTAGGGAATTGTTATGAAGATGGGTTTGGCTTGTAATTTGTTTAGGGACTTGGTTTTTTACACCTTCATGGTGTCTTGGCATTCCTTGATGTAGGAATTATTCCCTTTGTCCTTTGGTTTCTTTCTTATCTTTAATAACATCTTCGTGTTTAGCCAAAAAAAAAAAAACTCTAGATGACTTGAAAGAAAAACATAAAAAGCAAATTTTAGGTCTCAATCATTGAATTAACAGTTAAATCTAATCTCATCAATTGATTTACTTATTTGCCTAGACAAACTTTGATAAACCTGATATGATTTTTATTATAGATTGTTGATGAACTACAGCTCCATATTCATGGAGTTCCTTTATAGTATTGGTGTGTGGCGAATTTTATAAGATGAATCCTCTTCAGCAGTTTATTGGAATATTCGATTTCAACAAAAAGTGAATTCAACCCTTTTCATCCATAATCGAAATTTTAAAATCGGTTTCAGATCTAGAATACAAAATAAAAAAAATACTTGGGAACCAGGCTTTCTGCAATCAGGATGACATGGCATGATCTAAAGACAATGATAAAATTCTCAAAATACGTATAAACCTTTACATATCAATGTCACATCACCCTGATTGCAAAATCCTTGTTCTACAGCAAAGTTCACAAAGTTACAATCTAGAAATTCGGATTGACTACAATTCGAATCAATGTAGGAGAGTGTTCCCTGCTTTTAAGTCCAGTGTCCTAATGATATAAGGCCTGAATCGAGCATGTCCTTGTAAAACTAGGGAAGGTTCCCTTCTCTGTTAAAGTCTACTGAGTCCTAAATCCAGTAACCATAAATTTCTTATAACCTAAACGAATATTTTTCTTATCAGTTTTGATCTTAGTTCTTGTGTTCTTTCTTCACTATGTTCTCTTATTATTATTATTGCTTTTTCTTGCCAATGGTTGCTTTCTCGGTGTTACGTATGTGGGAAGCAACAATAAGACTAGGGGTAAAACTTATAAGACCGCGAGAACTTAGAAGGGAAGGTGACACGCCACAGGCACGGACACTGCCTTCAACCAATCATCATAATGTTGATCTTGAAGCCGGAGTGCTAACTAGTAGAGTTGAAGTAGACGAGGTGCATTTGCAGAGTAGTGAACAAGGAGCCAGACAATATTCATCTGTAAAGGGACATTGAAAGTTGCCGAGTTGAAGACTACTGAGTGCATGATTTGCTTGGAGGAGTTAGAAACAGAGCAAGCTCTGCGATTTCTTCGGCATTGTTCTCAGTTTTTCATAAGTCTTGTTTTGATATAATGAATTGTAGGTTTTGTTGCATGGAAATTGATTGGAATAAAATTAAAACAACTACTTAGAAATACTGATTTTCTTGTGAAATTGTATTTAGAACACTGTCAGACAGATAACATTAGTATGTATATGGTGAATCTGAATTTAGGATTTCTAAAATATAAATATGTTTAGGTTTAGTATACGGCAATGATTTCTCCTAAAGTTTGAGAATACACAAGTTCAACACTTTTTAGATAAATACAGGATCCAGAATCAAACCCGGATTGAGTGAGGCTAGGTAATCAGGTTCTGCAACCAGGATGATGTGGCATCATTAGAGGATTTTTTTACAACTTTGAGATATACATAAACACTTTGGAGATTTCATCATTCTTTCAAAATCATGCTGTTACAAAACCTGATTTCCTAGTATTTTCGCTATAGAGTTTCATCTTAATTTCAAGAATGGCAGAATTATCTAAGAACTGCGATATACTCAGGTTCCATGTATGATCAGTCCCCCTTAATTAGAAGAAGAACAAGTAATTACCCACCTAGATCAGGATCCATGTAGGATAGCGTCCGTGCTTTTAAGTCTAGTGTCCTAATAACATTCGGCTGAATACTACATTGTCGACTTCGAAGGGGACTCAGACATGTCCGAATTTGCTTGCCACATAGCGCAGCTAAAAAACCAACTACTAAATTGCTTACTGTCCTACTAATTCAAAAGGAATTTTTAGGCAAAAATTTTGTAAATTTGACAAGATGAATCCTCTTCAGCAGTCTTTAAAAAAAAAAAAGGTCATTGAACATTTTATTTATTTATTAATTTATGCCCGAAGACTACATGATTGACCCTATAGAGTTAACCAAACCAGGCCCAAATGCTACAATATTTAATATCCTCGTCGCCTTTATCTTAAATGGAGACATGCTTTGACTCTGGTCCATTACTTCAACCTCGTATGAAGACTTGCTTTCGCTCTGGTACAGTCCATCTAAGCAACTATTAGAATATAAAGTATAAACCAATAAGATCACAATTTTGAGCTCACAAAAAGTGAATTCAACCCTTTCCATGCCTCCACAAAAAGTTCACAAAATTACAATCCTAAAATTCGGATTGATGTAGAATAGTGTTTCCCATTAATAGAATCCCCTAAAATTTGAATCAATGTAGGAGAGTGTCCCCTGCTTTTTAGTCCAGTGTCCTAATGATAATAGGTCTGAAACTTATATTGTGGACTTCGAAGGGGAATCGAACATGTCCAAAGACTAGTTAACTATCATTGCCTCCTAGCTAGCAAGGTTCAAAAAAGGAAACCCTAAATTGCTTTATTGTCCTACAAGATCTAGTTCTTGGCGAATTTGGTTTCACTGAAAAAAAAAAATTATATAATTAGTAGTTACCTAGCAATAGCTACCATAACATCTTATACTGTTGAAATTTCTGTCACCAATGGAGTATTCTTTCCCTCCTCTTCCATCACCTTACCCTTCTAATCATGGTCGTCATGACTTCAGTTTAGGCATAGGATTAATTCTTGGCCTTGGGACTATTTGTTTGCTTCTTTGGATAACCTGTATGCTCTATGCACGAAGAGGAGTGCGGCGAGAAGAAGAACCTGAAAATTTTGATATGGAGGAAGGACTACTGAGACGTGATATACAGTGCCCTATATGCTTTGAGTGGCTGGAAGAACGCCGGAGGCCGAAGATGCTGACTCTTCTTAATCACCATTTGTATCATAAGTTTTTTATCGACAGCTATATAGATGGATAAGTTTATCTGAGTTTTCCTCAAAACTAGTTGTTCATTTCTTCTTCTGGGGAAGATCTTGTGTAGGGTGCATCACATATAATTACAGGAAGATCTTGTATAGGGTGCATCACATATAATTATGGTGCACAATTCGGTCGTCGATAACGCTGAATTTTTTTATTATTATTAATATTGTGGTTGTGCATAACTTCTCCAAATTATAGTCTAAATTCAAGATCAGGAATTCAGGATAAAATGAAGTAGATAAGTCTTATGAAAAAATGAGAATTGTAAAAGAATCCCTTGTTTTTCATAGTCTAGTTTCCTACTCCATAACTAGTTGTGTTTCCCCCAATTATCAGTTTTATATTCCAAATCTTTCTCTTCTCTTGTTAAAAGTTCTCTCTCACAATGGACTCTTCTTCTTCTTCTTCTTCACCTCCTCTTTATTCTCCTTCTCCTTCTCCAAACACATATGATGGTGATCATGTTAGTTTTTACTCCATTTTCTATATAGGATTAGGACTATTTGTTCTTCAGTTCACCATCTTTGTTATTATTTGGTTATCCATTCTATTCTCTGGAGAAAGACTACGAGAAGCTAATAATAATGATGATGATAATAATATAGCTCGGCCACGAATTCATACTGCACAACCTCCAATATATCATCAAGAAGAACAACAAAATGGTGATATCAACTTGGGGCAGAGAGTCTCTGAAGAAGAGGTGGAATTGACACAACAAAGTGGCAAAGAGTGCGCGATTTGCTTGGAAAAGCTGGAAATGCCCGGATGTTACAGGATGAAGCTTCGATGTAGTCATGTGTTTCATATGGCTTGTATCGATGAATGGGTATTTAATAATTCAGGTCATACATGTCCACTTTGTAGGTTTTGCATTATGGTATAGAGATGGTTGTTGTTTAATGCAGAATCGTTGATTAGTTCATCTCATTCCATGGATTGAAATAGTGATATATATATATATATATATATATATATATATATATATATATATATATATATATATTTGATTTTCATTTTTTATTTTTGGGCATTGTTAAAGAGTTATATATGTGGTATTCTTTTGCTTCATAGCTCTGTTCAATTTTTTTCTTTTTTCGTAACTTCAAGAGGCTACACGGGATCTTGATGGGGGTGCTTCTGCTCAAATAACAACCATCCATACTCTTTTCCGGTGACATTTGAGCTACCCATTTTACATTATAAGCTCTCAGGATTCATGAGAGAAACAAGAAGTATAGGATGAACAAACCAAGACTCTGCACTTCTAATCAAGGGGCATTTCTTTAGTTTTTTTTTTTTTTTTCAGAGCGAAAGAAATTGGTAATATATATAAATATATATATACGAAAGTGATAACATAGATGGCTAATAATACTGATGACACAAGATTTCAAGTCCATTGAATTCTTTGTGTTTCAGTTTCCCAGCCATGTTTGCTATTCCCACTCCACCTGAAATGTTTGATACAGTTTTGCGATTAATATAAGTAACATAAGAAGTCACAATATTTGCAGTAAATTTTTTAGGCTAAATTGATATATCATTCCACGCATGTGATTCTCATGTTCATGAGACTTTCATTCCCACCATTGATCACAAAACCAAATGGTGGATGTGGAGTGATATATCAATTTAGCCTAAAATGTAGTGGTCCCCTCATGGATTCCCATGGCATAGGATTTCATGCAACCAAACACACCCTAAGTAACATAAGAAGTCACAATATTTGCAGTAAATTTTTTGAGGAAAAATAACTGTTTACCTAAGCTAATCACGCTAATAAAGATTGTCAAACAAAGGGTGAAGACGATCACCGATACACGACCTAATAGCAATATTAATTTCCTCACTATGTGTTGGCCGATGAAGGCACCTATCATGGCAAACAAAATATGTCACTGCAACAGAAGTTAAAGTTTTCGATTAATGTTGGTTGCACAGTATTTATTCTTGTGTGTTTTTTTATTTTTTATCAAGTGAATTGTATACAATGATTAATTATAATTTTGTAAAAAAAAAATAGATTGTTCAATTGAATATTTTTCTAACAAAACTATTTTAAATTTAATTGTGCATGAGGTTTTTTTTTTAGTTTATATATAATTGGGAGTCTTATACAAATTATATTGGAAGTTTTGAGTCTAATTTATCAATGTTTGAGAGAGCTTGGTTTTGATTAAAGTCACTGGATCCACCAGTGCAAATTCCACTGTGTTTTTGCGTCCTAAACATAAACCAATTGCAGAGTATGATACAAGTTTTATTGGTAACAAAACTTCATAAAACACTGACTATTACTTGAATTGGAAAAAAAAAATGTCCCATGCGTTTTAAGTTAACTGTCTTCTCAATGGACCAAATGTTTTGCATATGTACATTTTAAAGATTTTGTCTTTAAGATGAGTGAAGCTAGGAAATCAGGTTCTCATCAGAGAAAGTTTTTTACAACCTTGAAATTTCATCATTTCAACCACTTTGGAAATTTCATCATTTTTTTTCAAAATCACACCATATCACCCTAATTGCAAAACCTAGTTTTCTAATATTTTTGGATTAAGTTGTCATTACACTAATGATTCAGGTTTGGTCGTGTTGGCCTAGTTTCCTGTATTAATATCCCAGAAGAAAATTTTGTATGCAGGATATAATTTTATATGAGTCAAACAAACTATGTTTTTGTGACATCAACTATCAAAAACTATTATATTTTGTTTCCATGTTATGTAAATTCAGAAGGATACATAACATTTAACCCTAGGGTGATTAGTATATGCTAGAGCAAGTTTGTTACATTCAGCTTGTTCTTGGACAGTATCTTCCCCCAACTGTAAAACATAAACAAAATACACAGCATAATCAACATTTCCATTAGATGAAGTAATTACAATACATCATTAGATGTTCTTCAACAAAAGGATTGGTACCCAAATAGTCAATCAATTCAACCAAGATGACTATCATGAGCCACCACAGTTTTCATTAAAACGTAGAAACTAGTATATACATATTTTTCTAATATCTAATTACATATAATCAAACCCCCCCAGTTGATCCAAAACCACCAGAACCCCTCACAGTTGAATCCAAATCCTCAACTTCCATAACATCAGGTGTCATTATCCTTTCAATAACCAATTGAGCAATTCTATTTCCCTTCTTCACTTCAAAATCAACATCAGAGTGATTGAACAAGATCACCCCTAGAGGTCCTCTGCAGTCGGCATCAATCACACCACCACCCACATCAATCGAATGCTTCCAAGCCAACCCAGAACGCGGCGCTATACATCGATCAAATCAAGCAAATAAATCATTTCAATACAAACCCATAGCCATTCAAAGATATACATAAATATGAATAAAACCCATCTACTAAGTATTTGATGAAATAATAAACACCAAATCAAGTAACAAACCACACTCATTAAAGGATCTAAATGAACATCAACAAATAACTAACTCTCCAAGTGTTTGATGAAATGTTAGAGACCGATAACAAATCAAACCCCATAACTATTAAAGGATTTAGATAATACCTATTTATGGAAATCAAACAAAACACTCTCCAAGTGTTTGATGAAATTGTAAGAGGCTTACCAACACGAGCATAGGTTCCTTCAGGTATGGCGATGCTCAAATCAGTCGGAACCAAAGCTTTCCCTCTCGCTGGAACTTTAGTCTCAGTGGCACTAAACAAAAAACATTACAAGAACCCAAAGAGATTAATCATCCTCATCCAAACTCCATAAACCATAGTTACATGAAAACTCGAGTATCTGTAATCCTTACCTCGAAAGATCGTAACCCGCAGAGAGGGTTGAAGCCCTAGAAGGCAAGACCGCATTTTCCGACAACTTCTTGACCTTGAAGAGAGGCAGAGAGATTGGGGTTTCTAAATAAGCGTCATTATGATGGGTTTTCTGAACCTTTGGGGAGTGTTCTTTCACTTCAGGGGGGTTTTGATGAGCCTTTTTGAGAGATGAACAATATTGACAAAATGGGGTGGCGGAATTGGGGATATGTGAGGGGTGGATGGAGGAATTTTGGGGTTTAAAAAGAGAAAAAATGGCAATCGAACGTTTGGAAAAACTGCCGCCAAGGTTTCCCGCCATTTGAGATCAGAGAGAATTTGAGAGCATTTTTTGACACTTGTTTGTGAATTATAGTGTTGAAGGGCTTTTTGGTCAAGTTTTTTGTTTGTGAAGGCAATATGAATATATTGATAGGGGTGGGCACGGGACGAGATGGACGTTCATTCGGAATTGGGTCGGGATGGGTTGGGATAGACCTCATCCCGACCTCGTCCCATCTCAAATGGGACGTGGCGGGATGAACACGTACTAAATAATTCTCAAATAAAAAATAACAAAAATAGTTTTATCTCACATTACTCACACACCAATAATGTCAAATTTATATACATATAACTTACATCATAAATAATAATAGATATTAAATAAATAAATATAAAAATTTTTTGGAAGGCAAATAAATATTAAATTTCATTTAGAGTTAATGATTCAATTCATTTAGATTTCATATAAAATTTCATCTTACATTGATTTAATTTCAATACATCCTAAACTTTAATTTATAAGAGTATTTTGATTAAAATTATTAATAATAATTATTAAATAAATAAAATCAGGATGAGACAGGATAGGCGGGATTGAATATCTGCATCCCGATCTCATCCCATTCTAGATCGGGATGAGTTTGATCAATTCCAAAAAAACCCAAAAAAATCAGAACGGATTCGGAATCGCGGAATAAAATGCCCAACCCTAGAATATAATGCTTAATTTGATTGGGTAACCCATCTGAATTGGTACCAAGAATTTGAATGGAAATGAGTTTATACATATAACAATTAAAAATTAAAAAATTAAAAATTAAAAATTAAAAATTAAAAATTAAAATGAGTGAGGAAGAAGGGACCCTGATTGCAACTAGTGCATTATGTTAAAAGTCTCTTATTTGGTCTATTTTGTGGTCCAATTGCAACTAACAAACCCCAGAGAATAAAGAATATAAAAGAGAAAGGGAGTCGCTACGTGTATTCGAGTGTTCGGCTCGATGCCTTTAATTTCATAATTTTAGATTTAGCCTTTAAAAATTACTTGATGTATCCAATCACATTTTATTAATCCTAAAACAACTCTAATTAATTAACAAGACAATAATAATACTCATGTTGCTGATTGAGGACTTTGTAAAAAAATATTCCGATAACGAATTTTTGGATATAGGATTTTGGGTTTTAAATACAACTTTTTTCGAATTTATTATGAAGTTGCAATAACTTTTTATATTGATGCACTCACTTAAAAATTTATTTATTTATTTTTAATACATATTGATGAACATATTGTATTATTCTACACTTTAGATTAGATGCATAGAGAAAAACAATTTGTTTGCAATGTAGTTTTAAAATATTTTTTTGAAAAATAACAAAATTAATTTAGTGTTGTGGGACAATACTTTAGGTGGTGTAGAGCAGTCGTTGCCTTCACTGTCTCAAGAGATGGCATTGTCTTTTTAGCATTAAACAACTTAAGGTGTTTGAGATTTTGGAATGGAGTTTTTGCTCTCTCTATATTGTCGTTTCTCCAAATAATAATAACAATAACTAAATAAATAAATGAAAAGTATAGAGTTTCAAGTCTTCATTGGCGTTGCACCCAAATGTTCATGCAAAATTAATATAAACTTATCCATACCACAAGATTTGATCAGACTTATTAACCCGTGAATTGCTAATGTCTAGAGTGTCAGAGTCGATGAAAACGTGAAACTCTTGTTTGAGCCTTAAATCATTTTTATCCCGACAACATTAAGTAAATGGACCAAAAGCGACCAATTGACACCCTACATTTTTACATGTTTTTCCTTTTAATTCTGATTTTTTTTTTCTTTCCCTCATGTTTTTTTCCTTTTTTTTTTTTTTAAATATTTTTCTTCCAACCAAACACCCTCTTGTGGGTTGGATCTTGAGATTTTGAGTGGTGCACCTAGGTAGAACTTCACTAGCAACAAAATGACCAAAAAGCCCTTCAACTACTCTACTTCCTCACTATGAAACAGAAAATGGAGGGAAGCACAAACAAGTGTTTCAAATGCTGTCAAATTCTCTCGGATCTCAAATGGCGGAAAAACTTGCCGCCACTTTTTCCAAACCTTCGATCTCCATTTTTTCTCTTTTTAAACCCCACAATTCCTCCCACCGCCCCTCACAAATTCCCAATTCGACAACCCCATTTCGTCAATTTTGTTCATCTCTCAAAATGACTATCCAAAACCTCCAAAACAAGACCCCTGAAGTGAAAAAACACTCCCCAAAGGTTCAGAAGACCCATAAAAATGGTGCTTCTGTAGAAACCCCAATCTCTCTGCCTTTCTTTAAGGTCAAGAAGTTGTCGGAAAATGCGGTCTTGCCTTCTAGGGCTTCAGCCCTCTCTGCCGGTTACGATCTTTCGAGGTAAGCATTAGAGAGACTCGATTTTTCATGTATTTAGGTTTATGGGGTTTGGATGAGGATGATTAATCTCTTGTAAAAAAAAAAAAAAAAATTTGTTTAGTGCCACAGAAACTAAAGTTCCAGCAAGAGGGAAAGCTTTTGTTCCGACTGATTTGAGCATCGCCATACCTGAAGGAACCTATGCTCGTGTTGGTAAGCCTCCTACAATTTTGTCAAACACTTGAGAGTGTTTCTTTTTTGTTTTCTATAAATGGGTTTGATTTGTTAGCTTGATTTGGTCTTGAACATTTCATCAAACACTTGGAGAGTTTGCTGTTGTAGATGGTGTTCAAGTCCATCAAGATCCTTCAATGGGTATATTTTATATTGGTTTGATCTGTTCATGTTCATGTTCATGTATATCTTTGAATGGCTATGGGTTTGTATTGAAATAACTTATTTGCTTGATTTGATGTATAGCGCCGCGTTCTGGGTTGGCGTGGAAGCATTCAATCGATGTGGGTGCTGGTGTGATTGATGCTGACTACAGAGGACCTGTGGGGGTGATCTTGTTCAACCACTCTGATGTTGATTTTGAAGTGAAGAAGGGAGATAGAATTGCTCAATTGGTTATTGAAAGAATAATAACACCTGATGTTATGGAAGTTGAGGATTTGGATTCAACTGTGAGGGGTTCTGATGGTTTTGGATCAACTGGAGGGTTTGATAATATGTAATTAGAGGTTAGCAAAATCTATAGACTAGTTCCGATGTTTTTGATGAAAAATGTGGTGGCTTATGATGAAGTGATCTTGGTTGAATTCATATTGAAGTCAAATGGTGTTGTAGGCAAGGAAGGATTGTGATTTCGTTTTTTGAATTAATTTACCATTAATACCCAGGCAACAGATTTATAACAATAGAGCACAAATTTAACCAACATAAGTTTAAAACATACAAGATCAGAAGTTAAACAATTTCTTTTTATTTGATCTTCTTTTTCTTTGATTTGTTTAAGAACACGGTGTCGATACTTGGGTTTATTCTAGTATAATGAGATGTTTATACAATATCAAATCTTATAAAAGTTTTAAAAGAAATGAGAAGATAAACAATGTCATGCTTTTATTGAAAATAGTAAAATTACAGGAGATTACAAGAGTGAAAGCTAAGGATTACATGGGAGATAACTTATACTTTATGCAGAGAAACACAATTGCTTTAATAGGAAAGAAAAAGAAGATACGACCATTCAAAGAGAAGGGATAAGCCTTCTCGAAGGTGAGGTGGAGAGTGGGTGGACGTTTGTCATTTGAAATCATGAAAAACTGAATGAAGACAAGTGGAGAAACTGTTGAAGATGTTTTAACTATTCATCTTTTGACTTTGCGAGTGTAGGCACTATGGATGCATGCAGTTGCTTTGTAAGGAATATGCTGTCGGTTGGCTGAAAGTAACTTCGTCTTGTAGTGGAGGTGGCAGATGCTTTTGTAACTTTGTAATTATTGTTTATGGAATCAAGATGATTCATAGACACAATAATGTTGTTGTAGGGTCAGACTTGCGCATGTAGCGAGAAGATGTCGTAGTAGTCGTCTTCATTGAGAGGAACTATTGGTTCATCGTCATCATCTGAGTCTTCTGCACAGATTTTTGACATGGTTTTTAACAGTTGAGTTTTTGTAGATTTTCCTTGAAGCTGCTTCTTGATAAACTGTCGAAGAAGTTTTGCTTTAGAAGGAACTTGAATTGGATTCACCAAGGGCTGAACAGGAGACTGATCTTTGCTTGAAAAGAACCTGGTGACGACTTCCTTTGTAGCATGGGAGTGATCGAATGAGGACCACCATTTGACTTTGAATCGACGACAGAACCAGAGAGGGGGCTGAGCGAATTGACTTGGGGCTGTAATGGTTGTGACAATGTAGTCTCAGCAACAGATCCAAGAGAGATTGAACTTAACAAAAAAACCAAAATGGCAATACCTTTTAGGGTACTGGAATTGGTGGATTGACTTTTAATTTAAAATTTTGTCAACCTTCATTGACTGCAGGGGGCAAGATTTCTTGAATTTGACCGAAATGATTCCACCAGAAGTGTTGGAACCAAAGAGGAACAAACATTTGATTGAATTTTTTGCAAAAAGAAAAAACCATGAATGAGAACAATTATGAGAAAAGAGAAAGAAAACTCTAGACCAAACTTACTTATAATCCAAATAATTGTAAGAAGTGGGAAGGTAATTGATCTAAAACTTCTTATGGAAACGAGGAATGTTGTTTCCAATCAGCTTCAGACAAAACCTTAAGGATTTGACATTTGGAATGAGAAATCTTCTCAAGATGAGAAGGATCTTTGTGTTGAGTGATCACTACTGACTCAGTGTCGACCAGTATGAACTCATAAAATTCTTAAGATTTGAGGATATCAGGTTCCTCAAAGAGGGCATTTGTATTGAAAAGATTCTTTGCAATGGAGTGAGGATCTTTTGTAAAGGAATAAAAACATGGTTCGATTATTGTGATCGGATCCAAACAAGGTTTTGTAAGATAAGGATTTGGAGGAGGAATTTGGGGTTTTTGAAAACTTGTCATTGCAGAACTTGATTCTTCTGCAGTTGATAAAGGCTGTTAAGGATTTGTAAGGGACAAAGCATAAGAAAAAGAGGGTTTTTGCTGTGAAACAGAAGGCTTCATAGCATATTGGGGTTTTGGAGGAGGGGGTCCAAAGGAAGAAGATGATTGATAACTCATTTTTGTAAGAATTATCTTGTCAGAAAATCTGCAAGAGAATTATCGACTCCTTTAATATATTCAATATCAAAATCAAAAGCTGACAAAATCCTTGCTATCGTGCGAAAATCTGTTTGGAAACAAGATTTAAAACATCTTTGGTTAAAATCTCTTTTGCAGGTTTACAATCAACACGTAGCAAAAAAATTTGATTAAATAAATCTTCTTGAAATTTCATGATGCACAAAACAATCTATAAAATTTCTTTTTTGACTGTTGAGTAATTGATTTGGGTAGAATTCCAAATACCAGAATGGTATCAGACTAATTGTAGTTGTGTAGATTCCGGTGGGCGCTGTTTGAGAATACCACCGTATCCCTAGTTAGACGCATATGTTTCAACAATCTTGAAAGCTACAGGATTAGAGATTCCTAGACAAGGAAGATTTTTGACTTGGGCTTTAACTTGTCAAACTATTTGAGAATGGACTTCAGGCCATGGGCTTGGGTTGGACTTAAGTCTTGAAAATAAAGGCTTAAGTAAAACACGAAGATTTTTGTAAAAATCTGCAACATAATTCAAAGATCCTAAAAAGCGTTGCAGTTGATTTTTATCCTTGATTTCATCAGGAAATTTATCAGCAAATTCAATTACCTTAGAAATAGGAGTGATCATCCCATGATGAATTTTGTGACCTAAAAATCTGACATTTGTTTGGAAAAGATCAATTTTGGTTGGAGAAATAACCAAACCATTTTCTTTGATGAGTTTATAAAATTGATACAAGTGTTTCCAATGGTCATCAAGAAAATTGGAGAAGATGAGTATATCATCGATATACATGATAGAAAAATGGGAAAATGGTGAAAAAATATCATTCGTGATGTTTTGGAATTCACTAGAGGCATTTTTGAGGCCAAATGGCATGACTGTCCATTCATCTGAATGGGTCGGGATTTTGTAGGAATCTGGGATTCTCGAAAGGAAGGGTCATATGGTAGTCTAACCATATGATTCTTTCGATGCCATAAAGCATTGGGAAGATTAGAACAAAGTTCTGAAGACAATTGTTCTTTGAAATGAACAATTCTGGACTGTAATTGGGTGTCCTGGAGCTGGTCATCAATACGTCGATAAGCAATTTCAGTCTTAAGAAAATTCAAATGTTGTTGTTTTTTAGACAAAAAGTTGAGGAAACAATTCTTTTGCTTTAAAGAATTTATTTCAACTAATTTAGTTTTGCATAAAAACTTGAAGAGGATGTCACCACCAAGAATTTTGGTAGAAATACCTGTATTTGTAACATTGAAGGGATAAATTGTTGTCAAAGAGGGAGTACCCAAAATCATCTTTTGAGTCATATCCTTAACTAACAAAAAATCATGTTTGATACAGATTTTATCTTGGCAAATGTGAGCACCAACAAGTTTGTATTGAACATTCAAATGATTGTTAGTGGTAAACAGTTGTTGAGTGTTTTTTTGGTGGAATTGTGATGAAATTTATCCTTCAGCAATACATTTAAGATCAGCTCCTGAATCGACAAGAGCAATGATATTGATTTTGTAATTTTGGTTAATAACCAAAGTTACATTAATATACCATTTGTGATAAGTAACTGTATTCATTTAATTAAGAAATGCAGGATTAGTTTCTTGTTCAACAAGATTGGAAGATGAAGGAATATTAGGAAGAGATTTTGCAGGTTGAATCTGGAGATTCACCATCTGTTGTTCAAGCTAAGTTTGACCTTGCTTGAGCTGAGCAATCTCTTTTTTCATAATATTGACTTCAGCTTGGAAATCAGGAATAGAGACAAAGTGTTGAGAATGAGCTCTGAATCTATTAATGATTTCTTTATGATTGTAAAATGGATTTACAATCTCTGGAACAGGTTTTTGAGTGATTGTATTTTTAATATGAGTTAAATACTCAGTTTTGAGCTAGGGATCATTGATATGATCTACAAAATCTAAAAGAATACTAGTTTCTTTTGTTTTGGAGAGCATATTAATGGATTGCAAAACATTGCAGGTACAAGCTTTTGCACAATGATCCTGATCAAAATCTCCTTGATAAGAAGAATCTGAGTCATAACGCACTTGATAGACTTGAAGGTCATTAGATGAGTTAGAATCAATCTCATAATTGAGCAGGATTGTAGTGAACATTTGTTTGATGTCCTCAGAAGCCTGAAGCTTATGAATTTTTTGAGTTGTTCTACAGTTTTTAGCATAATGACCAGGCTTACCACATAATAAGCTTTTGAACCATAGGGCCTTTATGTTTAGAAAATTGTTTGGGCTATGGGTACCATGTCTTTTGGGCTTGGAATAGTAATTGTTATAATGTTTTTGTTGTTTTGGTCCATAAGGCCAATTAGACTTAAAAGCTCAGGCTGGATGAGACCGATACTTTTGTCTAGATGTTTGGATAGGAGGGGCTTGAATCAATTCAAAGCCATACTGCTGACAAAATGATCCAAGTTCTCTAGAACCAGATATATTCTGTTTTTTGAGTTGGGCTTTGAGACGAAGATCATTGCATAGTTGTAAGGCAACTTCATTGATCTTGGCAATCAAGTCTCCAAAAGTTAAATTTTCAAATGGTATGTCACCATTGAACTCAGTTTGCAATTTATCACGAACAATATCTGCAAACACAGGAGGTAACCCTGAAAGAAATTTCCTTTTCCAAAAGGGATTGTTATCCTCATTTTGAAACATAACTTTCTTTAGGAACACATCCTTATACCATCTGAAATGACTAAGAGTTTTACATCTAAAGATCTTAAGAAGATCTCTAGATTTATTTTGAAATTTTGAAGGATCACCTATAAAATGTTTGAGAATGGCAAAAATCAATGTTGCAACTGCATCAGAGATATTTTCTCCGTTATCAGATTTGATAGGCTGACCATTGTAATCTATTTTAATGGCTTGAAGGATACCCTGTTGTTCAGCAAAAGTGAGATAATTATCCCACTATCATTTTAATTGGCCTGCAAACCCAACAATAATAACACCATCAATACTTAGGTCAGACTTATGCTTACTGCGATGAGCAGATGCCATCATGACCATGATTAGTATCTTGATGAGTTCTAGATGAACGAATTGGATTGGTTTCAAGTCTATTATTAGATTGAAGTTTGTCCAATTCAGACATAATGTCTGGTTCATCTTCGGAAAGGTCAGATTCAGCATGAGAAAGAGTATTTATTTGATTTTTGGATGAAGAAGGATATTTTAAGACAGGAGCAACTTGAAGCTATAAAGCGGCAAGTCTACGATTGATTTCATCGACAATTTGAGGAGGGGTTGAAAGAACATCATGTTCGATCGTAGTAGGACTAAAATATGTAACTGGTTTTGGATTGAGAATTGGGGAAGATAACTGAACAAGGGAGTTATTCAGTTGTTGACCAATTTCATTTAGCAAAATATTAGTGTAATTATTTTGCTCGATGATATTGACAATTCCCTTTGAATCCAAGAGGGAAATCGGGTTCTTGAGAGGAGAGGCTATAATAGTCTGTCCTTGGGTTTGTATGTGAATTTCTTCTAATAGAGGCAAAACTGATTCAACCACAGTATTTTTTAGATGCCAAGGCTTAGAAGCATTTCTGACAACATTAATTTTGGAAAGATAAATAGTCTCATACCATTCAAGAAATGGCATCTGATCTTTGATATCTTCACAGAATTAATAAAATATTTTACCTAAACTAATCCTTTGGTCAGGAGAAGTTTGAGCATAAAACATTTTCCTTTTGTCAGAATTGTAATCTTGGGAGAATTCATCTTTGACCTGTTGTTTGTCTAAAATGAATTCGGAAGATAGAACATTCAACTGAGCTGGATCACCCATCTCAGATCGAGTTGGAGATCTTTCACAAGGATGATCTGAAAGAGGATTGTAAATCGGTTGTGGGATTTGTGGGTGATAAGGATTAGATCTCAGGTTAGCAAGATCTAAATGAGGGAGAACTTTTGGAGTAGGAGTTCTAGAGATTTGGGTATGAGCAGTTCTGAATGATGATTCAGATCTTCGTCCAGATTGGAAATCAAGAGGCTGTAACCTAGTTATCCTTGATTCAGAGAACTGTAATTCAACAGTTTCGTCTTCAAGAGTCATAACCTGACTAAGCTGACTAGGAGGAGGCCTTCTAAGGTTTGATTGGACTTGCCAAGTTACGGGAAGGGTAACTTGATTCCAGTGTATTGTTTTTGGAACAATAACACTAGTTTTGTCTTTGTTGGCTTGAAAGAGGATTGTGTATCATTTTTCAGATTATATCAAAGCTTTCGAGCTCAATTGAGTCTCCATGGCTTTGTGTGTAGAAAAAATGTAAAAACTTTAGTCGTGATTTCAAATTTAACAATATAAATTATGCATTTTAATCTCTTAAATTCTGCATAAAAAGTCTTGCACGATTCGTAGTGTTGTACAAACTGAATACTATATAAGAATCAATCACATTTTGATACTAAAATAATATTATATATGTTAAATATATACAGAGATTAAAATATTTATTTATTTTCTCAATAAAATTTTGACATATTTTGGATTTTGAAAGAGATTTCGATAATTTCAAGGTTACTTCATCTAAAGTCGTGGTGGTGACTGCTCAAAAAGAGTGTTGCAAGTTTTGCTTCCTTAGCTTCAGAAACAACCGCATGATCCCAACACGTTTTGTAACACTGATCATAAATTAAGCCACTCCACGAAAGCTGAATCGATAGTGCAATGACAAACCTAAACAAAAAATCTCTAAAATGTGCATGGTTGCAAAAATCACGTAAAACCCAAAACTTTTGAGATGACGCTACGTCATTTTTTTGAGATGACGCCACATGGTTGCAAAAACTTGATTTTCTAGCATTTTTAATGTGCATATGCAAAACATTTGGTCCAACGAAAAGGCGGTTAAAACGCATGGGACATTTTTTTCAAGTCAAGTTGTAGTCTGTTCTTATGTAGTTTTGTTACCAAGAAAACCTGTATCATACCCCGCAATTGGTTTATGTTGAGGACGCAAAAGCACAGTGGAGTTTGCACTGGTGGATCCAGTGGCCTCTCTCTAGCTTTTGCATTGAGCCTTTGATCCTGCCATTTATGAATTTGTCAATATGGTTTCTTTCTCCAAGCACCTCATGTTAAAACAAGAGGATAATAGAGGTGAAGATTGTGACAAGCGAACCTTTTCGATATGACAATACTGCAGCCCATGCTCCGTTTAAGGAGGAAAACTCTTCGGAAATTTGGAATAGCCAAGCAACCCCTTCTTGGAATACAATCTTCTTCTCAGACCTTCAAGAACCAAATGAAGACCTTGGTAGTGTGGTTTTCGATTTGCAGAATGCTGGTCGTGATACAAAAGTTGATTTGTGTTCTAAAAACAAGTTATGGGTTTTACGATGCTGAAGAAGGCTGTCAAAGAACAAGTTGAATGTGAAATTGATTGAGACCTGAATTTGGCAAACCAGTTGTCGCAGATTGTCTATATGTTAATGTTTACGATGTAGGAGCGCCTTCCTTGGGAACACTAAGCAAGAATATCAATTTTCATATTGGCCACAAGGCATTGAATAGAATTCACAATAGTCCCCTAACGTGCGGGCTATCATAGGTTGACAGCCTCGGGGCATTCCTCTTACAGAGGCTGTTGTTTGTCTTGCTCAAAGACCTCGAAAGAAGACCTTTAACCAATCTGCTGTAAAATTTGCCTAAGCTTTGGCAACATGTCTACAGTGGCAAATTAATCTTGGATGAAGGCGAAGGGAACGGCCATTGAAAATGTCTAGATTGACAAACGATCAAGTTTTAACTTGAATGAAGGTGGTAAAGGAAGGTATCATTATCCTTGAGCTTGGATTAAACGAAAATATGTGAAAAGAATGCATTACTTGAAAAACCAAAATCCATGTAACCGACCCGAAAATATCAGGAATAGGCTTTGATGATGATGATGAAGCTCTGACAACATGAGATACTAACTCACTGTTGGATTGACAAAGTTCTGGAAACAAAACCAGCATATATCTGGGATTAAATTCGGAGGCATGGAATTAAATTACATCTGCGATAAAGATGTTAAACAAAACCAATAGTAACATAACAGCACATCTAGTAGTTGATGATATTGGGACGGGTCTACAGATCTTGGTAAATATTTACCAACAATTTACTTATGAGTTGATACATGGTCAAGTACTAACTCACTTTCTGAATGAGGAGGTAATTAAACATAAAAGCATGCAAAGAATGAGGTCTCAACTTACTTATCATTTTTCACCCATAAGTTCATGAAAACAGAATAACACAGATGGACAGTTTCCAATTTGCAACATAAGAACATAAACTCCATTGTTTTTGTTCACATACTCAACACAAAAAGGGCATAGAGTAAAATATGAAATCTTCATCGACACAAAATCAAGCATGGTGAGTTCTACAACATATGCTCCTCCACAACATGCCAATTGATGACATCTGTTCAGTGAAATCAAAAGTTAGATATAGCATTCTTAGAGTAAATTCAAAAATAAAAATGCAGTCAGAGGCACAGAACTTACTGGTGCATGAAAACCTTGTTCTATTGATCATATTCTCGTGAAAGAGACCTCTCAGACCTTTGATAATCCATTTCATGATCGCGAGTTCTCTCCCTTTCTCGAGACTCAGAAACTGCACGGTCATAGCGATAGTCCTCAGGCTCCATCTGCTCATAGCGGTCATGATCACGCTTGATGCCACGATCACCCTCAGGTTCAAGATGATCGTACTGACCAGGGCCTTGTTCGTACTCATAAGGGTCATACTGTCCATGCTCACGTTCAGGTTCTGGAACTCGATCACCATGTCTGTCGCGTCCACGCTTAGATTCAACACGGTCATAGTCAGCATCCCGATCATGAGAGCGCCCACGCTCATCTGCTTCTACCCGGTCATAATCCCTTTCCCTCTCACGGGGACGATCACGGTCCCTATCACGAGACCGCTCATGATCATGGCCACGATCCTTGTCTCGGCCACGGTCTCTATCACGAGACCGCTCATGATCACGACCACGATCCCTGTCTCTTTCCCTGTCCTTGTCCCTGGTCCTTTCGCGATCTCTGTGATGATGTCTTTCTTCTCTTGGCTCACGGTCCCTTGTCCTGTCACGAGAGCGCTCCCGGGACTTCTCTCGTTCCAGGTCTCTATCTCTTCCTCTCTCACGAGATTTTTCCCTTTCCCTATAACGATATAGTTTTAAGACAATCATATTTCCAACTGTGGTTTAGTCAAGGAAAGCACTTTGATTGCAACTAACTTATATACAAGGTAACTGACAAGTAATTGTAGGACAACAAGCACTTGAACTTCTAGTAATAGAAATCAATTACAATCAACAATATAACATGGGGTGAATCTTACCGGTCAACATGATGATCTTCCCGCACTCTTGGCTCTTCAGAACGAGATGGAGGACCACCAGCAGCCAACTGCTGTGTCTCCCTGAGGAATTATGAAAGAGAAATGCACTTAGAATTTTAAAAAATTGGGTTCAGATCACGATTTTCCATATTAAGATTTAACCAGTCGTATGGGACAGATAGGTCCTGTTGTGTGCTTAGTTGAATGCCAACTTGAATGATGCAATTAAAATGAAAAAAATTCAAGGGGAAAAACTGATAATATGAATTCTAAAAGCAAGAACAGATAACAATGACTTCACGTTAGTTGCAACTTGCAAATTCGTATCATGCTAAGATATTATTTGTTGACTTATAACTTCCGAGCAGGACTACTGTAACTTGAACAACCGTTATCATAGACTATTCATAAATAGTTAGATTCTAGTCAGATACTCTAATTACCCGATCGAGTCAGTATAGCCAACAGTTGCCATTTAAAGGTTGTGTGGATAGTTGTATCCTGGATTATTAGCAATCACCAATACAGCCTTCCAAGATTATTCTAAAGAAAAGAAATTCTACAGGACCATTCCGCTCCTTAATTTCAATCCATCATCGGAAAATTGAGAAATAAACAAGATTAGCGCGTTACCTGCCAGAATTTTTCTGATTGACATCCTCACCTCCAACCCTTGTAGTTCCAAGACCACCTCCAAGTCTACGAGGTCGCCAATTTGGGACAGTCCTACCTCGTTCAACATCAACAAGAACTCTTCTGTTATCCAGCTTCCTTCCATCAGCTTGTTTGTATGCGGCTGTGGAACATAAAAGGAGAAACCAGAATCAGAGGCCATTTTATCTTTATCCTAAAAGGGGATTGTCCAAAAGCTAGGGAAATCGTGTAACAAAAAACCTTTCATATCCCGAGTATGTGCATACTCGATGAAAGCATAGCCTCTAGGCTTATTTGTCAGTTTGTCAGTAACCATACGAACCTGAAAAGTTCACAAGATTACAACTGAGAACCTCATCAGAAACAGAAATCACATAGTACAAAGTCCTACTCAGATAAAATTATCATAAAAGGCTAATAAAATTTTGAAAATACTAAATCCTAAATGGCACGGCAGACAGGCACTATGCCTCACTTAGCCGTGCTCACCTTTCAAGGTGTACAGCTTCGTCCACGCAGGATGCAACACCACCATTGCTAGAGTTTGGCAGAAAAACTGATGCATGTAGCCGATTTACCACGCGTGAAAGAGATTTACCGTCCCCTTACCAGGGAAAAACTTTAGAAAAATAGCAAATCAAGTATAAATGGCATAGAAAATACCGGGTATCCTCTGAACTGCGGAGACATTTTTTATTGCCCTTTGAAGTAAAACCAGTTTTTTCAGTAGAAAATGAACAGTTACTTAGAAGTCAAATAAGAGGAAAAGGTGACAATACTCCCTACTTGTTTTTACCTAGCACGGGAAAAGATGAAGCTCTCCATTGATATGGCTTGACAAATGAAGACAAAAAGGTATTATGCATCACTACCATGCTCACTAAATTTACAGCTTTACCATGCAGCACGATCTTGCAATCTGTTTGCCATTAAGGTGGTCCAAAGCCGAACAGAATAACCACCCCCTTACCAGGGAATTTTCTCAATACAAAACTAACACCAAGCTAGGATAAGTCCTAAGTCCCTAGGAAAAATCTGTGGTCATTAGAATCAGGGAGACTAACAAAGGAGGAGGGATAGAGCAAACCCATAGCGCATTAGCAATAATGCGCAAGAAAATCTGTCATTATTCCCTTGTTGATACATACCATCATTTTCGGATAAATATTCAACAACTCTCTTCCATAGTTATCATTAAACTAAAAAAAATGAAAGCTTCATGGATAACTTCTGTGTTCAGATTAAGGACCAAAGCTTCACCACCGAATGCATCAACCCGTCGCAGTCAAGCTTGCATGGAGAAGCCAGTTACAGCTTACTTACCAACTTGAAAAAACCTAAAGACACTATCTCACCAGATTCACTGATTTATGAGAACCAGTTCCCAAAGGTCCGGAAAATTATGTTTTAAATTAACAAGTTATTAGACCAATCAACGAAGCTAGAAATCAGATTAACTTAATAAATATTATATATATCATATTGAAAGGTAATAATCAACACAGGGAACAACAATGTTGCTCTCATCTCTGGGAAGAAAGAAAAATCGCCAAGCAAGTTGGGCATCAATCATAAATAGTTATGCTATAATATCATAAATGTAAAGTTACATCACTTACGAGGTATCATATTCTGTCCACTTAGCTTGAGAAGAAAAACTGATCAAATTTGTTTTTAGGCTGATGATAAATGTTATACATTAGAAAGGTTAACTTTGTAGAACAACTCATGAAACCACAAACAAGACACTGGTTCACAGTGAGTGGTACTACAACATGGTTGTCCATTCAATGCATCAGTTCCAGCACCAATACTGAATTAGAAATGAAAATACCAAGCAATAATATGATAATGTAGACGGAATGCTAGTATCTTGATTTCTTTACTGAAACAAGCATTTTTTAAATCTGCGATGAAGGGATAGAATTTTAAATTGAAAATTTAAAACAAATTTTGGGGTTAAGGAGAGAAGGGAGGAGGAGAATAGAAACACAATTGAACCTCTTACCGAATAAACCAAAAGGGCAATCCCATTGGGAATGCTCTAAAGTACCTACCCTTTTGATTGGTCCATATGTCTCAAACTCCCTTTTAAGTCTGTGCTCGCTTGTCTCATAATTCTGCAAGAAACCATCAAAATGTCAGTTTCCACAAGGATACATTATAGCAACACAAATGAAAGAGGTTTCTGGAGATCACTCACAAGCCTAGCCACAAACAATGTCTTGTATGGATCTCCTGATACATTTGGATCATTTGCTGGATCGTCTGCGAAACGAGATAGTAGAGTCAAATAAATAAATAAAACATGCTTCGGCTGATTTATGGAAAAGCGTGGATTAGTTACATTTCTCAAGCTCCTCAGCAGCCTTCTTTGCACCATTTTCTAACCTTAATTGGTGTACTCTTGCTCTTCTTTGTGCCTGACATCAATAAATTGAAACATGAAACCATAACATCAGATCTAGTTTAGCAATGGACAACAGAACAAATTAATATAGGAGTCCGCAATAAAATATATTCATATTTCAAAACAAGGTAAGATCCAAAATCATGATCCCGGATACCACCCAAACATTCACCAATTCCAAGTCCACTGGCCACTTCAAGTGAAGAAAGGTGGAGAAAGATTTCGTGAATGAAAAAGTAAAACCATAATATTATAACAAATAAAATACCATAATAAGGTGTGAAAACAAACAAATCACAGGACATCCATAACCTCCTTTACATCATATCACCATGATGTCTCAAATATCTTCTATATACAAGATTAGATAATATCATTGTCTAAAGAGGGATAACAGTACTTGAATCGTTTATATAGAACTTGCAGATGTGGTAGGTTAACACAACCTCCACATATACTTACCAAAATAAATAAATAATACTACCTTCACCACCTACAGCGAGAAGCGAAACACGCCCATTGTGCATTATTAATGATTGCAACTTAATTCCATATATAACCAAGAATTAAAAAAAAAATCAAAAATTGTAAATATTTAATAACACAGCGGAAAATAAAGTATTTATAAGCAGACTGAAATATACGCTAGCATAGGCATATTAAAATAGTGCTAGAGTGCATTTTTTTTTTATAATTTGAGAGTATTTTTTTGACAAAACATTAAATTTTGAGAACGTGCAAATATTGATGCAGAGGGGGAAAATGGAAGTTGACTCACTGAAGTTTCAGCCTTTTTGGCAGGTGGAGCATATTCAGGATCCCCTGGTTCTGCAAAGTTAGACACGAATTGTGCCATACCTTGAAAGAGAGAGAAACAACATTAGTAATTATAGAAAATCACTCACAAAAAGAAAACCAAATAAGTGCGCGAAGCTTTACCAACCTGAATATGGAGGACATTTCCTTTTTTCAGGAGGTGGTTTATGTTCCAAGGGAGGTCGGGGCTCAAACAACTTCAAAAGATTGGATGTAAGACCAGTTGGATGACTCTGTCCAATCTGCATTGATAATCAAAAGGTCGTTAAACAAACTTCTACCAAACACCAATGATAAATCTTACAAAACTCGTAAGCTGTTAGGTACTAATTTTGTTCCCCAAATTGGATTTCAAAAAGCTACCAAATTTTAAAATTGCTTAGGTTTATGCAATAATGATAAGATGTAATTAACGACGTTGAAAAGGAGATATGAAGATCTCGAAGGGAGAATAGAAGGGGAGAAATTTTGTTGACGAAGGAAAGTTTAAGGAGATTTGAAGAAGAAATAATAAAGAGATAGGAAATTTGGGTGAAAATAAATTGATTGATAAGAAGAAGAAATAACAAGGAGATAGGAAATTTGGGAGAATAATTTGATTGATTTAAAATTTTGTTGTTCGTATTTACAATGCATAGTTTTCTCTCCTTTAAATAAATTTAAAAAAAAAACTAATCATAGCTAACTAGAAATAAACCTACGACTTCTATTGTCCTACATCGACTTGCTCAATTGAAATCGTGATAAAAATACAAGGGTCGACCTCCTGAGACTCAAGATTGACTCAAAATCTAACCCGAACAACAAACCCTTAGATTGATATTAATAGAGATGAGTCGGTCAGCCCGAGACAAGCTCTGTTGATTTTGTTTCCTAAAGAATAGAAGTCCCACAATTTTCTCTCTTCTTCCCCATTCTTCTATGAAAATAACCATCGAGTAAGAACTTCACCAATGACCATCAACTAAGAACTTGTAAAAATCTCCATTACAAATAATAAAAAGTCTCTTCTTCCCTACAAGAGAACTTGTCATGTTTCAATTTTGTTAAAAAAAATACTTTTCAGGTTGGTCGAGATGGGAAATTAAGTTGTATGTAGGCTCTTCATTTAATTTACGGGAGGAAATAACAGTAATTGGAAAAAGAGGTAAGAAACTTGTGTTGCTAAACGAAAATGATTTGATGTAAGTAAGATAGTAGAAACAAATGTCAATTTTAGGCCAAGTCTCTAATATGAAATTGTACAAAAGAATTGGAAGAAGAAAAAGAATCAAATGAAAGTAATAATGTTTATTGAAGCTGACGTTGAGATGCTTGAGATCGCTCACATGATCATTTTGAACATTTTATCATTGGATTTTCATCATCTCAATTTTCCCATTTAGGAAATCACATCAATCGGCTTGGCTATGCTTAACCCCATTACCATTTTTATTTCGATAACAACTAACTCATACTGCATTGTTAGCACCCGTCCTCGGATCAATACCAATCTAAAGGTTTGTAGTGTGGGTTTGATTTTGAGTCCAAAGATCCCGAACCCAAATAGAACATAAAAAACAATAAGTAAAAACTCTACATGGGGACCAAACAACACGAAAACACAAAACTAGGGATTTAAATCGCTCAATTTATTTAATAATGATCAAATTAGAATTACCGATAAAGCAATAAACATCAAATGAAACCCTAAGCGACAGTACAAGCTAAGAAGACCATAAAGGATGATTAAAACGACAAAACCTAATTATTTGCACTTTTAAACCTAATTACTCATTCAATATGAGATCAAGCAAGTAATCGAACACTGTACAGAGAAATGAATATAATAAGTAGAGATGCAAAGAAATTGAACAAACCAGTTTGAGTTGGAGAACGGTAGCTCGATTTTGAGCTTTGGCGCGAGCCTGCATATTGGCGGTGTTGTTCCGCATGAACGGATCGTTCATATCTCCCATCTTTCAGAGATCGATCGAAAGAGACGAGACGAAGCTAAACTAGGGTTTCTCCAATTGATGTGAACGAAACTAGTGGGTTCGTTTACAAGATTGGCGAAGAGAGGGGTTTAGGTTTGGGGATTTATAAATGTAGATCGGATAATATTGAGTTGGATCGGATCCTGACTCGCGTGTCAGTTTCGGTGAGCCTAAAAAACAAAATAAAATAAGTAAAGGGTGTTTCAGGAAAATAAATTTCTGAAATGTTTTCCCGCTTGAAGTGGGGAAACTTTGTTTAGGCTCCCTCTCGGAAAACATTTTCCTGTTCGATCTTTCACTCACTAATGATTCTCTCATCGACTCAAAGTCCTCAAAAGACTCAACGTCTGAACATTCAAAGTCTTGTTGAAAGATTCATCTCGTCTTCTCAACAATTCCTCCACAAAATAGAAATGTTCTCTTTAATGATTTTTTTTTTTTTCCCTTCATGCACTCAAACAGGTGAAAAAAAATATTTTTGACGCAAACTTTATTTTCTTTCAAAAACTTTCCAAAAATGAAACACAACCTTAGGTTTTACTTTTACTATCCCAATTTTTTTTTTCTTCAGCCACACTGCATCCACTACTAGCAGACTAATTTTCCATTTGATGACTATGGTTAACCTATGGAAATCTTGGCAGGTTACGAGCCAAAATGTGTACCAGCAAAATCAGCAATATGATTTGACAACTTTCTGAGCTGCCGATTGTCGCGTACAATCGCACAACAAAATCACCATAACTTGGCATATTGCAGAAAATAAGGAGTCACCAACAGTCAGAATGCAATTTTGCAGTGAAGTAACCAGATAACCCAATCCTGACAGCCATAGCATCACCTTCACTAAATCAGAACATGCTGTATATTAAAACAGCATTTTTAAAAGTTGAAACAGAACTGAGGCAAGCTCATACAAATACAAACAGTTAATCCTAAATTTCTTGGATTTAAACGGTTTGTTGTAGTACCAATGGAATTGTAACGAATAAACACGATACAAAAAATAGTCTATATTATGTACTTTTATCGGGGAAATCCAGATCCCAGCCTGTAATTAAGCTCTTTTTCTTCCTTTTGACTTGAGTGATTGTTCAGAGCAACTCACATCTTGAGGAATTACAAAACTCAACTTTCCTACAACTGCTTCACTCTTTAACCCAGACAAAAAAGGGTAAAGCCAAAACCAAATGAAGATCAAACAGATTCCACAATCAGCCGCTGGCAACAATCTCGTGTATGGCGTCACTAACTGCTTGGTCTTCAGATCTAACAGCCAGCTTCATGGCTACTTGCTTGGGCCCATCAATTCCAAAGGACAACCGCACTAGCACCTTCACATTGCCTATGAACACGCCAGACAACAGACATTGGTGCGACCTTGAATTGCTTGGGACGACTTCAGTACCCTGCATTGGAGAATATTTCAGAGAAGTAAAATTACTGACATAATTGCTACCTTGAAATTGAAAACCGCCTTACAGTCATGCACAGAACAGTCGAAGATTAATAAATGAGTATTAAGGTTCAACAGAATTTCACTAGAAATTGGTAAGACTTGTCCAATTAACATTTTTGTCAAGAAGACAACCACAGCAACACCGAAGCTACTGGGCTCCTGAAGATGTCCCGCTGCAACACATCTTCCTCTCCTCTCTATCAAATTGATTATATGCCATCTTGTTAAGTTAACAGTCACGAGATTTGGGTTAATGAATCTCACCTCACAGGGCTGCATGCCAAGAATGCTAATGACTGCACTCACAGCCTCTGCCAAGCTTTCCCTTACACCGAGACCATACTCATCAACTCTCTCACAGTCTGGCCCCAAGCTCTCCCATGCATTCCTGAAATTGGAAACCCCCACTTTCAACACATAATCAGCTGCAACAACTTCAACATCCTCTAGCTGGTATTCGTCTTCAACTCCATCATCCTCTACCTCACCACTTGAATCAACCTGAAGGACATAAATTGACTAAGCATCAAAATGATAATATACAAAATAGAATTTGACCTTTGTAGTAAGTATGTGGCTTATGATTAAAAAGTTATTAAAAAAAGATGAGTTTGTTAGTAAGTCAATGAAAAGAAAAAGGTTTAGTAAGTCAATGAAAAGAAAAAGGTTTCAAGTCGTTAACTTATCGCAACATGATGAAATTTGCTCTCTTTAGAAGAGAGCATTCAAGTGAACGAATGCATTTTCAGTGGACTCAAAGTAGAGAATCTAATTCCAATAATTTTTTTTTTCATATGAAAATAAATTAACCTTCAAAAAACCATATGACCGATCGATCAAAGCTTTAATTTGCCATTACATGGAAGTGGATTAATTTTTAAATGCTTCTAATTGATCAGAACTCGGCCACTACCAAAGCAAGGTAATAGGAACCAGTGGACCGAAGTAGTAACTGTACCTCTTTAACAATGAACTTCAACGTGTTAGAGAACTTCCCAAGAACTGCACCTTCTGGCTTCTGGAATGCAATATATGTCTGCCCTGGAGAGTCATAGGGAAGTGACTTTAAAGCCTTGCACGCTACTTCAGCGAAATCCTCAGCTTCGGAAGCATCAACAATTACAAACACCTAGAAACAAGCCAAAGCATAACTGTTAAAGAAGGTTTCAAAAGGAAATGGACATGGAATACCGCCTTTCAAAATTGGGAGTTACATTTTCCAGCAGTTGTTGATGAATAGTATTTGTGCAGTTATACTGAAAGACAACATGCCCATCATAAATGTGCTTCACAACATTGACAGCATACTCCGTCTCAGGTTCCGTCAGCTCTACTGGTGGTGAGGACTGAAACACAAAAAAACAGATGAGTATCATGTGAACAACACATAATAGTGCTGTTAAGATGAAAGTTGGAACCTTGAATAGTGTTCCAAAGTTTGCAAACTCGGGAATGGAAGAAAGTGTTCTCTCATATGCATCAACAGTGGATGTTGGACCACTGGGAGGAGGACCAAGACCAGGTTGCTTTTTACCAGGGGCTTTCTTCTCAGCTAATGGCTGTGACTTAACCTCCTTAGGTACGGAATTAATGTCAAAACGTTCTTCTGAAGGCTCCTGCATGCATGCCAAAAAGAGTTGGTGATAAAAGAATAATGGCAATCCCTAAAATAAAGAGCTGGAAGAAGACCTACATAGTTCTTCAAGCTAGTCTCCAGGTTGACTAACGGAACATCAAGTGACCCAAAGAGAAAGTCTTTCACATTGCTCTCAGTTTCACCAACTGGACCATCACCTCCAAGCATACTCAAATAGAGGGTTGCCCTATCTCGCACCTGTGAGGAAAAAATGCTCACAAATTCTCCACGTGTAGACTCATAACATACATTATGGTAACGATCTTAAATAGTAAACTGTTAAAAGAAAGACTATGTTCATTAAGTAGGGCCGTCGAGATTTGAGAATCCACTGTATTACTGTTTATATTTTAAGTTAAAACAAAGATTATTTACATCTATGTCAAGCTTTGTACAAAACAAGTATCAATTCATTTGGTTTAGACAAATTTTCATGATTATCGACAAAAAGTATGATGTGATACTTTTTGTTAGCTTCCACCGTCATGACTAGCTTCTTCTGTTTGTTTTTTTTTTTTTTTTTTCTCAATTTAGAATATTTACATCATTTCCAGAGAACAAAATATCATACTAATCACTGTAGCTATAAGCCGACCACTCCAAAACAGAAATTGGCACCTCGGAAGTGTAGTTAACTCACCTCATCATCACTGTCAAATAGGCAACGCCTCAACAGGATAAATATACGAGGCTGCAACAGATAATTAAGAAAATATCAATGCATTATTCATAACCAACATTAACCACAGAAAAAGAAAGAGATATACACAAAAAACTAGAACATCACACTACCTTCAAGGAATCAACCAAGGCACCGAACTTTGCTAAGGTACTTACAGCACCAGCCCGAACAGTTGCATTCTCAAGGATTACCCGATTATAGATATACCGAATGTACTTGCTGGGATCTGCTGTTTTGGGGCCTTCGTTACCCAAAAAGTGTAATATCTGAGACATAAAAGGATATAGAACATTACAGATAAATCATGCCAACCATTTGGAGCAATTGAAAAAAGAACTGAGAAGTAAATCAAGAGATATGTCTACCTGAGTAGAAAGATATGTGAATTCACAATCTTCAATAAATTCACAGAGATGAAATAAGCCATTTTCTTTGGCATCTGGTATATCACGTATAAGAATGACAATTGAATCAACAATTGCCTTCTTATACTCGAAGCCCCCTTCTTCTCTGAGAATGTTGCTCAAAAAGTTCATCCTGGAAAATCAAATATAATGCAGGCCAGGGTATCTGTTAATGATCCACATAAGTAAGAAAAGATCAAAACTGATGAACAAATGAAACATTTTTGTACATAGCAACTAGGTCTACTCACAGTGATCTATACTTAAGAGGAAACTTTAAGCATAGGGATCGAATAGCTTCAACAACAACAATCTTGAACTCATCTGCAATATCAGACATAAAGTTTGTTATTTGTTTCATCAAGCGATCTACACTTGACTCATTGCCTGTCTTCAAGAGTGTAGTGATTGCAAGTGTAGCGATGCTTCTATTTTGATCAGAAATCAAGCTTTCCATGTCTATATTGCAATTCGTAACTGCCATGGGATGTGTCATCGCAACCTGCAAAAAGTTTATGACACCATCAAACAAAGAAAATTTTACACAGTTCATGTTCGAAAACCGCAAGTCTGGCTAAAAACACAGGTGAAGCTACATCTTTGACTTTTGATTATTTTATGGAATTTCTACAGCACGCACACACATAGACATATATACTATATACATGTTATTGGGTGTCAATTTTTCTGGTTGTGAACACTACTTTGCATTTATTTTCAATAGGTTTTTTCTCTTCACGAAAAGAGCATGGCATGATGAGTGAGGATGAAACAGCCTACTAGGTTGTGGAAATTGATTTTTTTTAATTGTTTGGCTGCATTGTGGAAGACATAAATTAATGTCACAAATCAATATAAACCCATGTTTCATGTTCTCTTGAACAACCTTAGTATGGGAAAATAAAAATGCATAACCGAAATTTTAACAGCAACCCTCTCCATTTATATAGCAATAAATCTAGATGCAAGGTGGATAATACAATCGAAATTTCTACTTCTAATCCCCCCCTCCCGGTAAGAATGTGATGGTGCAGGTAGGAGAGACAATAAAACTCGAGGGAAAGCGCGTACACCATAATGTCTTCATGTGGAATTGGAAACAAACCTACCTTATTTAGAGTACGGACAGCAGCAAAACGAAGCACTGGCTTGGATGAACTTAAAAAGAGTTGCAGAACAGTGATAGCAGGAGTCAATTCCCTGTTGGTCACGTTGCTTAATTCTGTTATTGCTTTAGCAGCTTCAAATATCACCATTTCTGCTTTGTGTCGGAGACAACTCTCCAGGTAATCATAAAATGGGCGGTCTCCAGTTTGGACGTTGTGGCTTGACTCGCGAATAACCTGCATAAAAATCATTTTTAACCATACTTAGAATGATATGCAAAACAAATGTCACATTCTTTGCATTGTTTGAAAGAAAGACATGTACCTGACTAGTATAGCGGATCAGGAGGCACTGAGCCAGTGGTGAGCGAACTGTACCTCTAGTTAAGCTGGTAACCAACTTGCTAACAGCTAATCTATCATTTTGTCGGATCTGCAAATTTACGTTCCACCAACATAATCAGTATATTGATTACTTGCAATTTAGTTTGTCTTGATCAGATGTGGTTTTTATGGATTCAAAGGTTGCTGCAGTGATGTGCTCTTTGTAAATATCACCTACAGATTTGTTACTAATCTTTCCATCATCTAATTACAAGAACTAAGGTAGCTCCACATAACCAAGAGAGATAAACCACATGCCCAGTCATCCACAAACTTCTTGAGATAGGACACAGTGTGTGTGTGAACAAGCAAAGATCAAAATAGGTAATTGACGTTTTTCAAGAGTACAATTTCACTTTCAGAATCATTCCATGAAAGATTAAAAAAATTCATACGCACATATGAAGGTTCCTAAATGGAAATAGGTACTTCCAAAAGTAATAAATGGATGTCAATCATGAATGGTGGTTCTCCACTAACTAATTTTCAAAAATTAGCATTGCTCGAATCAAATTAAAAGCAATAAATATGAATTTAAAGAAATGCTATATCAAATTATTGGACCTTAACCAAGAATGTAAAGACCATCCTTATCTCAAAAGGCACGACAGAGGAATAAAATGACCTGGTGGAGAAGAGCCAGAGCGTGGAACTGCACAAGAGCAGCTCTTGATTGAACAGCTTCTTGTACTTCATTACTCCATCTTTTCACGATGTCTGCGTTTGTCTGTGCAAATACAAAAAATTTCAAGATCAAATAATACACAAGTAAAGTAATAGTTTATCAAACAGAAGGCATGAAATGAGCACCTGAAGTAAGTGAATTCCACTAACGAGAGCAGCACTAGCAACAACAGGGTTCTTGTCAACAATTGCTTGCTTCAAGTATCTTTCTATTTGAGTAAGAAGAGTTCCATCGGTAATTCTACACAAAACCCGGATAGCATTTGCCCTATACATGTCAGTCTTGCTATTCATATCCTTCATCAAGGAGCTTGTGACTATGATGACCTTCGATGAACAATATCAAGTGTTAATAATTAATTTGAAAAAAAAAATTAAAAATACTGTCTAAGCAACATAATGCAGCAAATAACCTCATCTGCAGAAGGACAAATCTCCTTGATCATCACATAAACCATTCTTCTCAGCCCTATGTCCTTGGACTGGAAAAGCTTAGTGACACTAAAAAACACTTCCGTTGCTTCAACCTAGACAATCACCAGAAACATCGACTCACAATTTAAAACAACAAATTTTGCAATTCGAAAAAAGCCAAATGCATACAATATTGACATTAAACAGAGAATAGCTATATGCATAGCTCAAACCTTAGTGAAGGCTTCACCTTGGTTGAGTAGATACAACAATTTAGTGATGACCTGAAGACGAGCAAATGTCAAATTCTAATCATCACCGAAACAAATCAAGCAAACAAACAAACACAACCTCGGCATCAACAAACCAAACCTGTGAACATCTTCTTGGATCAAGTTGAGGATCATTGAAAACCCTAGCTTCTTGAAGGACCGCTCCCTTCTCTATTCCTAGAAATGGCGAGTACTCTGCTAGATAACATATATTATATCAAATGACAATTCAAAAACTATACTTCCATCCACAATTTCCTATTCAAGTTTCAAAGAGATCTACACTCCACAGTAATCCACATTGCAAGAAAAAAACACGGCACATTCTACATTCTCCCCAAAATTTAAATAAAAAATATCAAAATCAGTCCTGGATCTGCTAATCTACATATATCTTACTCAAATTCCGTCCATCATTTCACCTACAAATCCATACACCAATCAAATTGGAACACAAACACAGATCTACAACAAGGACCACTGATATCTACATTCAGAACTCGAAACAAGAAACCTAATGAGAATTCGAATTCAAATTTCGTTTAAGCAAATCGATCTAATAAAACTAACGAATGAATGAAATCGTGCAAGAAAAATTGAATCTCTAGGGTTGTAGATCTCACCTTCGTCGTCGCGATCGTCGTCTTTCTTTATGAGAGGCTGAGCCATGGCGGAATGAGAGATCTGTTGTTGCGATGTGGAGAGCTGAAGAAGAAGAAAAAAAATCTCTCTCTGAAGCGAGAGCGAAGAGTGCGAAACTGCTAATAGGAATGAAAAGAGAAGCAAATGTTGTGAAGGGTGGAGTTTGTTTGCACCCCCGTTTTTCTTTCTCGGCACCGGATATGAAGTGAAAAATGAGAAATTTTTACTTTTATTAGCTAGTCATCGTCATCATCAAAGCTCATTCTCGATACTCTTGGGGTCGGCTACATGTATCTTAGTTCTCCAGGCAATGTGGTATTATCACATATCCCTCAATGATGTCTTCTTTTACCGCCTTCATCCAATTTCTCAACGGTCATTCCCTCCATCTACACTCTCTACTAACTTGTCAATGTAGACATTTTCTAATTGGCTTTGTCTTTGGTCTCCTCCGCACGTGACCAAACTACGTTAAACAACTTTATTTGATTTTGTCCTTTATGGGCATTACACCTAAGTATCTCCTAATTCTTTCATTCCTAATTTTATCCTTACGGATTTTACCACACATCCATCTTAATATACGCATTTTTGTTATTGTCATCCTATGCTTATGTTGTCTTGTAGTAGTCCAACATTCTGAAAAGTATAACATGGTTGGTCGAATAATTGTCTTATAACATTTCTCTTTTAACCTTGCAGGTAGGGGTGGGCACGGGACGGGACAGACTTCATCCCTATCCCATCCCGTTTGTTTGGGATCAGGACGGGTCGGGATAGACCTCATCCCGACCTCGTTTTGGGACAGGACAAGATAAGCATGTACTAAATTTAACATGCAAGATTGAAAATTTTGGATTTACCAAACACACAACTCTAAGAACAACTATATAACTTTAAACTATTGATTATTATTTATCAATTTCATTAACTTTTACTCCGGATTTTTTTGAACCACTATTGAAGATAGCCATTTTTTGTACATTGCTAATGAAAATGATCAATGAGTTTGTCATTTAAAAACTACGAGGAGCACACATTGTTGTTATCAAAAGTTATGGAAAAGAAAAAAAGAAGGGAGAGATTTTGAGTTAGTCATGTCAACAAATAGTCTCACATGGAAGTTTGTGAGAATAAAATAGTTATGTCAATAAATAAAACAACAAATAAAATAGTCATGTCAATAAATAGTTTCGTAGTTTTATACTACGTAGTTCACACTAAATATAAAAAAAATCGGTTCAGGATGGGACAGGATGGTCGAGATTGAAAATCTTCATCCCGGTTTCATCCCATTCTAAATCGGGACGGGATCAGGATGGGATTAATCTTCCCAATAGGACCCAAAAAAATTGGGTCGGGGCGGGATCGCGATCATGGGATGGGATGCCCATCCCTACTTGCAGACATCTTTCTATCGCATAATACTTATGACGTCATTCTCCATTTCGTCCAACTAGCTTTAATCCAATGGTTTACATCTTCTCCAATAACCTCATTCTTTTGAATTATAGATCCTAAATATCGAAAAAGCCTCACACTTTGGAACCTCCATGCCTTTGATTTCAATTGAATTACTCATCCTTCTTGATTCACAACCAAAATTGCACAATAGATATTCTGTCTTCGAACGACTAATTCTAAAATCCTTACCCTCTAATGCCACCCACCAACCGAAAACCTTCACTAGTCCCTTCAATTAAGATAATATCATCTGCAAACAACATACACCAAGGTACGTCTTTTTGAAGATGTCTCGCTAATTCATCCATGACCAAAGCAAAAAGGTATAGACTTATGGATGACCTTTGATGTAATCCTATTGTTACTGGGAATTCACTGGACACCCCGCCTACTGAGTGAATACTTGTTACATCTCGAATAAAATGTCGAGATTGTGTTGTAAATTGGATAAAGGATGAGCACTTCAATTTTTTTATTTTCAATTTTCAAATTCTTAGGTTGTGTTTGATTGAAATAATACAATTCTAGGGAATAAGAGTTATTTTCATAGGGATAGAATTCATGAAACCTTATTTGACGTAAATGTTATTTTGCTATAACTTGTACTTTCGTGAAAATTTGTTTAGAATAACCAACAAACTCACATCTCTTAAATATAGATTACACACCAGATCTCTCCAACGAATTAAAAATGGCCAATTTTAAGGAAGTATGACCATGATGATTTTAACCTACGAACATAAAATTACATCAAACAACAAAACTTGGCCTAATTTCATCGAAAACTGAACAATTCCATGGAACTACATGAAATCAAACACGACCTTAAAGCTCGAGGCTTTTTCGAGTCGAAGAATCTTTAGAGGTTATAGATTTTACAGCACAAATTATTGCAAGGGTGAAAGTGTGAAGGATGATAATATGCTTGGGAAGTCAAACTACAGAAGAAATTTGAAAATGAGGTTTGATGAGGCAGGGTGGTAATGGAGGATGAACGGTTTTATGGTAATTAGAAAAATACCAATTCTAGTGTGATGGTTGATATAATGGAGGGTGTCATGTAAAAGAAACGAGTGACATAGTTTTTTTATTAATAAAATATAAGAGACCTTCTACGGAGCCTGATATAGAGCACTAATTTGTGTCTGGGAGGGTGGTTTACACGTGATCAAACCACTCTACCTGTCAAGACCCGATCCACATAGTACTATATTGTCCGCTTTGGGCCGAAGGCCTGCATGGCTTAAAAATGCGTAGTACTTTGTAGATCCAAAGTCTTACATATATAGCACATCCCCTTCCTTCACCTAGGCGATGTGGTACTATAATTTCCCTTTGGTAGCTCACCCAACCCCTATTGGGATCCACAGGTCGGGCCTCTCCCACACCATCCCCCTCAAGTCCGCCCACACAGGGGTATCACAATCCACCCCTCTAAGGGAGCCCAACATCATCGTTGGCACACTTTCGGCTAAATCAGGCTCTGATACTATTCTGTCACGACTCGATCCATAGAATACTATATTGTCCGCTTTGGGCCCAAGGCCCGCACGACTTTAAAAACACGTAGTACTTTGTAGATACAAAGTCGTACATATATAGCACATCATCTTCCCTCACCTAGGCGATGTGGGACTATAATTTCTCATTGGTAGCTCACCCAACCCCTATTGGAATCCACGAGCCGAGCCTCTCCCGCACCCTCCCCCTCAGGTCCGCCCACACAAGGGTATCACACTACCCTTTTCTACATAGGTTTGGAAAGGGGTAGAGTTGGTCCTATCACGTGCTGAGTACCCTCCCAGGCAAAAAATGAGTGCTTTCATACCAGACTCTCTAGAATGTTTCAAAATATAAATTAACTCACAAGTTGGATAATATATGGCGTAACTTCTTTGAACAACTAAAAAAAATCTCTTACAAAGTGAAATGATTATTTTTTAAAGTATAGATGGTTTGCGCCATGGCTTTAATACATTCACCTTTTTAATGGTTCATTTGTGTTATTTAAACATTGATTTGAATTTCATAAAGGGTATGGAGTGTGCACATGCATACGGTGGAGCTGTGATGAGTCTCGAACTTGCGAACTCTCACTAAGAATATGTTGGGTCCCACCAATTTGATAAGAAAGTGACATCTTCTACTTTATTGTCTTTTATTAGTTTTCTTTCTTTTGTTTTGACCACTGACTAATGGAAAGTGACGCCTGCCATTCTCTTCAAGCAATGAATTTCAGAATTCTCGGCATCGAATTTAAAGTACTGAATAACCTGTTGAAAGTAGACAAACGCTAGCCAAAATTTATGACCTTCATGCCTTTAAGGCGGTGAGTATAAGCGGTGAACTCTTCTATAAATAGAGGAGGTTGAAGCTCTTTCAAATCATCCTAACTCAGAGAGAAAATATGAGAGGAAGAAAAATAAATAGAGACTAGAGAAAACCTTAGAGAGATAAAGTCTTTAAGAGAAAATTGAGTAAGCCAATTTTGTGAAGTTTACCCACAAAATTGAAGGTGTAATATTTTTGTATTGTTGTATTGTATGAGAGTGATCCACCTACGGGTGAAGTTGTTATTTCTAATCCCATTATTTCTATAGTGGAAGATATTTTAAGTGGCATAAAGGTCCCATGGTTTTTCCCTTTAAGGATCTTTCACGCTAAAATTTTGTGTCCTTTTTTTGTTCTATTTTGATTTGGGATTATCTTGGGTTCGTAGAAAAGCAATATTGCAAACCATTTTTCTCAACAAAGTGGTATCAGAGCCAGGTTCGGGAGTCAGGAAGGAGGAAATCATATACGTAGTATACCAGGCAGGTATCTACGAGTATACGGTGACAATATTCATACATATGTACGGTACTATTCACAGTATCTATACAAGACGTATACGGTATTGTTCCTATGACACTATTCATATATACGGTACGATTCACATGTACTATGCACGGGTACTGTTCATTAGTAACGCAATACCAGCTCGGCGGAACCTGATCAACGATCCAAATGGGGGAGTGTACGTATAATACCCGTACTTTTCACTGACTTCAATAAATATTTTGAACATAAAAATGTTTCAATTTATTATCTTTTTATTTCTTGTTAAAATAATATAGATATATGTATGTAGCAGCCTCGTGTCTATACATGTTTATTGTGTGGCTTTGTATGCTGTGAAATTTTTATGTGTATAAGTTTGAATAATTTCTCATCTGAAAATGTAATTCTAAAATTGGATTCTGTTACCAAGTGCATGTTCTTGTTCAAAAAAATTCACATGACTATCTTACATTTTGAATCTCGGGACGAGATTCTTTTAAGGTGTGTATATTGTAATACCCATTTAATTAAATAAATATAAATACTATTATTTATTAATGTGTGATACATATTATAATCTTATATATATATTGTGAAAAATATTCGTTTCGTTTGCCGTTGCTAAATAGAATAAGGTGCGTTTGTGTGTGTGAGTGTGTTTAGCCAAAATTATGAAACCCTAAAATAAAACTTAATGAAAGAGGTTGCCCTAAGAAAACTAGTTAGCCATACTCTCTTTAAAAAAAGGGGAGGGTGCACATATACATATACCTTAGTTAAACCATAATCTTCATGGGTTTTACTCAATTTTCTTTGGGTTTGGATTTGTATTGGGGGCGGCTTGGAGAGATCAGGTAGAGAGATGTTGTTGGAAGAGATTTTTGTAACACCCCTAAATTTCATTAAGATAATTTATTTTATTTTTAATTAAATAAAACAGGGTTACATTTAATTGAATGTGAATTTTGAAATTTAGGGTTTATTTGGTGAGTTTAGAAGGTAGGTGCTTTCAGAAGTTCAGTGGGGGCGAATAGCCACCCACCCTATAAAGAGAAACCCTCTTTTCTTTTATTTCTCCTTCCTTCTTATTTTCACCTTCTTCCTTCATTTTTTCCTCCTTTATGTTTTCTGGCGGCTGATTGTGAGAGACGAAATCAGCGAGAGAGACTGGCTTGCGTGCATGTGGAGGACTGAGTGGAAGAATGGATGGTCTGGATGATGTGCACTCGATGGGTGTGAAGGAGAAGAGGATTATACCAATTTATTTCGACCGATCTGCTGGCTGGTAAACTCTCCACTTCGTCTGAGCTTCTATGGAAAAATCAGCTTGGTTGCTAATGAAGGGGTTCAAGGAACAGTGTTTGATTTGCCAGAGGAGATTGCCAAAGATGATGTGGTGATGGATGGAGAGGCTGAAACAGTGAGTTTTCTTCATTTTCCTTTTCCTCCCTCTCTTCTATTCTTTGCTTTGCTTCGAATTCCAAATTAGTTTGTTTTGATTAATTGATTGATCGATTTACTTAGTGATGAACTTAGACCTGATTAGTCAGTCACTGGATCACTATGAAGAAGCAACTCTTTGAATGTGTAATATTAACCTACAAGTGAATCCCTGATTTCAATTCTATAACTTTTTGTGTGCACTTCAATACTTGGATGCATATTGAAACAAATATGTGAGAAATCAATAGTGGAAGAAGGAAACTGCTTAGGATGTGGGGAGATTGAATCAGTGTTTATTATAGGATGTGGGGATTTATTTATTAATGGAATTAGAATGACAATCTGAGGAAGAGGAGGAATTGGCTAGATTTATTAATTGCAAGAATGATGTTTGTTCGCTCAATAGATGTGACGAGGAATCTTGGACATTTTTTTTTCTATTTTGCCAACAGTGTGGATTTGTATCATCCAAGTTTGAACTCGAATTTTGAAGATTGGGAGACACCCATTAACCTGTTCTAGTTGACGAATATGTTTCAGAAATGAACCTTTAGTTGGTGTCCCCTATTTTCGCCAGTTCTTTTCTATAATTTCAAAACACTAATGTAATTGATCACAGCTGTGTATGGTAGAGAAGAAAATAACGATGATGATCGAATTTTCAACATGGGCTGATTCAGAGTCTGATTCAAGTGTGTTTATGGGCTGAGTCAGAGTCTGATTCAGGTGCTTTTATGGTCTGAATCGAGGTTGATTTAGAGTCTGATTCAGGTGTGTTTATAGGCTGATTCAGAGTTTGATTCAGGCTGATTCAGGTGAGTTTATGGTCTGAATCGAGGTTGCTTCAGAGTGTGATCCAGAGTGTGTGGTCAAGGGCTGTTAGAGGGGTTTTCATGGGCTGTTACAGGGCTCTTAAGGAGCTGTTGCAGGTTGTTTTGAGGCTGATTTGAGAGCACGTTTTTTGCTGAAGTTATACCATATTTTGGTTGAGTTTTTAGTGCATGTCTTGGCTGGATTTGGGACAAGTTTTGGTAGAGTTTTAAAGCAGGTTTTGGATGGATTTAAGTTGGGTTTTGGTCGGGCATAGGAACAAATTTTTGGGTTTATGTTTAGGACAAGTAATTGGTTGGTTCACGATGGATTTTAGGATTCCGTTTTTCTCGAAAATCGGGGCGTGACAATTTTTTCAATGGGTTTTTAAGGGTTGTTGGTCGGTGTTTGAGGGCTGATTCAGGTATGCTCTAGTGCGTAAAGGAGGGTTGTTTCAGTGTTGAATCGGGTCTAATTCAGGGCGTGAAAATGGCTGATTCAGTGCTGTTCAGAGCTAGTTTCAGGGATGAATCGAGGTTGGTTTCAGGGTTGAATCGAGGTTGGTTTCAGGGATGTTGCAGGGGGTTTATTCAGTGTTGTTTCAATGGCTAAATCAGAGTTTGTTCAGGCTATTTCAAGGTCTGATTCGGAGTTGTTTGAAGGGTTGTTCAAGGGGGTTTTCAATGATTGTTTCAGGGTTGATCGCATGTTGTTTACAAGGTTGATTGTAGGGTGTTTACAGGGCTGATTGCAGGGTGGTTGTGTGTGTGTGGAAAGGGGCGTTTGTTAGTGGCGGTTCGGTAGATAGAGGTATTCGTGAAGGTCTCGTGTGGCGATGGCTATGTGCTGATCGGTGAGATTTCTCTTGTACTCATTTCTTATATTTTGCCTTTATATTCGATGCTCGATCTAAGCAATGATGGAAGAAATAATTTTTGTGCTTGGCACCATTTTAAGCTAGTAATTGTTTCATGCATATATGGAGGAGGACACAAGATGAATTTTTTATGCCCATTGTTTGATTTCATTATTTGTATAGTGATCTCAAAGATGATTTAGATGATTTGGGTGTTTTTGGATGTTGATGTCAATTTGTAGTATCTGAGTATAATGTTTGGTTTTGATCGAATTTAGTTGTTTTGTGAATGATGAATAAGTAAAGTTATGATTTTGGTGATTCGAACTGTTATTTAGTTTGCCCCAATTAGAGATCATAGACTGCGTTAGGAGTAGTTTGCAAATGTTGATTTTCTTTTTCATTGTCTACAATTATGTCTGATTTGGCCATCGTCAGTGGAAAACGATCGGACCCCAATATCCGTAAGTCTAATGAACCTGAGGCATTTTTTTATCTAATTAAAGTGGGCATTGTGCATTTTTCATGCTGCTTTAACTTAGAACAATGTGTAACTGTATATTTGAGAGAGTTCAAAATATATTTTCTTGTTATCCCCTGCAAAGAAATGGAGTAGATATATGGGTTCCAGAACTACTTTTGAACATAATCATGTGGCCTCCTTAGCATTAGAACTTGAACTCCCAGATTATTGTAATATAGCAAAAATACTTTATCATTGAAGGTTTCTCAAAGGAAGCTAGCTCCCCCACCTTCTTCTTTATGAACATGAGACAAATTACTCATCTTAAAACACCAGTGAATCACCAAATGAGTCTGGTAGCATAATTAAGTTTTAGAATTCAGACATATTGTAACAATAGCTTGGCTGGTGATCATTCTACATGTTGAAAGTGAAATGTTCTCTTCCAATTTCATAGTCTTCAAATTTTAACCAGAACAGGTCCATGTGTGTTCAAGAGAAGCCCTATATATATTTGGGAGAAGGGTCATCAATAACCTTTGGTGTTTGGCATCTCATCTTCAGCAAGGTCCTTAACCCCAAAAATATTGCTTGTAGTCACAAAATATTGTTCGGCATTTTTGTAATATCTTCTTCTTGCTATTTGTAAGGGTTTTTCTGTCAAGACATTAGATTTAGTAGAAAAGAAATCTGATTTTGTGTTACCGCTGGCAAAACAACACAGGTGGTGTGTTTCTGGTGTAAATTATTTTTATGTTTTTTGTTTGCCCAAATTAGTCAAGTTTGAAGTTACAGTTTTGTTGTTGGTGTTATTTTGACATAAGACTTTCTTGTTGTTTCCTTGGATAATCGTGCATTGAAATCGATTGTTATGCCAAATTAACTTGCTAAGGAGTATCCTTATATTGAATGAGTTTGATCTCGGTTGTGTTATAGAAAATTTATTTATGAAAATATTATTTATTACCCAAAAGAATGGTGGATACTGTGGTTGATTTATTTATGGTTGATAAAGTGTCACCATAAAAGAGTTTTGAGTTTTAATTGATTTTTTTATGCTCTTTTCCACAACTCCGAAAAAAAATGTGTTTTGTATACAAACTTGCTTGTATACGTGTGATATAATTTTGGGTATGCAGACTTGCTTGCATATCAGTGCACCGTTCCATGTGAGTTCAGTAGTACGTGTAGTATCTAGGAAATGTTTGCCATGAATCGAACTTCGGGTGAGATGACATGTTTCCTCGATGTGGCACCCCACTTGGAACATGTAGGCTCCGAGTGGTTTCGAAGGCAAGGGAGGTACACTTGGGTGAGGTGTGTTCGACACAAGGAGGATAGTGCGATTGTGGAAAAGAAGTGAGATTTTTTGTGTATGTGTATGTGCATGATTACCTTAAAGGAAGAAACTAAATACTCATTCGACCATTGAATGAGAACTATATGTCTTCCTAAAGGTAGAAGATGTGTTTTTTCGATATTTTAATAATAGTCTAATATGACTATGATTTGTATCGTTGTTTGAAAATAAATTGCATATATGAGGATTGATAACTCATAAATTTTATCTGTTTGTTTCTAACCATTTCGTGCAGCATGGTAAGTCTACTAACAATTTCTGCATGTCAGACTTGCCATAGTCAACTTCTACAATGTAAGTACAAGTAAATGCAAATTTACTTATTAGGATGATGATATGATTGCCTTGTTGAGGAACTAAATTCTTTGAATTGTGTTTTTCTTGCATGACACATTTGCCTCATTGAGGAACTACCTGTTGGTGTGGTTGTTTATTTTTTTTTTGTTTAGTTTGATGTTATCACGTGTGGATTTATTGATTTTGGGATGAAGATTTCTCACACCAGCTTTATTGTTGACCAAAGTGAGCTTTTGCTTCTTGGATACATTCCTTTGGGAATGTAGCCGATTAGCCTTTCAGGTTTAGAGATTTTTGGGCAGCGTTACTGGAGTTCTGTTAGTGGGGCTAGCAACGTCAGTCTTTCCGGGTTAGAGTTTTCTTATTCGTTTCAATTTTTTTTAAAATCATGTGTAAGTTGTTGTTGCTGCTAAATGTTTCTATTGTTATTGAATTTCACGTCCCGAGTTTTGGGAAAACGGATATTCCTACGTGGATTTTAGGATTTTCGTTTTCTTCGAAAATCCCGGCGTGACAGTACGGGCAACATGATAAAGTTAACTTCATTTAATTATGCAATCTGGAAGTCAAAGATGGAGGATCTTTTGTACATTAAAGTTATGTGGAAGCCCATCGTAATGTCGATACAGAAAATAACAACTGTGGCGACGAGCACCTCCGGCGATGCAGGAAAATCATCCGATAGTACATCGACGACCCCTTCAGACGACGAATGGTCGATGCTGAATAGGAAATGTGCTGACCAAATTAGACAATGGATTGACAAAAGTATTTTCCAAAATTTTGCTAACGAACACGATGCTTATGTTCGTTGGCAAAAACTGGAAAAAATGTATGCGAGGACAACTACACAGAATAAGGCGAATCTGATGCGAAAACTTGTAAATCTGAAGTATAAGGACGGGAGCAATGTCTCAAAACACATGAGTGAGTTCCAAGGCATTGTAAATCAACTCAATTTTATGAAGATGACCGTAGATGATGAATTGCAAACAATGCTGATGCTGAGTTCTCTGCCGAAGAGTTGGGATACGCTAATTGTGTCAGTCAACAACTCGACTCCTGATGGCAAGCTTACCATGGATATAGTAAAAGACAGAATGTTGAACGAAGAGTCTAGACGAAAAGACGAGGGATATACTCCTGAGTCTAAAGCGCTGGTCACAGAGAAGAAAGGCAAGCAGGAAAGGCGGGGGAGAAGTAAAAGTAGAAAACCTTCCCACATATAAACTTCCAAAGGAAATTCTAGACCGAGAAATGAAGTGAAATGTTGTGGAAAATGGGTCACTATATAAACGAATGTCGAAAGTTTAAGGCAGACCATTCCCGAAATCAAGAAGATGAAACCCAAACAATTGACACCGCAACTGTCACGAAGGATACAATCATTGTTTAAGATGATGACTATGAATCTTGCATCCCAAGATTCCACCTGGGTAATTGACTCGGACGCTTATTTCCATGTCACGTCACGGCTGGATTTCTTTTCATCTTACACTCAGGGTGAATTTGGACGTGTGAAGATGGAAAATGATGGTGCATCCAAAATTGTCGGCATTGGCAATGTTTATCTAGAAACCAACCTCAAATGCAAGTTATTTTTTAAGGATGTAAGACATGTCCCGGATATCCGTCTCAACTTGATCTCCACAGGAAAGCTCGATGACAAAGGCTATGACAATTACTTTGGTGAAGGAAAATGGAAGCTCACCAAAGGCAATTTGATGGTAGCAAAAGGCAAGAAATATACACCTCTTTATCTCACAGAAGCCAAGATATGCCAAGGAGAGGTGAACACAGCAAGGAAAAAAGTCCCTACCGAGCTATGGCATAAATGGCTCGATCACATGAGTGAGAAAATGGCTCAAGATCCTTTCCAAAAAGGAGCTCTTGTTAGGAATGAAAGGTATGCCCTTGCAAACCTGTGTTGACTGTATTATGGGAAAACAACACAGAGTTACATTTCACAGTTCTCCACCATCTAGAAAGCCAAATGTTCTAGATTTAGTACATACGGATGTTTGTTCAATGAGTAATAAATCACTAGGAGGCTCTCTTTATTTTGTGACCTTTATAGATGATCACTCTAGAAAGGTGTGGGCCTTTGCCTTGAAAAGTAAAGATCGGGTGTTAGATGTTTTCAAGTAGTTTCATGTAAAAGTTGAAAGGGAAACTGGCAGACGCTGGAAGTGTGTATGTGTAGACAATGGTGGGGAATATCATGAACCATTTGAAGAATATTGCAGAAAATTTGGAATCGGGCTCGAAAAATCAATACCAAAGACATCTCAGCACAACGGTGTTGCAGAGAGGATGAACATAACCATTTGTGAAATAATCAGATGTATGCTCGCAAATACAAAGCTGGCAAACTCTTTTTGGGGGGAGGTAATGAGGACAACAGTCAATCTAAGCTGCAAAGCCTTTGTCCATATTTCAAAAGATGAGAAGTCCAAGCTGGATGGAAAAGCGAAACAATGTATCTTCGTGGGATATGCTCATGAAGAGTTCGGATACAAACTCTAGGATCCTATCAGCAAAAGGATCATCAGAAGTATAGATGTGGTGTTTCTTGAAGATCAAACAATTGAAGATATCAAGAAGTCAGCAAAACCACAACTAGATGAAATCCCAGTTGATCTAAGGCCAATCTCTTCACCAACAAATTCAGATGACGGGGAGCGGTACCAGATGCTGATGATGTTACTCCACCAGCTGATAGTTCAAAACCAGAACATGTTCTGGAGCAGGTCCAACCAGAACCAAAAAGATCCGCTCGAGAGCGACAACCAAGTCACATATATTCTCCTCAAGAGTATGTGATGCTCACTGATGGGGGATAACCAGAAAGCTATGAAGAAGTTGTCGCCAACCAACACAAGGATGAGTGGTTGAAAGCCATGCAAGAAGAAATGAAATCCTTGCATGAGACCACACGTATGATTTGGTAAAACTACCAGAGGGCATAAAATCTCTCAAGAACAAGTGGGTGTACAGGATTAAGAATGAAGAACACAGCTTACGACCTCCCTACAAAACAAGGTTGGTCGTGAAATTCGAGCAGAAGAAGAGTGTAGACTTTGATGAAATATTCTCACCCGTGGTGAAAATTTCTTCAATCCGAGTTGTTCTTGGCTTGACAGCCAGTCTTGATCTCGAGGTGGAACAACTTGACGTAAAGACTGCATTCTTGCATGGTGATCTTGACGAGGAATTTTACATGGAGCAGCCCGAAGGTTTCCAAGTAAAAGGAAAATAAAATTTTGTATGCAAATTGAAGAAAAGTTTGTACGGTCTGAAACAGACATCGAGGCAGTGGTACAAGAAGTTTGACTCATTCATGGAGAAAAATGAGTACAAACGAAATGGCGGATCACTGCGTCTTCATCAAGAAATTTTCTGATGATGACTTTATTATCTTCCTGCTCTATGTTGACGATATGTTAATTGTTGGCCATGATAAAGCCAAAATTAACAAGTTGAAGAAGGAGTTAAGCAAGTTCTTTGTGATGAAAGACTTGGGACAAGCAAAACAGATTCTTAGCATAACAATTACCCGCGACAGGCAGAATTGTTGAATCTGGCTATCTCAAGAACGATATGTTGAAAAAGTTCTTGAAAGATTCAACATGAGCAAAGCTAAGCCAGTCAGTTCTCTACTAGCTAAGCCAATCAGTTCTCTACTAGCAAGTCACTTTAAGCTTAGTGCGAAACAATGTCCTTCAAGCGAAGACGAAAAATCTAAAATGGGTAAGGTGCCTTATGCATCGGCGGTCGGTAGTCTGATGTACGCCATGGTATGTACCAGACCGGATATTGCTTATGCAGTTGGAGTTGTGAGTCGTTTGCTATCAAATTCAGGAAATGAACATTGGGCGGCAGTCAAATGGATACTTTGGTATCTCAGAGGTACATCCAGTCATTGTTTATGTTTTGGTAATGGTAAACCTGTATTAGAAAGATATACATATGCAGATATGGCTGGCGATGTGGATACGAGAAAATCCATATCAGGGTACCTGATGACTTTTGCAAGAGGAGTTGTCTCATGGCAATCACGATTATAAAAGTGTGTTGCCTTATGCACCACAGAGGCATAGTATATCGCAATCACTGAAGGTTGCAAGGAGATACTGTGGATGAAGAAGTTCCTACAAGAACTAGGTCAGAATCAGGAAAGTCGTGTGCTTTATTGCGACAGTCAGAGTGCAATTCACCTCAGCAAGAACCCGACTTTCCATTCAAGGTTCAAACACATCGATGTAAGGTATAACTGGATCCGTGATGTGTTAGAAAAGAAACTGCTGCAGATTGATAAAATCCACACCAATGACAACGAGGCAGATATGATGACAAAACCTCTACCCAGATTGATAAAAAAAAGTGACATCTTCTACTTTTTTGGTATCAGATTGATAAAATCCACACCAATGCAAGGAAGTTGCAGGTTTGGCTTAAACCCCAAATTGGTGTGAGGGAGAGTTTTGTTGAGTCCCACCAATTTGATAAGAAAGTGACATCTTCTACTTTTTTGTCTTTTATTAGTTTTCTTTTTGTTGTTTTGACCACCGATTGATGGAAAGTGACGTCTGCCATTCTCTTCAAGCAATAAATTTCAGAATTCTCGACGTCGAATTTAAAGCACCGAATAATCTGCTGAAAGTAGATAAATGCTAGCCAAAATTTTTTACCTTCATGCCTTTAAGGAGGAGAGTATAAGCGGTGAACTCCTCTATAAATAGAGGAGGTCAAAGCACTTTCAAATCATCCCAACTCAGAGAGAAAACCTGAGAGGAAGAAAAATAAAGAGAGAATAGAGAGATGCTCAGAGAGATAAAGTTTCTGAGGTTGAGTGAGCCAATTTTGTAAAGTTTACCCACAAAATTGAAGGTGTAATATTTTTGTATTGTGTGAGAGTGATCCACCTACGGGTGAAGTTGTAATTTTTAATCCCATTATTTCTATAGTGGAAGATATTTTAAGTGACCTAAGGGTCCCGTGATTTTTCCCTTTTAAAGGTTTTCCACGCTAAAAATTTTTGTGTCATTTTTCTGTTCTATTTTGATTTGAGATTATCCTGGGTTCGTAGAAAAGCAATATTGCAAAGCCATTTTTCTCAACAGAATAGATGTCCGATCAACTTAGCTACATTTAATTTCTCAACAAGTTTGGGCTTAGTTTGTTCCAACGAATTTAAAAAAATGTATTTCTAGACTATCTTACAACCTTGGCACATCAGGTGTTGAACATAAGTTGTCTATCCTATCCAAAACTGTGGCAGTCTTCACTAGTATCTGGGGATAACTTAATTGTCAACTACAAAGTTTTAAATCTGTCCAAGTTAATAGGATGGCCAACAAAACAAGAAGTTTTTGAATTCAAAACAATCTCAACAACAATCAAGTTGCCTCAATTCAGTACCATTATCGCCAATATGATCAACAACAACACAATCACCATAGCAGAAACACTAAATATGAATGTATGAGTCGACTGAAGCTCAGTTGGTCGGACATCCACTCTCCTTGTGAGAGGTTACGGGTTCGAGGCTCACCAGTTAGGATTTTGTAAGTTTTCGCCCAATTATCGTTGATAAGCCTTCAGATTAAAAAATGTAGCTGCTTAGATAGACTATACCGGAGCGAAGCGAAAACAAGTCTTTATGCAAGGTAGAGGTGATGGACCGGAGCGAAAGCAAATCACCATGCGAGATGGAGGCGGCGAGGATATTTGGTGGAATATTGTAGCCTTCGAGCCTGATTTGGTTAACCCTATAGGGTCAGTCATGTAGCCTTCGGGCATGAATTAATAAATAAATAAAAAAGGTCAACGACAAAAGTCAACTGAAATATCATTTAAATGTAGCTGATTACATTGTTGTTGGGTTTTTTTTATATTTTTTTTAATTTTTAATTTTTTATGTTGTCCTTTCCGACTTACACTCACGTATCAAGCTATCCATTTATCTAAAGTCCATTGACAAGCCGTTCAATTTATATCCGAGATGACAAACCATTCATTTTTTTATCCCTTAACCCCCTCTCACCTCCAAATGCCGTCGGCTGGGTTCGATCTTGTACTGCTCAACCATTGAGCTATCACACCTTTGACGACAAACCATTCACTTACACCAATTTATATTCTCCACCCAACATTTTGTCACCCAAAATACACTATATATGAAAAATCTTTGATAAATTTGCTCTATTGTTTACCATTTCTTTTATCCCAAAATGTACTCTATTGTGGAATTAAGGTACAATCTAGTTATTCAACTCTAAATGCATGAATATTCTCCAGTTGAAATTAAAGGTAAAATTGATCTCACTGAAAGTGAAAAGTTATGAAATGTCACTAAGACGACGACATCAACAGTCTAAAATTCTAAACTCAAGAACAAAATAACCCATACAACTAAAAAAAGAAAAAGAAAAATACAGTGTAAGCTAGGTATGCCTCCACATATAGCTTATATATAGATAGGTAAATACATAACAAATAAACCCAAAACATTCAGCAGTAAAAAATAAACACAACGCAATGATATAAGTTATAACCATGTATTTCTTTTCAAAAGTAAGGATTGCAAAATGAAATGCTGCTTAATGGCCAAGCTTAGATCGATCAATTTCTCGAGAGTGCCCTGCATCACTACTCGTGAAGGAATGTTGTCCATGCTCGGTACTAGTAGTAGTACTACTCCCGTATTCATGACTATGATTTACTGCATCCTTACTAATAGTTTTCATGGATGATACGTAAGATCCTGAAGTTGAATCATAGTCAGAGCTCCCATTTACGCTTAGATGTGAATTCGGACTTAATCTCACAACATCGTTTAGATCATCTAATGAGACATCTCCTTCCAACGCACGTACTATCTGTTTGTTCAATGACATTATTAAAATTAGTGTAATGTTTTTATTTTTTATTTTTCAATAACAAGAAACAATAAGATTGCAAACATGAAAGCGAGTGTGTCACTGGATCTTCATACCTGACTCATTCTGGGACGTCTTCTTGCAGAATGACGAATGCTTGCAGAAGCGCATGCAACCATGCGCGCCATCTCATTGGGGTTGTAATTGTTCTCCAATTTTGGATCAGCTAACTGATCATAATTCCCATCCTCTATCGCTTGTGTTAGAAGAGGTCGAGCCTATAGTTGAAATGTCAGCATAAGGATTGCGTTCAACTTTATTAAGACTAGAAGTCCACTCCACTCGTTCTATAGACCTTGACTTTAATATATGCTAGATATGTCATCTCTATTAAGGTCGAGATTTATGAAAATGGAGACTTCTAGTAAAAAATAAAAATAAAAAAGCGAAAATAAGAACACAAACCCAATCGACTAAGCTATCATCTAAGTCTGATTTTGGATCCACAGGACGTCGTCCAGTTATCAATTCCAAAAGCATAATACCAAAAGAGAAAACATCAGACTTCTCTGTGAGCTTGCCGCTTGCTGCATATTCTGGAGCCAAATATCTGCATTATATGTCGATAAAACATTATTAATTATATTTTGTTGATAACTCGATATAGGTAATTGGACAGTAATGATCAAAATATTTATCCTAGTAAAAAAAAAAATGTAATATTTCTTACCCAAATGTACCCATGACACGAGTAGAGACATGAGTGAAATTATCAGAAGACAACTTAGCCAATCCAAAGTCTGCCACCTAAATTGTTTTCAAGAAAATAATTATTATCAGAATTACAAGAAGTTTAATGTCTACCAAAGTGAAATAATCACCAAATCAATGAAGAAATTGTAGTATATAAATGCTTACCATGGCTTCATAGTTGTAATCAAGGAGAATATTGGCAGCTTTGATATCGCGATGGATAATACGAGGATGACCTACAGACGATTCAATAAGCAAATTTATTTAATAAACCAATAATAATAATTTTTTTTTTAAAATCATCATTTGCGAGAATGGGTGATGATGAATCATTACAGTCTTCATGAAGGTAAGCCAATCCCTTAGCAGCTCCCATTGCAATATTAAGCCTCTTTGGCCACTCCATGGTTGGACGATTTTTTCCTGCATTTTAATCATCCATGGTTAGTATACGTATAAAAGTTGGGCGTTGGTTGAAATACAACATGTAACAACTATTTTTATAAGGATACTACTAAGTACTAAGTAGAAAATTTTAATGAAAATGGAGAATTATACCATGGAGATGATACTCAAGATTATTGTTGGGGACGAACTCATAAACCAACAACCGTTGTTCATCAATTATACAATATCCAACGAGGGAAACAAGATGACGATGATGGACTCGACTGATAATCTCCACTTCTGCTTGGAACTCCCTTTCTCCCTGGCCGCTACCTGACTTGAGAGACTTCACTGCTATGTTCTTCCCATTAGGCAACATCCCCCTGTGTACATACCCGAAACCACCTTGACCCAATAGATTGGCCTGAGAGAACCCTGCCGTTGCCTGTGCCAACTCGTCATAAGTAAATGTACTCTTTGTAAAACCTAATGCCAAGCTTGGTGATGGTGGTGGCAGTACTGGCATACGTGGACCTGATGAGTAGTTGGAGCTAACTTCACCACTATTCATCATCATTGGAGGTGGTGGTGGTGGTGGATGCATCCATCCACCCCCGCCGCTATCTGGTCCACTACTTGACATCCCGGGTGGTGGTGGCACATTCATCATATGGTTCTGATGTTGAGGACTGTTGTAGTACCCAGGACCGGGACTGGCATTCTGATTGTAGTACCCATGACCGGGACTGGATTGGTTATGATGTTGAGGGTGGCTGTTGTAGTATCCACCAGCTGCGATGGGTGGTGGTACATTGGCTACATGAATACATCAAAATGAAGTACAATTCAATTCAATTCAATTCAATTCAAGTAACTATTTATATGTAAACGCAAGAGAGTGTGTTTATGGTTAACATACCTTTTGGTCCTCTCCCGCTGTCCATATAGTATATGGGATCATCTCGTCGTTTCTTCTTCTTCTTTGAACACACAACTACGATGGCAATTAGAGCTATAAGCAGCACCACCACACCTGATGTGACTCCAATTATAATTGGTAATTTTCCATTAGAAGAGTTTGAGTTTCCACTTGATGAACCATCTGACGGCGACAATGAATTTGGACTTCCTGGTGGGGGAGGTGGCGGGGGAGGTGGTGGAGGAGGTGGTGGTGGTGGAGGAGAAGGACTATTATTGTTGTTATTATTATTGTTGTTATTGTTATTATTGTTGTTGTTATTGTTATTGTCATTGTTATTCTTATTGTCATCACCAGAAGATTTAGGTGGTGACTTAGTGTCCTTATCCTTATTTGATGGTGGTGGAGGAGAAGAAGAGTTATCTTTTGACGGAGGTGGTGGAGAAGAGTTGTCTTTTGATGGTGGTGGCGAAGATGGAGAGTTCTTTGGCGGGGGTGGTGGAGATTTAGAGTTATCAGAAGACGATGATGATGATGGTGGTGGTGGTGATGAAGAATCATCATCACCATCATTTGATGATGGTGGTGGTGAACTATTCGATGAATTATTTGAAGAGTCGTCTAACAAGGACCGAGCAGTCATACGGGATGAGAAAGCCATAGTTTGGGTTTGGTTTTCCGGCCAAGGTTTTCCAACGTTTAAGTGCCGGAAAACTCCTCCCTCCCCCAGCTGCTCGTTTCCAGTTAAAGCCTTCAATGGGAGCAACCCTGGAATACAACCAAAGAAAAACAAGAAACATGTCATTGCACAACAAAACTCTGTGATATTATTACCAAAAAATCAACATACATCCATGCAATTAGTAAAAAAGATGATATTATGTTATTTTTTTCTCGGTAAAACACGAAGATTATTATTGAAATGACGAAGAAAATAAAATTTTACAAAGTGTAAATCCTAAAGCAAGAACTGCCACGACAATATTATAAATAAATAAAAAGAGAGAGAAAATAGAAGATCTACCTAGAGCAAACAAAATGTGATATATGCAATGAAATTCACATTGCATAAAGAACAAAATGCTCAATAATATAACAACTCTTAAGCTTTTCTATTGTACTGTCGCAAATAACAATTCCCTACTATAACTATTATTCAAAGTGAAATGCCAATTCAAAAACTCCGTTTCTATATTGATGAATTGGGTAGAACGATATGAATCGTATTTATCATTAAACCCAGAAGAAAAAAAAAGAAAAAGAAAAAGAAAAAAGAAAGATCGGAGATGAAAAAACAAATACCTGTAATAAAAAAAACTAGAAATGGTTATCCGAGAGGAAGGGAGGAGCCAAAGATGAACTATTCTTTTCCCAAATCACCTCCCCGAAAGGAGGGAACATGTCTTAACCCTATTTTTGATTATGTAATGTGTATTCATTCTTCTCTAAAGTCCACAAATGCCGCAACCTTTCTCACAAACTCTCTGTGAAAACAAACTATTTTTTCTTTCCTTGTTTTTCTCTTCCTTTGTTGTGCTCAATATCATGTTCATCTCTAATTTTAGTTTATGTTTGTTAATTTTGCCTATTCTTAGCCTATTGAATAGGTATTGCACACAAACATCATCGATGCTTAATATTTGCTTTTGATTACCCAATTAACAAGTGTCGACAATCTCCACCTTATGAAAAAATAAAAGATAAAGAATTAGATGGAACCACACACATTACATCATATGAAAATACTAGGAAATTAGGTTTTTACAACCAGATTTTGCAACCAGAGTGACGTGATGTGATCTTGAAAGAATGATGAAATCTCAAAGTGTTTATGTGTATCTTAAGGTTGAAGAAACCTCCTCTAAAGAATACAGACATTTGCTTATTTCAATGTCATTATTAGGGGTGGGCATCCCATCCCGCGATCTCGATCCCGTCCCAATTTTTTCGGGTCTTAATGGGATTGAATATATTCATCCCGATCTAGAATGGGATGGGATGGGATGAAGATTTTCAATCCTGCCAATCCCGACCCGAGCTAATTTTTCATATTTATTATTAATATATTTATTTATTTTAAGATTGCAATATTTGGATGCCCATATAAAGCCTTTTGAGATTCTGCTAAGGAATGAGCAATTGCAAAAGTTCTATTGGCTGGAAGTTGTACATCTGTTGCACGGATGGGATTAAAATCAATCAGCTCTGCAAACCTAGATTTGGCCATCACAGAGATTACCCGCAAAATAATACAATTTCTCTCACAAAATAAGAAACTTTTTTCCAGTGACACTGAACTTACTAGCATAGACTACTTTTCTACTTCAACATTAGACGTGTATGAGTATGATTATGCAATTAAAGATAGCAAACCTGATCCATCCCACCAAATTGTGTCCCAATGTGGTGTTCACATTCATAGGTAAGCTAGGCAATCTATTTTTGCAGAATAAAGTACAGATCAGTATACAACATTAGAGCTCATTGGTACGTGAACATCAATGAAATATCAGTAGATGGAGGTTCTTCATGGTATGAGTTTGATTTGTTTGTATAATTGATGCCACTTGTAAGTTGTTCATTGTCATTATAAGTATAAAATAAGGAAGCAATCATACTAGTAAGAGGCTAACAACAGCGTGAGTAATAAGATGACTGTCAATTTTTTCCAGTAAGACCCAAATTAAATAATCAAACTCATGCATTTAGTCAGTAAATTGCAGATTGATTAAAGAAAATAAATTGTGTATAATCAGAGCACGTTGATCCCGTCCCGAACCCATTTGGGATGGACGAGGTCGGGATGGGGTTTTTTCCATCTCGTCCCGTCACGATCCCGTATGAACGGGATGGGATAGGGATGGATTTATCTCGTCCCATTCCGTCTCGTGCCCACCCCTAGTCATAATAGACCACTATGAATTTTTATTATATAAACCTTACATTTCAATAAATGTTTGAAACATACAAAGTATATATATCAATGTCACCAAACATGATCGGTGAATGTTTGATTTTTGATTTTTTGAGAGCATCTCCAACAATGGGACAAAAATGTAGAATTTTTTTTTCATCGTCAGTCTGTCTAGAGAGCCAGACCTGCGTCAGGGAGCCTCAATGCCTTCCATTATCCTAGAGATCATCATAAATCCACTAATCAAACACAAACACACACAGAGAGAGCCCCCTAGCGCTAAGGGCCTAGCTCCCTGGAATCGGGGCTAATTTGTAGTGGCAAACACAAAACCCGAGGGGTGCTTAATGACATGTCACATTAATGGTTATCTCAACGAGTATTTGTCGAATCGATTTGAAACTTGAACACTATTTTTTATATTAACTCACATGTACATTCCCACACAAATTCAACTCAAAAAAAAAAAAAAAAAAAAAAAAAAAAAAAACATTAGTTATGTGCAACCAGATAAAAACATTTATGCTATCTTAAGGACCGTTTGTCAATAAGAAAGAGCTACAGAAAAAGTATATTATATTGTTATTATTAATGTGAAGGCAACGACTACCTCGCACCATTTTTCTCACACCACCATTGATTTTTTTATTTTTTTTTATACTTTCTCACACCACCTATATAAACAAAAACCTTCATTCCCCCTCCCCCCTCACAATTCAAATCTACAATGGTTTCTCCCTCCCCCATTCGAAATCTTTTCCAAATCTCTTCTAACACTCAAATCTCCTTCATCTCCCTCGAAAACTCTCAAAATCCCCTTAAAGTTGAAACTCTTGAACCCAAATTCAATAAATATACATAAGTTAACATAACAGACAAATCCAAACTCAAACCGAAAAAATGAAAAATATGGTAACTTTCGAACCAATTTAAACCCTCTTCAAGCTCATCAAAACACGAAAGTTGTAGTACTCTGAGTTATCTAATAAACGCAACTTGAATCACTTGAAAATGTTTTGAAATGAGCAAGTTATGATCATTTTACTAAAGTCAATTCTGTCCGAAAAATAAAAATGGGATAGTGTTTCTGACTTTCGGCCAACTTATGTGCTCTATGGAGATCAATCCTCAAGTTTATAAAGACAAAAGTTGTAGTACTCTCAGTTACCTAATAAACACAACTTGAATCATTAGAAAATGTTTTGAAATGAGCAAGTTATGATCGTTTTAGTAAAGTCGCGCATAACAGAAAAAATTAAAAATTAAAAATTAAAAATTGTTCGCAGAGTGCGAGGTAGTCGTTGCCTAATGTGAAATGATAAAATTGCCAACTTTATTTTATAATACCCAAATTTCACTTTGTATAATATGGTATTATTTATAAGAGTTGAAAACTACATCCTCAATCTATACTTCTAACTCGTGTTTGATTTTTGTTTTCCATGAAAAACAAGTATCATGGCGTGGATGAGAGAAATGGGGTAGAATGAGCATGGAAGCTATGACCTTCCACCACTCATCTTCTTTCAAAATCAAGAAAATTTTCTTTTTAGGAGAATTGGAGGCTAAGAATATTTTTCATAGAATATTCAAATAAACAAGTTATCTTCGATACGAAGGGATGAAATAATTTCCATGGAAAAAAGATCAAACACTAGTAATATTAATTTTTTAGTTTGCACGACTGGAGAATGGATTTGGGTTCCCTTGGAAGAATGTTACAACCACGGATCATGAAATTTCGTTGAAATTTTCATTTTTTTTGAAATTACAAAAAAAGAAAAAGGGTGAAGAGAAAAAGTAGATTTTTTCGAGGGTTTTTTTCAAAAAAAATTGAGTTTTTTGGTGAAATTTGGGAGTTTTTCATAAAAATACAAAACAGTTACCAAAAGTTGCATTTTTATAGGTTTTTTCGAAAAAAAAATTCCGTAAAATTTGGGATTTTATTTATTTATCCATTTATTCTAATTATTTATTGATTTTTGAAACCACTCACCTGATTTTCTAATTATCATTTCTTTTACTTATATATCGATTGTTGAAACCACCTCTGAGTTTTCTAATTATATGTTAATCTAATATTTGTTTCATTTCCTGACATTTAGGCTTCATTTAATGTGTTTAATAGATTTATTTAATTGCATCTTATTTTTTCACATATTTCATATATGCTCAAAATAATTTTTTTATATTTCATGTATACTCAAAAATTTTAAGTTTTTTATTTATACACCAAAATATTTGTTGAAATATTTTTTTTTAAATCAAAAAGCAAAAATTAATTCGAAAAACAAAGTCACAATCCTTTACAACTTCCAACCAAATCTTTACAGCTTAAACCAATTTTCCCTATTGTGGACATTAACATGATTATTGTTACCTATGATGCTAGTTTCTTTGACTCATCTAAACAGAGAGTGATAAGGGTTTTGGCGGTGAATATCCATAGTATGGTACTTGCTCGAGTTGTCTATCCAATCTCAGGAAAAGTGCTAAATTGCACTATGGCGAAACGTCACGCTGCTGAGGCAACTCTTTTGTTATATCCAAGCTAGACACTGGAGGACGTGACTTCTTCTGAGATATTCCTAAGCGTTCCATTGCATTATGCAGAAAAAATTAACAGGACCGATCAGAAAAAATTAACAGGACCGATCATGTGTTGGATGTGGCGTCCCCTGATTGGGAGCATTCCTTATCTTCTTAATCTTCATAGCAATCATTATAAACAAACAACTTAGACTTAGGAGACCAAGGTCCAGCCACTACATACGTTGGCACTAGATCAATTATTAGCAATCATTATAAACAAACAACTTAGGGACTTCAAAAAGATCTCTCTTTCATTCTCGCTCGATTGCTCTCTCTCTCTCTCTTTTGATATCTCTCTCAATCGATCGATTCGAAGTACGAAGTTTCGATCATCACAAAGATGCCTGCGAGACGGAGAACACTCTTGAAGGTCATAATTCTCGGCGATAGCGGGTTAGTAATCTCTTTCTATCTCTCTGTCAATCTTGAATTCTACTTTAACTTCTGATTTCGAATTCTAGGGTTTATAGTTTCGATTAGACGGATCACTCGAGATTTTGTGCCTTGAAGTTAGTTCAATAACCCTAAATTTTGATCAAGAACACTTCCTTCGAAGATCAGTTGTTATGAAATCGGTTCAAGAACCCTAAAATTTTATCAAGAACAATTTGAATTTGAAGATCAGTTGTTACTAAGTCAGTACAAGAACCCTAGAATTTGATCAAGAACAATTTGAGGATCAGTTGTTATGAAATCGGTTCAAGAACCCTAAAATTTGATCAAGAACAATTTGAGGATCAGTTGTTATGAAATCGGTGCAATTGATTTGATGAGGATCGAATAGAGTGATAGATGTACTTGCATGCCTGTTTGAATTCAAAATTGAGAGTACTTTTATGAAATTTTAGACTATTACACATTGAAGAGTGGATTGTTTGGTGTGAGGTTTTAGTTGTTACCTGCTGTTTTGGATTCGAAATTTAGAGTTTTTGTTGATGTGTGATTGGCAGGGTTGGAAAGACGTCGTTGATGAATCAATATGTGAATAAGAAGTTTAGTAATCAATACAAGGCGACTATCGGGGCCGATTTCTTGACCAAGGAAGTGCAGTTCGAAGATAGGCTCTTTACTCTGCAGGTTAGTAAATTGAGTTAAAGGAGTGTTTTTGGAGTGTGAGCCAATTAATTGCAGGTTAAAAGGTTTATCTTGGAAACATCGCTGAACATGTTCTTGAAATTCATGAAACTAGCTCCGTTGTAGCCTTTGTTTGGGTTAGTTAAATATACATCAGTAGAGTTATTGACCCTGGAGTTCCTTGGGGCAGTCAGTAGCTTTAAGGATTGTTCACAATTATGCATTGTCCTGGTCAATTTTAATATGTTCACATAGCAAGATAGTCGGTCAATTTCAATCAACAAGGAAATTTTGAGAAAGATACAATATACATGTCTCTGAATGAATCGTTAATTCGTAATGCTAATGAAGGCAACTTTATTACCACTGTATGTGCAGTGGTATTTTGGATTCATTACATTAGAAACTTAGCTAAAAACTGCTCTGTTAGGAGTCATATGTCGAAAATATGTTCATGAATTATACCAGTAAGACATAAAAATCATGAAATATTATTAGTGACCGTCCAAAAAAATTTGGTTCCACAAAATTTGAGGTTGAACATCCATAAATGAATTGGCGAGTTGATGGCCTATTATTGAAGGTGGTCCATGTCCAAATGTCACGAACTAGAGCCCAACAGGTAGTCTTTTAGTGTTATGTAATTTGGAATGTAGCTCATTGTGTCTTTCTATAGATATGATCAATATGAGTGGCCAAGGTCCAATGTTATGTTTTGATGAGTATATAAATGCATAGCATCGTTGGCAGGGAAACATTAAATTGCGAAGGCATACATCCAAACATGCTAGTACATTGGTCAAGGGAGCTGCCTAACAATATCCAAAAGCTTTGTATGGTGATCTCTTGAGGAAACAAAAGCACTCTTTGCAACCTTCTAATATCTTTTCCTTAACTTTTTTAATTGGCATAGCAGGATATTTGCATAGTTGATTGTGGGAATCATACTTGTGGGAAAACCCCTCGAGTGCACCACACACTGCCTGCTAACAAGTATGTCCTTGACACCAATGCAAATCCCTGTTGTCGGTTTATACTGCATGTTTTTGGCCGACTCCACAATTTCCCAAAAACTAGAACTCTGGGACATGTGGACACATCATACAATTTTTTTTAAGAAACAAATGAGAGAAAAAGAAGCAAAGATTAAGAAGAAGCTTACGCTGTCTCTATGCTTCAATGGATTTTTATTGCCCTGTTTGCTTGAATCGCAATTGAAATATCCATTCACTTTAGATGGATCAACAATCATTAAATGAGGCGGTTATTTGCACACACCTAAGAGTAAAAAATAAAACAAAGTTGGTTGTTGAGTATTGATTGTCTTGACCAAGGTCCGGGTGTATTGGAGGCGTGTCCGACACATTGACCAAGTGTCTGACATGCCGACGTGTTGACCACGTGTCTGATGCTTGTCGAGCGAGTGTAGGTATCAGATATGGGTTGGATACGACAAGTCTTTTGAAGAGTTTGTGCTTTTTTGGCGTACAAATACCCTAAACCCAATGCCAAGGGGTATGTTCCTGCCATCTGCAGCCAGGCTCCTGAGATATGTTGCATATTTGGTTGCAGTGGGCTCTAAGGCACCTAGCCACCATACCCCTTTCTCACCTTCACCACCAAATAAGTTGTTGTTTATCTTCATGGTCTTTTTCATTTCTGGTCCATTTATATTAGTATTGAAGGTCCACCAAATTTGGGATAAAGAACTTTTAGTACATATTCTTCTTAAATTATTCCGATTCTATAAGAAAAGAAGTAGATTTTAGTTATTAGGTATTAGGTATTCCGGTTGTTGGTTTTGGATGAGTTCCTTATACTTAAAAGAACCGGCAAATGGAAAATGTGCTTGAATAATGTAATGGGCCTGAATTTACCTGAGAGATCCTTTCTTCTTTACACACAATTGCTCTTCAAGCCTTTATGCACATTCGCTTTTCAATCCTTTGTGCACATTTGAATAAGAAATTGTGGCCTATACAGAAGTCTAGAAAATATATTTTGTCCTTCTATCATTTATAAGTCTAAGATACTGGGGTTCGTTCTAATATAACAGAAGGGAAAGAAATGCTTATGTGTTGATAAGAAGGATCTAAAAATTGAGACATGGACAAACACAGTCATGTGTGCATTGAGATGATTTGGAGATGAAAAACAAAGACCAATTTGGTGACTTGGAAAAAACTGAAGAGGGGATTTGAGAAAACTAATGTGTAGATGAAAATAGCAAGAAAATGTATTATTGTGGTAGACACAATTTGGTAAAAGATATTTATCGAAGCCATTATGACAGCAGCAGCAGCACCATCATTAGGTGCTCCTGTTCATTTCAATATTTTCGAAGGCTACAAGTTAATGGAGTAACTTCTCTTTGATAAGCAAAAGCATATTTCTTAATTTCAGCCTTGCCAAGCCCAGCTGATCGTGTCATTGCTAGATTCAAAGATTGGTACTGGAAATATGTGACCGATCAGCTTATTGTTAATGAGCTGCCAGTTCTTAGTTGAGGAATTTGATGTACCTCCAGGTATCAATGCATGTTGTCTTCTTTTATGATCAGCGCTGAATATTTCTTTCAGCCTTACCCATCATCATTTCTTGATAGATCTAGCTGCCCTTACAATTGGGAGACTAATTTATTACCAGCGATATTTATGCTCCGTCAAGTGTTATTATTTCCTTGTTCAAATCAAACAGTAGGTTTTGTCATTTGGAGAATGTGATCTTACATGCTCCAACTATCTTACATTTTGAATCTTTTGATCATTATTTCAACAGTAAAATCTCAGGTATAATACTTATTATTGGTTTGCCAGATCTGGGACACAGCTGGACAAGAAAGATTTCAAAGTCTGGGTGTTGCTTTTTACCGTGGCGCAGATTGTTGTGTTCTTGTATATGATGTTAATGTCCAGAAGTCATTTGACAATTTGAACAATTGGAGGGAAGAATTTCTTATACAGGTAGGTTATACTTGGTAGGTATTTGACTTAACAGTGACTTAATATTTTAGGTTTCAAACTTTTGAGTTCTAGATGTAGCTTACAGTGTAGGAGAAAGTTTCAGATATTCTGTGGAAATTCTGCTACTCCAAACAAATAGTCTTCTTTAACATTCTATACTTCCCTTCTATATTGCGTACAGGCAAGCCCTTCAGATCCAGAAAATTTCCCATTTGTAGTTTTGGGAAATAAGGTTGATGTGGATGGTGGAAACAGCAGAGTAGTAAGTGATGTTGCATCTGAAATATTTATTTTAGGATTTCATTGTTCACTCATTCTATGTTCATCTATAATGATTGAGTTGATATGGATCCATTCAGGTATCAGAGAAAAAGGCCCGGGCATGGTGTGTTTCAAAGGGAAATATTCCATACTTTGAGACCTCTGCCAAGGAAGGCCTCAACGTGGAAGAGGCTTTTCAGGTCATAGCAAAGAATGCCCTAAAGAGTGGAGAGGAGGAAGAGATGTAAGTGGCATTAAACCTTTCTTTTTGATAGCCTGAGCTTTGTGTCATGCAGACCTGCGTTTTAAAAGACACTTGTCTCATCAAATTATTGACATGCAAAATGATTGCTATTTCAAGGAACATAATGTTAACATGGATGTAGAAATACAAAATACCTATTTATTTGTGCACAAACAACTAACTCCCTTCGGTTTTCAAATTACCGCACTTTGAACTAATAATTAACTGCATGCTAAAGAAGCCTTCTGTTTTTCGCTTACAGTTTATCGTATTTGATCATAAAACTAGCTCCGATAACATTCGCAGTGCAGAAATATCCATGTTAGATGTAAATATTTGTCATCAGTAAATTTATTTAGCTGCTGAATACCCAATTTCTTTCTGTAAATTTATTTCTTGAATCATTGGCAATCATTTTGGTACCAACAGAGCTAACCAAATGTTCACTTCCTAAAAACTATAACCCATTGACCCTTTTTGCCAATCAAATCTTGTTTCATTACATGATGGATTGCCCTTAAACTTGAAATTTTCAGAATCAAAAGAAGTGAAGAACAGCAGTCAAAGTTTCGATATGTTTGTTTCGTATGCATGATAAATTGTTAAATGCATGGTTCTCGTGGCATTTCCCTTTCGGCCTTTCCATGTGTCTTGGTTACTAACCATACAACTTTACCGTATTTGCTTCGTATATGTTTTAATTAAACCTACTTAAATGTTCTTACCAATCTTCAGAATTAAGAAGCATTTTGTCCTTTTTTATTCTATTCTCTATTGTAATCAGTACTGATTACATGTTTTTCTTTCTTTTCCTGCTGCCATTTTGGACTTTTGCTATAATGAAGCTATCTACCGGATACCATTGATGTTGCAAGTGGAAGTCAACAAAGATCATCTTCAGGAGGATGCGAATGCTAGACATATTGCTCCAATCATTTCAAGTTTGTGATTAATCGAGGATTATCAAGTGTTTTGGTTCCTTTTTTTTAATTATTATTTGATTCCAGTAGATTACAATTGTGCATTACAATAAAGTCAGTCTGTTTATTGCCGTGGGCTTCGTCGGATGCCAATGTGGCTGTTTTATGGCATCTGGGAGCTCTTGTTTAAAACGAGGATTGTCACCATTGTTTTTAGTTGATGAACTCAGGGAATTGTGCGTCGTTCTGTGGAATTGCATTTAACTGAAATGTTTAGTCCAGAGATTATGACTACTAATTATTTGCTTACAAAAAAAATTAAAGACTCTAAAAGGCATGCAGGAACCATCAATGGTAATCGTGGAACCTCCATTGACAAGGCCAAGTTTGCTTCGGTTGCTAATACAGAAAGTATTACATGCTTTCATCATCTGCACTTCATCGTCTGTCTTATACCTTCAAATGAGTACTCAAGTTTGAGAATTATCCATTTTATTAGTTTGAACTTCAACCTGTTATGTACTATTAAGTATTTGGTAGAATCTGTGTTTTGAATGGTTTTAGTTCGTCTCTCCCCACCTCGAGTTGCTTTGTTACAAAGATCTGTTCAATATCATTGCGTATGAAACTGATGAAATGTGAAGTTTAGCGAACTCAGTGAAGGCTAGTCCTAGCTTGTATATGACCACACCAGTTCTAATATGATTTGAGAATGCAAACCTTTGCAACTCCTCTCCTCTCACAAGTAGGACAGGTTGATCCATTTCAAGCATTTGACATACTGTTCTACGCATATGTGCAAATATTCGCAACCGAGTACCCTCTCGGAAAACTACTTGTATTCAGTCCCCTAGTAATCAGTGATCCAACACTTACCTTTGGGTGTTTTTGATTTTTGGAAAAAGAAAAAAAAAAGTTTCTTCTCAAAAAACAAAAAGTTTGATTGCACCAAGGATTTTTTTTTTCATTAGAAAGAACATTTCTATTTTGTGGAGGAATTGTTAAGGAGACGAGAGAAATTTATTCAACACAGCTTTAAATGTTCAAACGTTGAGTCAAGGAGACTGAAAAGGTCGAACAAGAAAAAGTTTTCCAAGGGGAGACTAAACAAACTTTTCCCACTTCAAGCGGGAAAACATTTCACCGTCGGAAAGTTCCCTGTCCTGAAAAAATCAAACACCAAAAAACTCAATTTTTGGAGAAAAAAGTACCCAAAAATCAAACACACCTTCAAGTGTTCAATGTCATATATGTGCCAAGGGAGGATTTGGAACTAAATGTGTCTATAGCATCCCTTTGTCATTGTATGCTCCCAATGAACCATTTGAGTTTATTTTTTATTTAAAATATGCAACTAGCAAAAATTAGTAAAAAAAAAAACCACCATCCCATATCCCAGGGAATTGGAAATGTCAAATGCTTGAAACCAATGCCATAGTTACTGTCCACTTGCTTCTTGCAAGAAGCAGAGTGCATTTCATATATCCTCTTCTAAATTTGTTGCCAGGGTTCTGCTTGAACCATAAACCTCTTCTGAACTGAACTTCTGAAAAGAATTTCATTAAAAAGGTTGCACTTGGCGACTAATATTCCTGCAACCAAGTCCAAAGGCATAAGTTGTTGCTTCAAAAGTATGCATAAAGAAAATAAATCTTGCAAGATGTGTTTCTTTCATGTATCAACAGGCCAGTATCCAGAAACAGAATTTTCTTGAACATTGGGATTCTTACCGTCGAAATGATTTCATAAAGCTACATCCTAAAGATAGATATATCACAGATACAGTTAAGTATTCAACTATTCCACATGACAACTACAGTTTTGATCTGGTAGCACAAAACTATACCATTCATTACAGTACAACAATCAACATCGATAAGCACAAGGATGCTCATGCAACCAAGTCAATAGGCATCAGTTGTTGCTTCAGAAGTATGCACAGAAAATAAATCTTGCAAGATGCATTTTCTTTCACATTTAAGGATTATTACCGTCATAATGATTTCATAAAGCTACATCCTAAACATAGATAGATCACAGATACAGTTAAGTATTCAACTATTCCACATGACAACTAAAGTTTTCATCTGGTCGCACAAAACTATACCATTCATTACAGTACAACAATCAACATCAACAGAGGGGTCAATACAACCAACCGGTCTTATCTTGAGCACTACTGCTGCTTCTAGGACGATGACAGATGTAGTAAAGAGAAACCAAAACCCATGTAGCATTCTCTCTTTAGACAGATGCTAAATACATCAAATGCAAGCCTTAGGTTCAGGGTTTAGTGCCTGCAAAGTGTCACCACAAGGGAAAGAACCACACTCATGAGCAAGAACCCATTACATGCTCTTACTAACAAAAGCAAAACCAGACCAGCGGAAGCCAAATTTGAAATCTCTACCTGCCACCACAAAAAGTAGCAAAAAAATTTAAGTGGTGACTGAAGAACATAAGAAACAAGAAAATTATGTTCATAATCCCAGCACTACATACCAGCCATGAAAAAACATGAACTAGATCAATGGACCTCACCTAGGGAATTTCGATAAATGTCCTTGAAATTTTTTTTATGCCCCCCCTGCGGGTTTTTTTTTATTACGTAAATTCAAAGCCCAGAACACAAGAAAAGGCAACCTTTTAAGGTCCCAAAATGAATAATCTGAATTCACACACAAAGAATGAAAGAGACCCCTTTAAAATACAGATTATAAAACTCCAAACACTGAAGACACCCCTCACCCCACTACGCACCGTCAAGGAATAGTTATCTATAACCTAACATTCATTTAATTACAAAATTGTACCAGTAATAAATAAAACTTCAGATTACTAGTATTTTTCCATACATCTAGCAATGTGGTCAGTGACTAAGCCACATAGTCTAGAGGGGTACAATTGATCTCTTACCCCCTACTTCACTTCAATTTGTCATCACCTCCCACTTCTCTTCTTGTCTTGTTCCAGGCCAAACTATTGGGGCATTATTGAATTTTATAGCCATTGAGAAATTGAAACCCACAATACAACTATAGACGTTATTTCTTGCCCCCTCGTCACTTTCTGTTAAAATTTGAGATGATTTTTTTTCCTGACTCAAACCATGAAAATTCTTCCCTCTAAATTGGGTAGTTTACCCGGTACTCAGTAACTACTCCGTTGAGGGCCAAATATCGAGTCAACCGATTACTAGTCGAGTAATTGAAAAAACTCAGACACTACATACCAATAAGAATTTTATACATCCACCTCTAGTAACACTTAATTAGTGAAAGGAATATCAAGATCTTCAACATTTCAATACATATCAAAATATTAATGAGTAAATAACCAAGGGATACACTACCCATCCATTAAAATGAAAGGAATTTTAGCACCAATTTTTTTACTCTCTTCAAGAGCCCGTATCAATTAATCACCGCATAAACTACCCATCCATTAAAATGAAACTTTTGGAGGGAATAAGATTTATTTCTGTTATTGCAATACTTTGAATGTACATGACATGGTGACATCCTAGAACTTTTGGGTTTTTCTTTTCAGCAAGAATATCCAAAAACCTTTCGGGGGCATGCACATCCAGGATATCATCACTAAGTTTCAGCTTTTATTACTACCTAGAGAAGATATTAATTTTCTCTATTGTCAAACTAAAACTATTATTGAATATTAACGGCAAACCTTGATTCTTGATTTGTGGTATTGAATGCAATTAAGATTTGTATACAACCAAACAAAAACCACCTTGTAGGTTTGGGCCAGTAATAATTACAGATTTAAGAAGCTTATTGTTGGATCATCTACTACATTACATGATTTACTTTGTTAAGTAGTGTCAGGAAATTATTAACATCATTGTTAATAATAGAAAACATTTTTGGTCCATCAACCCCCCCCCCCCCCCCCCCCCCCCCACCACCTCTCTCTCTCTCTATGCAAATCCTGGCTCCACCAATGAATGTGGTTTCCTTGTTCGATCGGTAGCAAACAAGGAAATTCAATGTGTGGGACGAGAACCAACCAGGTGATGCATCCATGCTCTAATAACACAAGGATTAGCTATATTGCAATGGTTGCTATGCTAACACTAAAATTCACATGCCATACAGAGAATTCATGACTTTTTTAAACGAACTACTAAATGCTTACTTGGTAAGATTGACTGTACATCCTGCATCGCCAGTGTATTGAAAGAATACAGATCATCCAAGATGACTAACTGCAGGAAAGCCTCATGTTATCGAGAAGGATGAGCTGGACCTCCTGTGCACAGCAGTAGAAACAGTTGAGAAAGATGAGAAGGAAGCAGATATATTTCATATAATATACAGGCGGCTCTTGAGAGTTCATACTTGGCAGGGATTTCGGCACTGAATTCGCATAGCTCATAGCAACCCTATTGATAGGTAATGTTGATGGCACTGCTCTAGAGGAGGAAGCAGGTAGGCCTAACCGAGCTGCAATTATCTGAGCTCTTTCATGGTATAGCCTCTGCTTTGACCTTTCCATTTGTTCCCTAACCCTCATTACTATACTTTCTATCTCAGAAAAGAAAGCCAACTTGGACTCCAATTTATATAACTGCAAAAAGGACGATTCTCCAAAGTCAGACTTGTTAAAAAAATATAGAGCAATACAGCAGGGAGCAGAAAAAATTATATTAATTAAATATAGCACACTGCACAAAAGATAACTAGTAAGGCATGAAAAACAAGTCATGATATAGTCTAAACCAAATGGTATAAACATGTAGGACACACTGCTTCATCATCGATTGCAGCAGAATCCTCAAATTTGTTTTCGCATCAAGTATTGGGGTTGGCAACATGAGTATCATTGAAGACTGCATACTCAATATATTTATTTTTTTGATTAGCGAGAAACAAGAATTTCATGAAAAAAGTACAAGCCAGAGTGAGAGAATTTTGCTCCATGAAAAGAGATTTTGACAAGCGTCTCTGAATCCTAAGAAACATTCCAACCAGAGCATTAGCAAAAGAAACCACTGCCTCTAAAAAGATCACTCCTTTGCAGCATCAAAGGTTTGTCAACAAAAATATCACCTATCAAGGCATGTGTCTTTGAATCATTTCTTAAGACCTCTTCCAACCGTTTCCAATTTTTTTCTGGCCTTCTCAGAGCCTTCGGGTCACACCAAAGCTTTCCTTACTGCTGTTATCATAACTTAATGCAGTTCATCTTATTTAGGTATCTTCCTCAAATACTTAAATATGATTTTTCTCTTTTTCCTTTCCGCGTATTAGTACGATTTTGTGCTTTTTCCTTTCCTTGTATTGCTAATACCGTAACATGTTGATTCCTCAATTTACCCAATAACCACTGAGCTCGCATAGCCAACATAACATAAACAATAAAATCTCTACGCTAGACTAACCAATCAATTAACAAGTTAACTCAAAACTCTAATGAAAAGACTAAAGCACAAGGACACAGTCACAAGTCGCTTTGGAAATTTACCAAAATATCTAGCTTAACTTTGTTTCCACCAACAACCCTCTGAAAATATAGTTCAGTATCTTCAGCCAAAAATGGTAATTTTCAGTAAGCTCATATACCAGCAAAGCACAATCCACCATACATCTATAAGACTATAATTAAAGAAAATATTTCGGTATGTACCTCTAATCTATATAATAAATCAGAATGGTGTTTTAGGTTGGAGATAAAAGATGGTTGAGATTTACCCATACATAAGAATCTTACGGATCACAAAGAAGGAGGTTGGAGAAAGAAGTTTTTTTTTTAACTTTTATGCCCCAACCAACTCTAACATCACACATTTAAAGGCTTTGAGTGAATTTGAGTGCCGAAGGCACGGAGAATACCCTAGTTCTAATGAAAATAAGAAAATATATGATAGAAGTAGACTTGTAAAAGACACCTAATGTTCTAGCCATGGCTACATAATGAATTCTGCTTGCCCATGGTGATACCTGCTTCTCGATCAAAAAGGTTGCAAGCTGTCGGATTTGATCTTCCTCCTGATCAGCAAGAAGTTTTGCCTTCACTGCTGCAGCCGAGAGTGCAGTAAGTGCAGCACGCTTTACTCTATCCACAGGGTTGTCATCTGCACGCTTTACTGAATTTACATGGTTGTCATCTTTGATCTGTGGCAAGTTGCAAGTATTCTCGCTTTTATGGTCCACAATTTCTAAAACATCCTTAACTGCACAATGTGGTAAAACATCAAGAGAAACAAGATCAGGAAGGGGGCCCATCAAGATTTCGTGTAAATACTTTCTTCTTATAGCCAAAAACTGAATAAGAGCTAGACCACAACCTCAAAGAAGTTTGCACTCATTCTACACTCTCTGGAAAAATGCAAAAGAAACCAAAATTCTTTTAATAAAAGTAAATCAGTTATTTGGATTGTTTAACATAACTGAAATAATTTAGTAAGGGGGGTCGGAAAGAATATTAAACCTGGTTTAGCTTCAACTTCACCAGCTGAACTGGGTGCAACAATTTTTTCAGGATCTTTGTCGTCTGATGGAATTGAATTAGACACCATATCCACATCCTTTGGCACCTCTGAACACTTTGAGATGTGACTTTGAGAAGCTACATCACCAGAAGTTTCCTCAGAACTTGGCAAAACCTTAGACAGCAAAGCTGATTCACCAGAGCCATTTATATTACTTGGTTGGCAATTTTCTGGAACTGCAGAGAAATTTGATTCCTTCATGGTATTAGGTGGATTGCCCTCTTTGTTAGTCAAATCCTCCTTTGCAGTAGAAGGTGGGTCATCATCCTTCTTAGGTACATCCTCACTTGCAGTAGAGGGTGGATCTTTATTCTTCTGAGGTAAATCATCCTTGATGGTACAAGGGGGATCATCATCCTTGTGACTTAAATCCTCCTTTACAGTACAAGGTGGATCATCATTCTTGTTAATTAAATCCTCCTTCACAATGCTAGGTGGATCATCCTCCTTGTTAGTCAGATCCTTCTTTGCAGTGCTGGGTGGATCATCCTCCTTTAATGTCCTAGCTGGATTATCCTCCTTCTCAGTTAAATCCTCCTTTCCAATACTGGGTAGAACATCCTCCATTTTAGTCAGATCCTCCTCTACAGTACTGGGAGGATCCTCCTCCACTTTAGTCAGATCCTCCTTTACAGTACTGGGTGGATCATCCTCCTTATTCAGATCCTCCTTTACGGATGGATCATCCTCCTTGAGATTCAAACCTTCAGATTCCTTTGGATTATGCAAATTTTCTTTGCCTTCATCTTGGGGACAAACCAATGGTGTGGATTCTTTTGGAACTTGGTCCTCAATTTTTTGATTAACGAACTCCTTAGACACATTACTATCATCCAAAACTGTCTGATTTTCTATCTCGTAGCCTTCTTTCTGCTTTTCGATTTTGGAAGCCTCGCCATCTTTATGAGCATCCACATCAGCCATTTCCACATCAACACTGCATGTCCTATCACAATCAGATCTAGGACCTAAACTATTCAGAGAATAAAAATAATGGTACGTAGTGATAGACTTCCATACCTCTCAAGACCTGAAGATTCCTTGAGTTCTTCTGGTGGATCTTCAAGAATAAAACAATGCCTTGCAGCCAAATGAATGCCAGGAGAATCCTCCGATGAGGATTTTAGAGAACTTCGAGCCCAGGCGGCAGCCATATCAGGTTCCACCAAAGCACCAAGGTATGCCACCTAGAACAGCCAGATAGTCAGAAGGACGCAGCAGTATGCAAACAAACTCTGGGAGACAAGAAATATTAGGTCATCAATGAAAATTCCATAAACTTACCAGTGCCATGACAGGGTTCCCTGCATCAGCAAATGATAATGATTCTCCCGGTTCAAATAGAGAACCAACAGCCTGAAATGCTTCCTTCAGGGCATCAACTGCATAGTTAGTAACAGCTTCTTGAGCAACCTTAGCATTACTTTCTTCTTTTTGCTCAGACAAGTCCACTTTAGGAGACGAGGATTGCTCCTCATTGGTTGAACTCTTGCTTTCTGCTATTTCAGGATGTGCATTTACAGTAGATGAATCATCATTGCTAGCAACTTTGCTCTCTGTTATTTCATGAGACTCTTTCAAAGAAGATGTATCATCATCAGTAGCAATTTTTGTCTCCTTTGTCACATGAGACTCTTTTACAGAAGGTGATTCATCGTTAGTTGGACCCAAGTCTGTGTTTTTCTGAAGATTGGCATCAAAATCGTCCATGCCTTCTAGAAAGGTATCTTCAATTGGCATTTGCATAAAATGTAAGATACACTGGGCTTTAGATTTCGTAGCAACATGCTCTGCAATTTCATTCCAGTTGTTCCCTCCAAAAATTTCTAAAGCTTCAAGGAGGAGAAGGGTTTCCTGATCTGTCCAACTACCCCCACTCACACCAGGAACTTCAGCTGGCTCCATGAGGATGAAGTCGGTCGGAAACATACCAGAATCAAACTTGCCATTATTATAGCATTCAGAGCATAAATCAAAATCAGCCTGTTACACCAGAACATAATCAGTCTAAACGTGTCAAAAGAAGGAGAAAAATGCACGATTTTTATGGAAGAACTATGTCCAATTCTTCTCTAATAGTCTAATTAACCACTGTAGTACACAAAAAATTGTGAACATGTCTAAAACAATTATTTTTTTGTTAATTAAATTAAATTACATAGAATAATCCGTTCTTTTTCTTTTCCTTTTCTTTCTTTTGGGAGGTGAACTGTTATTGATGCATTGAGACAGCTCCAATACCAAGGTGGGTGATTAACAACATAGAGATGTGTTGCAATCAAAGAGGTTAAAATGAGCTCAATGTTTGGATGCGATCTGATTCCAAGACAACCTCATTGACATGATAGAAGGTATCTTGGCACTCTGTGACTGCTCGGGATTGCTTGATAGAATTAAGGAAAAGCCTCATAGATTATTATGGATAGTCCGAGAAATACACGAAATCCATAAAGCAGCTAACTTCAGGGTCGAGTTCAAGGGTTTATCAGTGTTAAGTAATAAGCACATTAGGATGTAAGGATTTTTTTTTGCTAATGAAAATCTAGAAAGAGTTTGCCCAACACCGGCTTCCCTTGAAGAAAAATAATAATAACAACAATAAAATCATAAAAAGAAAATAACATCACAAGTTTTTATGTGCAATACACACTCCACACCATGTTCGTTTCTTCAATAGTGTTCTATTATTCCTTTCCAACCAAGCACCCCCCCCCCCCCAACTCCTTGGATCGCCTCCACCAAATAAAGGGGTTAGGTGTCGTCATTTATCCCCTTTGTGTGAAATAAATAAGAGACTGCATGGAAAGGAACAAATCCTTGGCCATCTTCGAAAATACTATTCCCATTCTTGAGCATGGAAGTGAAGACAAGATATTGTTCTTGCAAAAGTACGATTTGTCATTTCACTATCTCATTCCCGAGTACGTATTCTTCTTGCAAAAGTATGGATTGTAATTTCATTGTCTTGCGGACATCGAGGAAAGATGGCTCTCTTCGTCTTGATAATTTGAATTGGACTAGAGGCTTTGTTGTTTGAAGCTCCCCCCAACGGCACTTCCCCTCACCTATAATGCATTTCGCTTCACTTTAGAGCGCCTCAAAATGCCTTGGACTATCTTGGAGCATCTCAATGCCTCAACTTGGACAATATGAAACGGTCATGACTGATAATACACAAAAACCTACTATTTGGATGAACGGGAACAACAAAATCACAAAACTTAATAAAAAAAAATTATGATTTTGCCACAACTCTTGGGGCTTCCGACGATTGTCAGTGCCTCGTCCCTCCCCAAACAACCTAGACTAGAGGTGTTTCATCATTTTCATGATTCCTGCCTCAAACAACCTAGACTAGAGGTGAGTTATCATTTTCACGATTTGTACAATCTTAATGGAATCATGTGAATGGCAATTCAATGCCGAACAACAGGCCAGATGGCTTTACAGATCCAACAGGTAAAAAATAAGTTGTTTATTTACTATTTTAATCCATTTTTTTAGGCTCAAGAGATTTTTAATATTCTCTTACCCTAAAATATTTCTATTTCATTGTTCATGCTTGTTTGACAAGTTTAAGATAGTTCTCAAGAAGTGGGATTTGTTAAATGCTTGGACATAAATCAAAACAACTTTCTTTAGAAAGTTTTGAATCTAATTCCATGACTTATTGCGAGTTCTCTAAGTAGGACGAGGATCATCATCATACATCTTTTCAAAGTTGGGTGTGCTTTTGGACAGAGTGCCATTACAATTTACATGACTTATCTCCTGGGCACCTTTTTTTTTCCGGCAAAACGTGTGCAGATATTTCATTAGAGAAATACCAGGAATTGAGGGCTGGCAGGCTAAAAATGTAGCAGATACATACCTGATTGTTTAACAAGCAATTGATCCCAACTAGATGATAGTGTACTTTGGGTTTGCATACTTATGATTATGAAGTTAATCACTTTTAGATTATGGTTTGTCATTTCATACAAGCTGCACTCTAATCACATTTTATAGGCTTCTTTATTTTACTTTTTATTTTTCATTTTAGGAAAGGATAAAAATTTATTAAGAACCACTGCAAAAGAACAAGCACAGAGGACCGAACCCAAGAAAGCCAATAACACCACATGCTAATCACTCAATATAAATTGAGTAACAGCCATCCCAATCCCAAAGAAAAGCTACATCAATAAGATCTGACTCCCCTCGCGTGCCTCTTTTCGCCCTTGTAGAGAGGAAATTATGCTCGTGCAAATGCTATAAGATTAAGCGAAACTAGATGCTCAAAGCATGTATACAGGTGAAGTATCAAAGGCACCTGCTGTCAAAACCCAGTTTTGATAGTTTGACAAGGAGTACTGAACTACTCATGGTTGAGTCATAAGGGACCTCTCTGTGTGAATGCAGTTCATTTGTAATCTCTACTAAGGGTGTGTTTGGTTGCATGAAATCTTATGCCATGGGAATCAATGAAGGGACACCTATATTTTAGGCTAATTTGAGGTATAACTCCACATGCACTATTTGATTTTGTTATCAATGGTAGGAATGAAAGTCTCATGAACATGAGAATCAATTGCCTTGAGGGACCAAGGAGTGAGATTCTCATGTTCATGGAACTTCCATTCCCACCATTGATCACAAAATCAAATGGTAGATGTGGAATGATATATCAATTTAGCATAAAATGTAGGAGTCCCCTCATGGATTCCCATGGCATAGGATTTCATGCAACCAAACACACCCTAAGTGTACATTTGGTGGCTAGATCAGTGCACTTCTCCTTCACTGTTCTTTTCTTTGGTTTATTAATGTAGTATAATTGTCTTACCTGGTCAAAATACGAAGTGTTGAGTGTTGAAGCACGTGAAAACAAGTAAAATCAACAAGACATAAAGTGAAAAGTCAATGGCTACACCATCAGTTCGTTGGTTGATTAGTGTTGTGCAAACGATAATAAATAATAAGTGTATGATAATCTAAGTAAAGAACACATATATAAAAGCTTCCTGAAAGCTCTGCATCGCACATCTTATGGTCTGATGGAAACTTAGACGTGTCGGTATCTTTGTCTTTGTTTAATGTTGTAGGAATGGTCTGTCCTTTTTATAGGTTCTTGTTATGAGTTGTAAAAAAACATGTTTCAAGTATGAAATAGAGTTAATAGCAGACTTATGTATTAGTTGGTTTATAAATGGAAACTTTCAAGCTTCACTAATAAGCATTTAATTGAATATTAAAGAGGGTAGGATGACAAATTTTACTAGCTTCATAATATTAAGAGAGTTTCTGAATGCATGTGACACATTTAATGCCTAACTATAGCTATTCACCCCACCCTCTTATCATCAAAATAAGACCCTTCTTGAAGTCCAATTACCAAAACCTTCAGAAATGGATCCAATTAGCAATCATGAATTGCAACTTAATCTGATCTTTGACATATTCTACATACAGTTTAATTCGATCATCAAAATTGTAAGATAGTAGCCTACCTGTGTCTGGCAATGGTACCGCTTTCGTGAACAATCTGCAGAGCAAGAGTTGCAGTGGTACTCAACAGAAGGACCCTCTGGCCTCACATCTTCAGGAATTGCAGACTCTGGAAGCAACCGAGAAAGCATTGCCTGTGTAGACAACTCCGCATTGTGACCTACTTGTGGTGGCCGCGACTCAACAGCTTCAAATTGATACAACTTTTCAATCAACGAATCCATTTTACTGGACCCTTCACTATCAGTTTCAGCTGTAGTATTAGAACCTTCTACAGGAAATGGATGGTAATTGATCAATCCCCAATGATCCAAAAAGTCAAACACCTCCTGCCTCCATTCCAACTCCCCAATAGGCATCTCCACCATATCCTTTGATTCAATTAGTGTATTTGGATCCTTATGAAATTTCCGCATGATCGAATTCCTAATTTCCATATAAATCTCAGATGTTCTCTTCTCTGACTTCCCATTGAAGAATGAAGCCATTGCTTTCTCCTCCAGTGGATGAATTTTCGACCACGAAAACCACGCTGCATATCAAACATTACTTACACATAAGTTCTTTATTAAATTTAAAAACTAAATAACTTCACCTAATTCGTCACTCAAAGCCCTAAATCTCAGTGTATTGATATCAAATATGACTATACTGATCAGTTTGTGTCTCATATAAACAACTGATCTGTTTGTAACACTGAGAATTCAAAAGAAACCCTAAATTTCGCATTGAACAAAAGAAACACTTAAAATCAGATAATTAGGACATTGCAACTCACCTGCGTGTATAGGAATAACGTGAGCATTCTGATCACGAGATCGAATTGCACCGAACTCCGCATCGATAATCGTCTCCAAAGGCACCTGAGGCTCTACCTTCGCCAGAACAGCCTCTTGCGAAGCACTCAGTCCACTCTTAATCGCACCGAAACTCGTCAAATTGAACTCGTTCAACTGTTGCACTGACGCCAAGCCAGAAGATCCAGAAGCCGCCGCTGCAGCAGCCGCGGCAGCCGCCGCTTTGTTAGGGGACTGACGAGCGCGAGTGATAGGTCCGTGGTGGTTTTGAAGATGAGAAGGAAGAGGAGCGGTGAAGGTCTTGTCTCCTCCGCCTCCTCTCGTGCGCTTCGCGGCGGAGCCGCTTCCAGACGTGTTCGCTTTCCGCTTCGCTCCGGCTCCCCCTGCGCGACGGCGGCCTGACGGAGGCTGCGGTGGTGGCTCTGACGACATATGCGGTGGTTGCGGTGGCTTCGATGGAGGTGTAGTTGTGGCGGAGATGGCATTTGGCGGTGGTGCTCCGCTTGTATGGCCTTTGAAGTCCATTTGAGAGAGAGAAGTGGAGTTGTTGGTAGGTGTGCTGATCTTCGCCTGAAAAAGATGAATTATTTGCGCGAGAAAGATGAATTATTGCGCGAGAGACGACTCACGACTTCACACCCCTCTCTCTCTATTTGCGTTGAGTGCTAATTACACTCTCTACATTTTTGGTTGTAGAATTAGATCTGAATCTGTCGAGATGGGGATTGGTTATGCGCATTCACTTCTTCCACCAAAGGCAGGTCCAGGAAAAAAACTAGTATAATTAAATATATATAAATTAAGGGAGTTGTTACGTGTATCCGACAATTTGGCTCGATGCCCTCAATTTTATATTTTATATTTAACTTTTAAAAATTGCTTGGTGTACTCAACCAAAATTTTTAAATGTTAAATTATCCAAAATATGTTACTCGTATTATTGATTTAGGACTTCGTATAAAGGATTCCTAATATAAATATTTAGATGTCGATTTTTTTAGGTTTTGAATGCAATTTTTTAGAATTTGATATAATAGTTGCAACAATTTTGAATTTTTTGTATTGATTTTTATTTTTTATTTTTTATTTTTTATTTTTTTAATACATATCGGTTTTGTCAACCATGTATGGTTAATGAACACATTGAAATTTAACAAATGCATGATTGAATTTTAGTTTTATAGTTTATAGATGATGGTTACTGTTGTTCTTTCATTCAATAGCCAATTAAAGTTTCTAAACGAGAAAATTTCACACCAAATAATTTTTATTATTACAAAAAATGATAGTCAGTGTTACATACATTAAGTTGGTGCAACAAAGTCAAAACAACCCAAACTACCAGTGTAACAAAGAATTTGTGCAACTGAGCCAAATAGTCAGGTACACTTAGCAACTCCCTAAATTAATAGAAAATATTAAATAATCAATAAATTAATAATTTATAAATTAATTAATAACTTATTAATTGATCAATTTATTAACTAATTAAGGTATTTATTATTTTCTAAAATATTGTACATTCTATTTAGTTTCTCGATATAAACTGACAATTATCTGTATTTGTTTAACCAAGTAAATTCATGACTCTACCTATTTTTTTCCAAAAATAGATGGTGCATTGTTCAATGTACTACATTATTTCATTTTATGAACATTTGACCAAACAAAAACTCTATTTAACCAAACAAAAACTCTATGTACGAGGAAGTTATTAATTTATATATTATGTTGAATCAGTGTAAATTTTTTATAATGTATTATCTTATAAATTTAGGACGTTATCCCCAAGTCGAGACCGACAAAAGTACTATTTAACCGATGTTATTAATATATCGGGTATTAAATTGTCGAGATTCTAAATATATCATGTGAATGTGAAGACTGGAGAGTTGAGAGAAAGTGATAATGAAGAGTAAATAAAATGGTTGGTGAAGGGAAGAGGGACCATCGGCAAAATGAGGAGGCGATAAAGAAAAAATAGTGAATCGAAATGAGATAAGATGTGGGGATGGTGTTTTTATTGACTAGAAAATAATATGTAGTGAATGGAGGAAAGATAAATGGTTTTCTAATGAGGAAAAAATAAAATAGGTGATGAAGCGTGAGGAAAGGTGAGTGTGAAATAAACAGAGATAAAACATATTGTTTTCGACATGATCAAGTGTACCAACCAAATTGACCTTATGTAATTAAAAGATTCGTCTTAATTATGTCCTTCACAATGAAGACCAATTTTTATTTTTATTTTGTTAAAAGCATATTGCATATAAACTAATAAAGTAATAAATAAGAGTACATAATTGTTGGGTTGCTTCAGCTGCTATATTATGAGTCTCATAATTAAGGTCTCTACAAATAAAATAACAAAACCATGGATTGTGAATAGAGAGTAGTCGTTGTATGCTACTAATGAGTGGTTGCCACGCCCAGTCCATGGTTGTTCTAGGTTGTCGTTGATCATCATGAAGAATAAAGTGAAGCGTTCCTGAGTCTCTCATCAACAAACTCGTTCTCTGCCGCCTAACTTGAATTAGAAGAAGAGTCACTTCAGCTGCATAGCACTCCGTCATAGTACTATCCATTAATTACTTCCCTGTGATTGGGTAAGCAACTCGTGCTAGCACCTCACCCTGCATGCTGACTGCAAAAACTCTGACTGCTCCCTGCTGAGATTGTGCCAAAAACTAGCATCGTATGTGACCAATATCATGTCCGAATCCAGGGAGTGTGGAATATGATTGAGCTGTAAGGATCTAAGGTTAAGTCTGTGACCTCTAGCTGAATGGATTTGGGCTCGTACCAATGCTATCTAGGTGGTAGCTATCTCAGTGAGGGGACCAAATGGAGATGTCGAGGAAGACACAAAGTCTGCCCATGTGTCAATGACAGTCGTTTGAACGATGTGATTAATAGAAATCGGATCAATAACGGCGTCAGAGGTCAGGGTACTCCAATATCTAGTGTGATTGGAATTTGAAGAAAACCAACGGTGTTTCTAAGAAGACCAAGTATTCTGAAAGTTATTCTAAACTTTTGAGCATTGAATTTGGTATTTTGGAAAACGCAGTTGTTACCAGTCTGCCAAATGGTTGTAATATAAATTTGGGGTGTGTCTTCGCAATACCCCACATGAACTTTAGGAAGAGGGAGGTATTGGGCACCCTAAAATTGTCATTGAGCTAGTCAATAGGAATGGTCGACATAAGCCAACTGGACAGAAGAAGAACGGATGAATAACATCTTTTGTTTGACTTTCGCAGAAAATACGACAATCCTCCAAAAGAGTGTGCAGGTGGGTAAAATTGGTCACGGTGGGGAGAATATTTGGACTAAGCTTCTAGAAAGTAAAAAGGGCAGACGAATGTGTTTTAATTATCCACAAATCTCTTAGCATCAGTGCTGAGAGTGGGAGAGAGGGAGGTAGAGCAAGCAGGTTGCTCTAGAGTGAACACCTTGGTAGCATTCTTGACTGTGAATAGACATTTTTTGTCCAGGAGCCAGATCATATTGTCAGGACAATCTAAGCGCCGGAGAAGGATATTCTTAATGTCACTAGCCACCGAGGCATGAAAAAAGGAATTGATGAGGTGTCGTTCCATAGGGAAAATTGATCAGTGGGATTGTTCCATAAATCTTGGATTCTGTGCGATAAATTTGTGGCATGGGGATTGAGCAAGCAGTCAGTCAGAAGTGATCCAGGCTTAACCCAACAGTCTCTCCAAATGTCGATATTGCTACCCGACAACACTTGTCATTTGAGATAGCGCTTCATTTTTGTCAATACAGTAAGATTGTCTCTCCAAGCAAAGGAAGCTAAGGACTGAGGTTTGGATACTTGGAAGAGGCTTTTGTTGTTAAAGTAAATCGCTTTAAGTTGAGTAACTCAAGTGCTGTGGAGGGAAGAGATGGCTTGCCAAATACTTTTAGCCATTAAAGCCAAATTTTTATTCCTTATTAAGGGGATATTCAAGCCTCCCAGGTATCGAGGCTTAGTGATTCGGTCTCATGTACACATGTATTTAGCTTTGCTATCAGCAGTCCCGTTCCACAAAAAATTGCGAGTAAGACCATCAATTTTGGTATTGATCAAAGCCGGAAGAATGAAAGTCTACATGTTGTAGTCTTGTAGATCGGGATCGAGTGAAGGACAGCTTTGATCATAATTGTTTTGCCCGCTTGAGAAAGCACTTTGAATTTCTAGCTGGAAAGTTTGACATTGATTTTACCAATGATAAATTGGAAATCAGTGGCCTTTTATTTGACACGAGCAAAGGCGATCCAAGATATTTGTCTTTTGGATTGTAGAATTTTGATCATAGAATCCGATTGATCATTTTAGCGTGCTTCAAGTGAACATTGGAGTTATAGTACACCGAGGATTTGTCAAAATTAACCCCTTGCCCCGAAGCTAGACAACATTGTTGAAGAATATCTTTAACCTAGTTGGCTTCAGCAAGGGATGCTCGGCAAAAAAATATAAGGTCGTCTGCATGCAGAAGGTGACTAAGAGAAGGGGAGTTCCGTTTGATCTTGATGCCTTTGATAAGCCCTACCGATTCTGCTCTGGCAAGAAGACGGGATAAAGCTTCAGCAACCAAAATGAAAATTTATGGTGACAGAGGACCCATTTGTCGAATGCCTCTAGAGGGCTTGATAGAATAAATGGGGAAACCATTAAGAAGGACCCAAAGGGAGGTGGTGGAGATGCATTGTTCAATGAGTTGAATCCAACCTTCAGAAATCCCGAGTTGCCTAAGAACTTGAGTGAGGAAAGACCATTCAATTCTATCATATGCCTTGGCCATATCAATTTTAATGGTCATCCAACCTTATTTCTTCATGCGAAAATGTTTCATTTGAAAGAAAGTCTCATGAGCGAGACTGACATCATCTGCAATAGACCGCCCTGGAAGGAATACACCCTGGTTGGGGGAAATAATGTTATCTAATAGGGGTTTCAAGTGATTAGCCAAGATTTTGGAGATCACCTTATATATAACATTACAGAGATGCCAATGGCATGACAGCTCAACGGTTAGAGCTTGGCGGATGGTACCATTATGTCATGGGTTCAAACCATCTTGCGACATCTTTATGGGTTCTGGGATCCTATAAAAACCTTGCTTGCCTTTCAAAAAATAAAAAATAAAATAAAACATTACAGAGGCCTATAGGACAGAATTTGTCCAGAGTAACAGGGTTATCAACCTTTGGGATAAGAGCGATAAAGGTTTCATTGAGCTTTGAATCCATTTGACGGATAGTAAAAAAATGTTTGACTACCTCGCAAACATCTGATTTCACTATATCGCAATAATATTGAAAGAAATAAGCATGAAAACCATCAGGGCCTGGTGCTTTATGACTTCTCATATAAAAAAACAATCTTTTGGATCTCGGGGTCAGTGGGAATGGCGAGGAGAACTTCATTTTCATCAGAAGAAATGATCGGTGAGAACATAGAAAAAAATTTGGGATTAGGAGAAGGACCCGATGATTGGAAGATGCTTCCAAAGTAGCTGTTAAAAACTTGACCAACACTGTCTTGGGTCGATTGCCAGACATTGGATTCATCTTTCAGGCGAATAATGAGGTTTCATTTTTGTCGCAGCATCGTAGAGAGATGAAAAAACTTGGTATTATTGTCTCCCTCTCTAAGCTAGGAACGACCAGACTTATTTTTTCAAAAAAAATCCTTTCTAACCAGAAGCTCTGATAAACGGTCCTCCAGATAGGCAAGATCCATCGGTAGCTCGTAAATTAGCTCCTCACCGCGGATAAGATTCAAGGCGGATTAGCCAAAGCATTCTGAGAGGATGGATGCTCATTTTGGAAGGCATCAAGGGCTTTACGAGTCTCCTGAATGCACAACTGAATATTTCTGAACTCATTGTGGTTCACCTAAGCAGACAGTAGCTCAACCTTTTGGTTTTGATATGAAATTTTGATCAGTTTTGTGGTGTCTCCTTGGAGCCCAAGAAGAATCGACCAGTTTCCTACATTGCGGGTCTCTAGTCCACATTTGGAATTTTTTTAAAGGCTTTAGACCAATGGAAATATTGGAAACAAGTTGCAGAGAAAGAGCATGATGATTCGAGGTGGAAGTATGGATAGTACGGGTCGTGGTAGAAGAAAAAAATTAATCCAGTCGGTGTTAACCAAGATGCAATCCAATTTGGCCTTATCCCATTCATGTCTTTACGTTTATTATTCCAAGTGAATTGAGAGCCGGTGGGAGGAAAGTCAATAAGGTTGTGGTTGCCAGTGAAGGAGCAAAGGTGGTTAAGGGAAGCAATAGTAGACCGGTTACCCCCCATTTTATCTACTGGATTGATAATGACATTGAGGTCCCCAATAATGATACCAGGAAGGTGTTGGCTATTATAGAGTGTAGATATATTATCCCAAAATGATCCCTAAGAAATGGATTTGGTTCACCATACATGAAAATATCATACCAAGGATCTAAAGCAAAATAATCATGAATAACACAATTAAAATAATATTTACAGGATGAAATGATGGTAAGAGGGGTGTCTTATTTCCAGAACACAGCAATGCCGCCTGATTGACCCATCGTTGTAATTGAGACTCCGTGTTTGAATCTGAGTCTCCGACGAATGCGAACCATATGAGTTGAGGAGGCTTTGGTTTCTGACAACAATGAGATATCGGGATTGGATTGTTGGGAGAGGGTATTTAGATTACGGATCGCGCAGGGAGACCCTATTCCCCTTGCATTTTAATTAAAAATCATGGTGAATTGGGCGACCCTTCCACGGCGGTCGCCAGAACCTGCAAATCCTTTACAGTAGTCCGAGCATATTCTTGGAGATTCGAAATTTGTGCGGTCCCAAATAATATAATCGGTTGAATATGTCTTCAAGGATTCACCAAGCCATTAAGCAGTTTAACTGTTGTACTGATCAGTTGGAAGTGATGACCATTATCCTCATTAAGTTGTGAAGTGTCACTTGGGATACTCATCCCCATAATTAAAAAAAGGATTGATAGCCATTGAATGGAAATAATACAAATTCTAGTGTGTGCGCAAAAGTTCCATCCCGTACCGGTGTCCCAGTGCATAATAGTGACAACCTTATCCTTATTCATGGACACCATTTGTACTGTTGTGTCAAAAGCCATTTGAAAAAGGGGTACATAGAATGAAGTAAGGCGTGAATTAGAATATGATTGGATGGTCGTCTTCACTACTGGTAGCAGCAAAAGAGAGGCAACCTTTTCAGCCAATAAAGTAATTGAAACACTACTGACCATCATCTTAACAGACCTTAGCCAAGAAAGTAACAGAGAGACATCCTTCTGAGCCAATAAAGTAACTGAAACACTAACGACCATCATAACAGTCGTCATAATGGTCATTATCTTAACAGACCTCAGCATGATGTCCGTTAACGTTTCCACGACGATATTTCCTTCATTAACACAAAAGCAGGTTGACTTTTGGGAGAGTAAAAGTTGTTGGTTGGGAAGTGTAAGAGCATTAACTACTTCTTGATGGAGCACCGACGATGGAACGGGTGGATGCTCGATGTGTTTGTTGAGATCCGAGTGGAAGTCGCGTCGCGTATGAACATCGTGGAAGTGTGAGTTTAAGGTGCGTATTGGATGAGCACCGGAGCCTGACTCAGTCTTAACTTTCAGTGGGGGAGCAACAAACAAATGGGACGCATCAGTCCACCGCTTATCTTCCGTCACATATAACTTATTGTTTGTGTATCTGGAGTGGGCAAAACTGACGTCGGTGAAACTACTATAGTTCTAGCATATAGATGTGGGATCTTGAAGCTCCAGCCAGAAAGCAAAGCAAGACCAAACAAAATGGTATGCAGATGAGCCTCAGTCGGAGAAGACGTAGTCTGGGAGCTAGCCTCCGGCCACTCCATGAAAACATGAAAAGATGAGCTCCGGTCATCACTTTCATCAACAAAAATGAATCGCATGGCCTGACAGCTAATCTGACAAGTGGAAATGCATGTGAGTACCCCAAAGCTTCTTAAAATTGGGATGTCGATTGTTGTAATCTTTGCCATAGATTAAAAACCTTCACTCTCATGGCCATAATCGAAATAAATAACTCCTGAGCAAATCTTATAGAGTTTCGTGATCTGAGGTGGCTTGTTGTTCCAGATTATCATAAGTTTTTGAAGAGAGGGATTTTGAAAATGGTGTATGAGGAAGAGTTGTAGGGTTCGGTCAGGGAATGATGGGGACATGCTATAGTTGTTTGGCTGTGGTATTGGGGGTGAGGTTGTTCGTAAATTGGAAGATTCCATAAGGAGATGGAAATAATAGTGATGTTCTTGGAAAATATGTGAGCATACCCCATATCTGAAATTGGGGCTAGGATAAAAGTGTAGTAGACATTGTGAGGGGGGAAGGAGGTAGTATGGGAAGTGGAGTATGAGAATTGTAATTGTTTGTGTGAGTTTCATGATTTGAGTAGATGCTCATGGTGGAATAATATGGTGAAAGGTGTGAGATTGTATCAGGAAAATAAAATAAAATAGGGCAATGGATACGCATATCGTCAGAGACCTGCATAAAACAAACAATAGAACCAATAATAAAATAGCTAGAAATAAATCAAGTGACCTTCACCGTGAAAGAAAATAAGATTGGAAAATAATGGAAATCTTTTTGTGATTTTGATAAAAATATGATAGAAAGAGGTGCAAAAATGGAGAAAGTTGGGGATATAAGGGGTTTTTAGTGAAAAAGCCAAGTTGATAGATCGACGATAGTGTGATAGAAAGATAGAATGTGGTTCGAGTTCGCGGTCAATTGAAACTCGGACAACCGGATAACTCTATAAATCACAGTTACAACGTTGGAAAACTACACCGAAAACTCTCTCACCAGATTCTTATGTGTGTGAAAATCTAAATAAAAAACTATCTGAAAGATGGATATTGCAAGTGAAATATCAAAATACGGAAAAATGAAGCGAATAGATCAAAACTTTTGTTACATGAACATCATGGGATGTCCCAAACAGAAAGAACACAACCGTAATGAACCATTCCTCTTCATTTCCAATTTTTATGTGTGGCACAAGGGAAAACGTTTCAATTTGAGACACCACCCACGTGATGTTTAGTTGCACATTGATGCGCTATTTTAGTAGCACACAACTTAATACCCTGTTTTGTGATTGTAGTATTGAATAAGTAGGGATCGTTCTAGATCGGGGATTAGAGGGTTTGTCAATTAACACTAATAATAATTAAAAGACAACTAACAACCTAATTAATTAAATAATGGGGGATTGGATTTTCTAAATTAAACTATGAAAATAACTACGAAAATTACTATAAAGATAATAAAACTAAAGGGATGGCAAAGATGAGAAATTAGCTTAGGGTTTATCTCCACACACCAAACATATGCTTATAAATCAATCTTCAATAATCGCTTGCTAACTCGTGAGAGACAATGCTCAAGATTAACCGTGACCGCACTGCATTAATCTTATTATTTTCCCAAGTTCGTTGAATTAAACTAAGCGTCGCTTTCAAACTATTCTTATCATGCTATCTAAACAGGAATCGCAAGTTAGACAACAATCTAAGATCATTAAGTTTTGTGGAAAATATGAACACTGACTAGGCAATTACAAGTATGATCAACATCTTATTCTTGCCTAGGTTTTTACTTAACCTTACCAACGTTCCTTGGTATTTACTACTTGTGAATACATGATTATAACAATTAGGTGAAATTCTCCCATACTCTAGCCCCAAATCTTAGCATGCTTACTAAGTTGGCCACCTTAACAAACATACAAAAAAAAGTTCTCTATAAAGCAGTTAAGCAAAACACAATCACTAATAGCAAGGAAGATTAAATTCAATTAATTTATAAAGCACATGTTCAGGGCTTCGAATCCACCCCTAACTAAAAAAAGTAGCTAGACATATTAATTATGTTCAACAGTAATCCATAATCAATAATCAAACTAAAAACAAGAGAAAGAGTTAAGGGATGAAACAAAACACTATAGCCTGATCCGTGGTGGTAGAGAGTGGAAGATGGGGTGCAAATAGCGCAAAGACACTCTTCTTTTTCCTTATGCGATTTGCTCCTTCTTCGATCTCGGTTTTTTACTCCTCCTCTTCTTCTACTTGTGCGATCTGATCAAGAGGCTGCGAGAGGGATGTAGGCGAGGGCTTTGGCTAAAAACGAGAAGGGACGAAGAGGGAAGGAAGTGAACAAAGTGGCGATGTGTCTCAATTGGGTTTAGGGTTGTGTGGTTGAGATCAGAGACAGAGATGTGAAGAGATGGAGGTTTGTGGTTGCGGTTGCGAGATTGAGTTGCAACTGTGATGAGGGATGGAGGCTATGGTTCGGTTGAAGAGAAGAGGAAAATGAAGGCATAATGGAGGCTTGTTGCGGCTAAGGGACTGCTGCGATGAGGGATATGTGAGGATGGGTTTGTGATGGCTTACGGCTACGACGATGGGTGGAAGAGGAGGTTGTGGATGGGTAGGCGATGAAAGCTGTGGATGGATGATTTCTCAAAGCCAGGTATCGTCCAATTTTTATTCTTGTTTTCTTCTTTCTGTGGTTTCCTTGTTGGTGTGGGTTCCTTGTTTCCTTGTTTGTGTGATTTTCTTGCTTGTGTGATTTCCTTGTACAATTAGTATTTCTAAATTGCCAATTTGCTTCTATTTTAAAATATTGTAATTGGAAACCTACACAAACATGAAAATGACAATTAGTACCATAATTAACAAGTAATAGCTAAAAATATATATAGAAATATGGTACTAAAAATAGCCTAATTATGCCCCTATCACACATTATGGTAAATGGCAAATGGGAAACCTTTGACTTACAAACATTTTTATTGAAGAAAAATACTCCACATGATATTGGATTTACAACTACTTACACCAAATGAGTTTTTATCATTGTTTAGTCAAGGATGTCAAACTTATTTCTTATATATCACTAGGGTGTCGACGCACTCTGTGTGTGCAAATATTCAGTAATTTTTATTTTATTTTATTGTAATTGATGTGTCCAAATCCAGTATCCAATGAGTAAAACCTGCAAAACAAGTGTTAGATTGTCAAATATCACATTTATTGTAGCCGAAGGCACTCCGATGCTTAAGTCAGTAACTCAATTAGAGATGGAAATGGATATAAAACTGGAGAGAACTCAGTTAAAATTATATACATTTGTCGAATGTTTCCTTTACTTTTTATAATGGTCGTTAATTCTCTGCGTGACTTAAGCATGTGAGGCGCAACGAGGGGAGACGTTCTCTGTAACTGTCTCCTCATTTATGAATATACGTCCGTGGAGGCATAACTCCTTCCATGACTCTTTTTCTATGTAACGCTCCTCCCCCTTGAAGGAAAACTTATCAGGCATCTAATTATGATTTACTCTGATGGGCCTTATTTGAGCTTTTATGACTGGATTCATCTTATTTAGGCTTTATTAATTGACCCGGTCTTGGGATATTTGATCCTTGTGATAGACGATCTATGCCACGTGTGTGGCTGCGATGACAGTCTTATTTGATGTATTATCAATTTTTAAGTGGATGCCCCTTTTCAACTAGTGATATCCTTTTTTAGAACACATGAACTTGTTTTTTCTACTACAAGTGTATTACCATTGTTTTTAGTTTCATCAACGCATGAAAGGCATGAATCATAAATGATTTTATAGAACATGCAAATGAAGTAAACCCTAGATTTGCATAGGTATATGCAATTTTAATGGTTTAAACAGTAGATCTACCAATATATCATGTAATACCGGTATAACTAGTTCACAACTTAATGTAAACTCTCGAGTTCGAAATTTGAATTTGTAGTAAAAAATTTAAGTAATTCTAAGTCACCTTATTCACATCTCATTTGTTCTTCATCTCTAGCTTTGAATCTTGAAAGAGAGATTGAGACTTTCAGAAAGAGGCCGAGAGTTTCATAGAGTGTTTGGAAGAGAACTTGATAGAGGTTTTCGAGTAAACTCAAAGTGGAGGGTGTGTGTGTGTGTCTCAAGATATAACGCTATTTATGTTTGGTATCGTGTTTGTCACGCGAAACCTTTTGATCAGAATCAAGTCGAGGGTATTATTGATATCAATTGTTCGCACGTGCGACTTTGTAATTTTGAAGACTTATGAATATACAATTTGTTAATTAAGTTATTTTTTAATCATAATCTTTTACAAACAATTCAAAAAAATAACCCCATATATATATATATATATATATATATATATATATATATATTTTGAAAACAAATAATTTATTGTGGATCTTGAATGTTGATGAAATCAATTAAGGGCCAACATCCACTGTATTTTGACTCAATTAAAGTTTAAAGTATGAGTCAAACTATACTGATCATTACCTAATGGGGCCAAAGTTTTAAAAATGGATTATTTGAATTTGGCCTCATTAGTTTATATTAAACTCTGTTTGGCCCCCAAAATAGAGCCTAATAGAGTCTAACCCCAAATATTGGATGGACCCATAAGTCAATGATGTGGACTCACATTGACTAAATTCAGGACCAAATCGCTTTTACCCCAACTTGATCCCAAAAGCATAGAAACCCTTGAGATATGCAAAAATGTATCTCGATGCACACTCGTTGTGGAGATTAAAAAGTTGGATTGTCTTCTCCGATGGACTTGAACAACCTTCAATCTATCATGACCACCACCATCTTCTCCATTCTACAACACAACCCACCACCCGCCTCTAACCCTTTTGAACCAACAACAACACCACCACCGCCGCCGCCATTTACCTAACTTCATTGTCCACTCCACCGTCACAGCCCCATCTTCCCCTTCCCAGTATAGTCAAGGTGATCGCCTAAGCGCGCCTCAAAGCGTTTTTATAAAATTTTGCCTGAATGAGGCAATGTGTTTAGTGAAAATGAGGAGTCCGCCTCACCACCTCTGCCCAAAAAATGTTGCAGCCAACCCATTTGCAGCAAAAGAGGTTGCAATCTATTTTTAGCCCATGTGCAACAGATTTTAGCTTATTTGCAGCCCAAATGCAGCAAAAGAGGTTGCAACCAACTCTATAACAGGGTTTTAAGTTTTTTGGTGCAATACTTGTTGCTCCTCCTTGTTGTTGCCGTCAGAGATTCACAGTCTTCATCCTCTCCTTGCATTCAAATCAGGTATTCCCAAATACAAACAAATAAAATGTTTTCAAGTTTTGATAAATATGTCACTTTAAAAAATTTATTTGGAGAAAACATATCATGTTTTGGTGCTCTGTGATAAACATCAATCTTGATTTGTCATAACATAGTTCAATTATTTTTACACTTTTGGAATACCAATAGTGATCATACTTGTGGATTTTTACCAACCATTCCAAAAATTTCTTATAATAAATGCTCAATATTCTCAAGTTTCAATTCTTATTATAGGTAGTTGTTTCACTTTTTATACATATTTGCTTATGATATTTATTAAAATGATGATGTGTATTACTGTGCTAATATGTTTCAATTTATTACAAAAAATATTTAAAAAATGTTAAGACCACTTCAGTAAAGTGAGGCGTCCGCCTTGCCTACCGCCTCATGCCTCAAGCGTTTTCAGGCCCGTCCACCTCACCTCAACACCTTAACTACAATGCCCCTCCCTATTATTTTTTCACCCAACCCACCACCCAGTGCTCACTCGTCTCCTTTCTATCTCCAATAATGACACTCTGTTGAGGAAGATGGGTACCAAACAATAATTCAGGTAGAATCGGTGGGGGTGAAAAACTAATAATCTATAATCAAACTAAATTCAACCTGAACCCTGGATTGATTGAATAGAGGAGAAACTGAATCGTTGTTGCTCGAGAAAATGTCAATGTTTGATAAGGGTGGAAGAATAGTCTATTGAGACTTCATTTTAGAATTAGGTTTATTAGAGTTCAAGAGTTCAAGCATATAAAGTGCGATGTTCATGTAGTGGAGGGCGAAAACAAAAAAAAGGAGAGGGAGGGGTGGTGGTGCTGGTTAAAAAAGGGTGAGTTGCAGTTGGTGGATTGCGTTATGGATTCGAGAAGAGGGTGGTGGTGGAGATAAGTTGGAGGTTGTCCAAGTCCATCGAAGTGGACAATATAACTTTTTAATCTCCATTTTTAGTTTGTCTCGGGATAGATATTTTGTAATCTCAAGATTTTCTTATGTTTTTGGGGTAAGGGCAGTTTGGTCCTGAATTTAGTCAAGGCGAGTCAACATCATTGATTTTATAGTTCCTTCCAATTTTGGGGTCATAATCTATTACGATTTATCTTAGGGGCCAAATCTAGTTGCATATAAACTAATGGGGGCCAAATTCAAAATACTTCCCACTCCCCCGAAAAAAATATATAATAAATAAAAATTCTAACTATAACTTGCAACTTTCATATTGTGATTTGATTTTATTGATTCAAACAACTTCCCTTGGTTGATAATAGATTTCTCTTTCCTTATTTCATGCAGATAGATCTATGTTTTTACAAACCTTCAATCTCATATATTTAGATTATATTTTCTTGTCCCCCATTCTCACGCATGTATTCAACAATCTATCTTACAATTTAAATGGGGGTTTTGTCCTACGTGGCAATGTTTGTCCTACGTGGCTATGTTATAATTTGGCAGAACTTAAGTGAAAAGTTTTACCCCCGATGCTTTCCTCACTCTCTCCACACCACTTCCCCTCTCTTCCTCTGCGATTCCAGTTCTCCATCCCACCACATTCTTCATCTCAGTCTGCCAAAGGATGAAGAAGGGTCTCAGTTCTCCATCCCACCACATTCTTCGACTCAGTCTGCCACATTCTTCAGCCCTAAACTCTCCTCCATCTCCCCCCAACTCTCATCTTCTCGATCCCTTCTCTCATATCCTTCTCTGTTCTTTTCCTTCTCTACAAATTCTCAGCCCTTATCGAATCTATCTTCGACACACAACACAAACTCTCCAAACCCTCACAGATCTCCCGAAAATGGAACCAAGCGCCGAAATCACAGGCACCATCGCCATCGAAGCAGGAAGCGCGACAGCGACGGAAAGATCTCTCTCCGTCTTTGTGGAGCGAGAGATCTCTCGATACTCTCGACGCCTGTGTCTCTCTTTTAGATGAATCGATCGAAGCCGTTTGATCGATGAGTAAAACTTTGATTTGATATCTCTCGATCGGGATCACACTCATAGCTGCTGTTGTTGAAGAATCACAACAACTGCAACTACAACTATGGGACAGTGTTACAGCAAGAACATTTCAGTCATAGAAGGAAGAGCCAATCGCCGCCCACAGACGCCGTCATCATATTCGGTTAACGGATTCTTGAAAGAGAGTTCGTCGGTGCCTCCAATGGTGACGTGGATAAGAAGAAATCACACTCTGATGCCTTCAATCCGATGAGCTTTTCGACAGATCGGATCATCATCGCAATAACAATCTGGTGTGTGACTTTCATGACATCTCTCACTCAAGTGAGTAATTTCATTTTCGTTGCATTCTTAATCTATTGTTTCTCTCATACCCATTTGTTGATTTTGCTTGAATTAGGTGGAGAACACCATTGAGCAAGCAGAATAGGTGGGTTCAGGTGTTTTGGGCTTTACACAACGTGTTCTCGAGGTGGTGATTGATACATTGAAGCCTGGGGTCGATGTGGTGTTGCCCCTTTTACAGAAAGCTGGAGATCAGGCACTGAAGATTGCTACACCTGCATTTTCTGAGGCTTCTAAGAAGGCCCAAGAAGCCTTCAGGGCTTAGGCATTGATATTGAATCAGTTGCTACTGCTGCTAAGGTTTCTTCTCTCCCACTTTTCCTCAATTTAGTCTCTTTGCACTGATGGGGTTTATTCCAATTATACAACGTGTCTATTCTAATTTTGCATCATTGGATCTTCATGGAAAGACTCAACTTGGAAAACATGGGTTTAATGCATCAATTCTTTAGTCTTCAGTGACATAGAGTAGAAAAGCTCAAATTTTCAAACAACTGGCCGAGGGGGTTGATTATGTGAATTCAAGCAGCTATGAATAGGACTGAAAGAAAATATGGGGATGTGGTGATTGATTCAGTGAACATAAAATGAGCATTTACTTATGTGATTGTTAAAAGAACTGGTTGAGGAAGCAAAGAAGAAATAAGTCAGTAAAAAAAAAACTATGGTGGTTGTGTTGATTGATTCAACGACTAATGGCTTAGGTTGGTGATGGATCAGTTGCTAGATTTTTACAATTAGAAGAATTGCGTGACTATTAAATTGAGACACTGAAAAGCTAAGCATGAGTTTAGCGTCATGAGTTCAGCTCCTGTTTGTTTCAATTTTCATATTACAAGCCCTAAAACTCGACAGATTGGACATAAATTAATTAAATTTCAACGAATTATATTGCAATTGATCAAATGTTGCTTCTTTTTAAAAATATAAGTTTTGTGCTTTTTTGGTTTCTATTGTTTTCTCTTTAATAATCATTATGCTCACGCTTTTAGAATAGTAATAATTGTGTACGCCAAATATCTATTCAAGCAAGGTATTCCATTGTACAATTTCGGCGAAGTTAAGATAGGTGTGTTTGAAGACTGAAGGCCTATAAAATTAGTAAGAACTACTAACGATACTATATTGATACTCCCGTAGATTGTGGAATCAAAATTTGTTGGCATTTATGTTCTTTATTCTATTTCTGTTTTGCAAGGAGGTCATGATGATGGATTTTCTGGTGAACTTGAAAATGTTCAACTTAATACTGTTCAGACAGGTGAATCTCCCAAACGGATGTGAGTTCCCCCAATTTCAAGTACATTTTTTTTTAATCTTAATTTATGCCCTCTTTTGCAAATTCTGCTCAATTGGTTTTGATTAATTTGATTAATGTTAAAAATAAGGTTATGAACACCAATCTTGCCTCCGTTGATGGCAATTTCGTTTTGTTGAGCGTTGTGTTCAAATCACAGTTTTCTTGAAGATTTGAACTAAATGTCAAGCCCGTTGAAGAGTGCACAGATTTTCCAGGGTTGTTGTGGGTGCCGAAAAAAAAAATCAAAATTAGTGGGTGTTCTATTATCTTATTTTTCCATTATTTAATCAAAAAGAAGTTTTCTTGAAGGCTTTCTCATAGATCCTTCTTCTTCTTTAGATCTCTTTTTCTTCATATCTGTTTCAGATTTTTTTTTTCTTCTTTCAGCAAAGCAAAATAGTTTTTTTTTTTTTTTTATATATCCTCTTCTTCTTATTTTTTTGTTGATTTCATTCTTCGATTCGGTGATTTACTGGAATGTGATTTAGGTCAAAGTACACTAAATTGTGGTTTTGTTACTGCTTTATGTGGTTTTGCTTCATGCAAGTATGCACTTGAGCAATGTAAACCTTCACTATTGACAGGGATTTAGAGTTTGTCTAAAATTGGAACATATTTAGGGATTTAGAGTTTGTCTAAAATTGAATTTCTTTGTTCACAAATTGCTGTAATTTTTGTGTAGTCAGGGATTTAGAGTTTGTCTAATCTGTTGAATTCTCTCTAACACTGTAGTCAGGGATTTAGAGTTTGGATGATAAGAGAAGTAAGAAGGAAATTAGAAGTAGAGATAGAGATAGGATGTCAAGGAGGTCACTGCAATCTGGTTCTCATCGTTCGCATTTATCTGATCCATCACATAGTCCTCCTTCTGAAGTAAGTTTGGCTGAGTTTGGTTTGCTGCATTTTGTTTTGTTTTGCTTGAAATTTTAGTTTATTGTGTTTGAGGAAGTGTTAACTTTGATGATTGATGTGTAGAAGATGGATCGTTACGAGAGTGGTAGTCATCGAAGACAAACTTCATCAATTTCTCAAAGGCTGCTTCGGCTCACCGACTACAATCCTGGTAGTTTCGACTCTCGGATTAGTGCCAGCCTGATGGAGGTACCTTAAATATCTATGCAAGTTTTCGTATCGTTTGATTAATTAGATGGAAATTTATTTCTTGCAAGTGGGTACTCCATGATGTAACTCATCATGGATTTATAATTTTCAAAATAAATTTGATGTGCCTGCTACCTTGACATGTCAACATCTATGCTGGACCTTTAATGTTTTATAACATTAATGTTTCTCATTGGATAGGTTTCAATTCTGATGGATGGTATTAATGACCGAACTTCAAAATACTTGCATAGGTATTGAATGGAAATCTTCTATGAAAGCATTTGAAGACATCAATTTTCCATCATCGAAAAGATAACCTGTAAAATTGGTTTCAGTTCATTCATTATCCAGTTTGATTAATTAGATGGAAATTTATTTCTTGCAAGTGGGTACTCCATGATATAACTCATCGTGGATTTATAATTTTCAAAATAAACTGGATGTGCCTGCTACCTTGACATGTCAACATCTATGCTGGACCTTGAATGCTTTATAACATTAATGTTTCTCATTGGATAGGTTTCAATTCTGATGGATGGTATTAATGACCAAACTTCAAAATACTTGCATAGGTATTGAATGGAAATCTTCTATGAAAGCATTTGAAGACATCAATTTTCCATCATCGAAAAGATAACCTGTAAAATTGGTTTCAGTTCATTCATTATCCAATTTTACTAGACGGTTAAAATAGTAAATTTTCCTGAAAAAACTTTTGTTTTTCTACCACATTTTGCTTACCAAACACCATTGTAATTGTCAGGCTGTTTCTATCCGCATAAATTACAGCAACCAAAGAGAAGAAACTCAATGTATGATTGAATCCCTCTTTGATGATTTTTGGGCATTTCTCATCTAGCTGATTTCCCTCTCTAAATCCTTGGTATTTCTCATCTAGCAACTTGCTGATCAAACAACTTGCTGCGGGTGACGTGAATTGGGCTGTAGACTGAGGACAACAGTGTGATTTCAAGAAGTGATCCATGAACCTAGCTCTCACTCCACTTCGTCCCAGTTATGAACTTTGGTCACGAGAGGATGTCGAGTCTCTGAGTCCATCTTGCTCATACGGTACGAGTTTTCATAATCAAACAGTAAGACCTTAATTCCAACTTCTGCACACTCCAAGGCATAGTGTGCATTTGTCATCAATCATTTAAGCCCCTAAATATCTGTAAAATCAATTGGCACCATTTTGTTATGGGAGATAAATGGATGAAGAAGATGACGTACATGGTGTCTAACAAAAGGGAAACAGTAAGATAGCATAATTAGATTAGCAAACATGTAAAAAAAAATTAGTGAAGGGTCTAAAGGAATAGGTTTGAAACAAGTATACCTAGAGATGTAAGAAGCTGAGATTACAATTACAGATATTAGAAGTGTATGTTTATTACCTGCATATTTCTGCCTTTGGTCTTGAATTTCCATCCAAAGCAAAATAATTTCCAAACTGAATTTCTTGAAACAATCCGAGATAGTGCTCCTCAATCCACTCAATTGTGAGGTCCTTTATTACATTCTGTAAATACCTTCAATTACAGTTGATATAAAGTTCTCTTTTACATGTTTATTTCTTAATACTTACGTAACGACTGATGGATTGCAAAACCTAGATAGTTTATGGAAAACATTTTGAGCACCCGGGAGAGGCTGAATCTCTGTCTTAAAGTAAGGAGTACGTCTTGAATAACTCATGAACCTGGATATCAGCCGCCAGATACAAAAAAAAAAAAAAAAAGAACCAATTCCATTAAAAGAAGGTCATACAGTTGGAGTCTGTATCAAATTAGTGGGCTGCAGTATCAAATTTTCTTGGTGTATAGTTCAACATCCAAATATTTGAGCATGCTAGGCATACAAATTTATTCACGAAGTGTGTTGCATGGCCTAGACTCTGCCCAAACACAAATGTTACTGGAATTCTCACTGGATATCAACTCCTATATGGTTCATCCTAGCTAGCTATACTACCATTTTGAAAGTTTAGTAGATGCTACGGCATTACACGGTAGCCATGTCGGATGGGTTCATTACATGAATTTAACTAAAAGAAAAAAAAATGTATGTGTAGTGCCAACGGATGATAGGTGGCTATATGTGGGTGTTCTATTCTCTTATTTTTTTCCATAATTTAATCAAAAAAAAAAAATTTCTTGGTGGAAAATGGTGACAATGCCGGAGAGCGCAATCCACACCCCAGCGTATTTTAGCGAGAACCACTTCTCTCAGGCTTCAATCCAATTGCCATGTTCAAGTATCCCTTATTTTATGTTTTGCTTTTATTTGAGTTTTTTTAAGTTATGGGGTTTGTTAGATTTGGTTATTTATATTGCTTTTGAGATTGTTCTAGAGTTTGAGTTGTAACTATTCATTCATCATGTTGGGTTTGAGAAATTTTTGTTTTTCCTTGGTTTTAGAAATGGCTGTGAATGGGAGGGTGTTGCTTGCAAGCAGCTTGCTTGCTTGCTTGGTGATAGCTTAATTTGCTTGCTTGAAAATACAATCAGATTCTCATTTGCTTGCTTTGAATCAATACAATCAAGTAATCAATACCATGAATATATTCAGATTCTCATTTTGGAACCGTAGGAACCAGACCGTTCAAAACGGTTCGAGTTAGGTTCGGTCTCAATGTTCAAAATAAGGGAATCTGGACCGGACCGGATCCGTTAAATTTAAACGGTCCGAGTTAGGTTCCTCAAAATTTGGAGCCGATCCGGACCGTGCCCACCCCTATTGGAAAGAATACAATGCAAACATGTATGATGTAAATAATTCTTCAATGGAAAAAAGAATACACTTGATGAAAATCTCATTCGAAAAGAAAAAGGTATGATGAAATTTTTTTTTTTCCATGATTTAGAATTTATCCGCCATGAATAGAAACATGGTTACCATGGTGACCATGAATGGTTTAAATTTTTTTATGAATCTAAACTATGGTGACCATGGAAACGCCTTTATGTATAGTCTTTTTTAGAGGGGTTGAACACTTGATGGATCATTTGGTTTTTTATTTTTATTTATATATATATATCAATGAAAAGAATACAATGGAAATTTTTTTTTTTACCATAATTGATGGAATGAATACAATGGAAAAATGTATGATTGAAAGAATAATGTCAATTCCATAAGAAAAAGGTATGATGGAAATTTTTTCACATATGGTTCTTTGTTCCACCTTTTTATAGTCTTCGCTTTTTGTTAAATTGATGGTTGGTCCAAAAAGATAGCTCAATTGTAAAGCTTTGGTTGCAATCTAAAAACATTTCTTTTTTCTTTTTAGGGATCGCTAACCTTGCATTGTGCCTGACTGTAATTATGGACAACTTAGTTAAAAAAACACCCTACTCCGAAATGATGATTTTCGGACAGGTACTATAGTAGGTTGATACTACATCTTACTTCAAATTGGTTGTCTCATATGTATGACACATTTTTTGTTTGCAAGTGGATTCGGGCGTACAAGGAACTGTAAGAAAAATGCATAGTTTTCCCACCATAATTGGACAATTTTCTCCTTAAGAAAAAAAGCTTTGATGTACTTGAATGTTTTATACTGCAATATTTTGATAATTAAATGATAATTTTGGTGTGTGGAGATATTATGTGGTGTTCATGGCATTGATTGCCATTATAGATTTTTATGACAGGTTCAGACAGGTTTCAATATTGAAAAATACAGAGGAAACTCTGTCGAAATTTTGATTTTTTAATTGTTCATGACATTGATTGTCATTATAGTCACTTATGTGAAGTATATTTTCTTATGACATGTTCAAATAATTACTTTATTCAAAAAATGACATTTTTTTGGATATAATGATATTGTGTGCATGTCTCTTTGACTGTTTAAAACCATGTTCTACTACCAAACCTCTTTTAATACTGAAAACGTTGATTATATATTGCGCTGAGGCAACAATTTTTTGTAGGGTGCCAAATTATGCGAGGTACAAATGCTTATGACAAGTTTAAATATTGAAAAAAGGGGAAGCTCTGTCAAAATGTTAAATATTTTTTAATTTTTGTAAAAAATTCATCTTGATATTCTTCTAAACCGAATGTGCAATTATGTTTGCCCTAATTATGTTTCTTCAACTACTGTTTTACTAAATCGGGCATCAATTTCAGTCAAAATTCACTTGGACAAACATGGGATTTTTTAAATATTGAATTCTTTCCTTATTTTTAGTTAAGCTGACATTTGATGGAGATTAAATTCCTTAGCACATTGGTTGCGTTGATCAGTTTTATTAACATTGTTTTACCATTCAAGAGTATTAACCTGCAAGTGTTTTTAGAAATCGAAACAAAACCCCAAATGTGAGTATTCGACATAGCCGTGAAGGTAGGATGTAACCTGCAATAGTGCCAACGGCATGGGTATTACACTAGTTTATTACGGATCATCGCTGATTTTGCCATCCAATCAATTTTCCATAACCACTGACTTTTCTTTCATCGTAGTTTCGTCACAATAGATTCAACAAACTGAGTCTTACTATAGTCCATTTGCACATAGTTGTTCTCTAACTCTTTTACAGGTTTCTCACCTCATTCGTAGTTTCATTTTTCTTGAGATCCAACTACTCTTGCTTCCACCTCCACTAACCCTTGGTGTTGCTCTTACGAGGAAGAAACTGAAGAGATTACTTAGTCTTCTCGATCAACAAAGGATTTTTGTTCATCTTTCTATGAATATTTAATTCTAGTTGTATTGTCCTGATTTTAGTAGCATATTATGCGTATTTGGTTTTGTTTTGTTTGCAGTGACTCTTCTCGAGTGTCTTCGGTGTTTAGGGGACTTTCCTTTTCTATTGGTTTGCGTGTCTTTTGGAAGTTTTGTGAGTTATCAGGAACTGGGGATCTCGTCACCTACTTCTGGCACTTGACACTCTTATTAGAGACTGGTGTTGGAGTGGCCCGAATGCAGTGACAAGTAGGGGGTGTTATTTTGTTTTTGCTCTGATTGTTCATCGTATGACGAGTTGTTCCCTTAATTGGGAACTTTTGTGCAAGTTTCTCTTCTTCCTGATGGTTCCTAAGCTTTTGTTAGTTATCAAATGATGTGGTTGCGGAGGTTTCTCTTTCCCTGAAGATTTTTCTCAAGAGTTGTTCATGTGTTATTGTGTAATTTTGGTACTTTTGTAATGTACTCTTTTGTAAGGGTTTCATCCCTATGCATGATTTTACCATATAATATATATTTATTAGTGAAAAAAATAAAAAATTCTAATATATAATCATATTTTATTCGTATGATTAATGAAAATATCTTCAATACCAGTTAGGTCAATTTTTAAAGTTTATTCAGACATATAAACAAATTAATGGTCGAAATTTAATTTAGCTCTAGATCTAATGGTGAAATTTAAGCATGGGAGACAAATTTAATCTCCGGTTAAGATTTGTTTGATCAAACGATTTAATCAATAAATAAAAAAATCTCGAATTGGATTACTTTGAAATGCAATAATCAAAATATTTCGGATTGGAACATTGGACGTGTTTTGGAATCATTCGGATTGAACTGTTGGATATTTTAGAAACATCCTAATTTTTTTCCAAAATTTTGTAAAATTAGCATTTTTGCACGAATATGCTTGAGGGCAAAAAAAATCGGGATAATAGGATAAGAAGAAAAATAGAGGATGAGATGAGGAACAAATAAAATGTGAGGAGGGGATAAGAAAAATAAAGGACAAGATAGGAGAAGAAGAAGAGAGGGTAAGGAGAAGATGAGAAAAATATATGAGAGAAGAGGTGTGACCGGCGGGCAGGGCAGTGGTGGCGGGCGAGGCGACGCGGTGCGGTGGTGGTGTTGTTCCGTGAGATAAAATATATGGTGAGAGGGAGATGAATTTTTAAATTTGAGTTTATATTGGTGGTGTCCTTCGGTAAGTGTGGAGTGTTTCAGAAAGGTGGTGTGTGCTCCAGATAGTAATGGGATGGTGGTGTCCTTCAACATTAGTGATGGTGTCAAAAAGTCGTTGTCTTCCAAATGAGACCCAAATCACATCCATCTAGGCATTTTACATTAGTGGTGGGCACAGGACGGGATGAACCTCATCTCGACCTCATCCCAAACGAGTTTGGGATGGGATCAACAGTCAATAAAAATTTTGTTGCAGCGTGTACACTTAACTTTGGACTTGAGTTGATTTCCATTTAAAACTATTGAACTGCCTATTTAACTGTGAATTGTTGTGCAAAATATCTTTAACAAGATTCTCACACCCTGCATTTGCATTCAAATAGCATGCCACTGTTATATAGGAACATACTAGTTACACAATAACACCATTGTTGGGATGAAGTTGGCTTGAATAGTCCCACATCAAGTAAGGCGGAGTTGTCACTAAGGTTTATAAGGGAATGGTCCACTCCCTAATAGTAACGAGGCCTTTTAAGGGAAAACCCCACACCACCTAGGCCCAGATGGAAGGCCCGACCCGATAGGTGGTGTTTAAGTTTGGGACAATATCGTTGCTATGTATAGTGGACCAAGGGGTGCGCGCAAGTGCACGTACGCGACGCCGCAACAACCATGTAATTACAATTTGAGTGGCTGTAAAGAGGATGTTCCTATGCAAGCTGCTGAACTGGGCCTTGTTTAAAAGACTTCACTCTCAACGTTTTGGTTTTGCTCAAAGACCTGTGTACACCTTTCCCACCAATGTTTTAATTTTCATACTAATTACCATGTAATGTCAGACCACCACAGTAGATGACATACTAAATCAGTAGAAGAATAATCATGTAAAATGAGAAAAGGAGGGAGCAAAATCTAGTAGCCTAGCAGACTAGTAGTAAGAGTTGATGAACTTTGATGCAAAAACATAGAACCTCTTCCAGTGGATGTCAAACCTAGAACACTGATTCACTAAATGTTGCATGTCCTTATTCAATACATCTCACTTGCACTCAGTCTTAAATCATCTCTTTAATGTGAATGAAGCAGACTGGATTCTGTTCAATACATTCAACATATTGAAGGATAAGACAATGTTTCTAAAATGATTTCCAATTAGATAGATTCATTATATCATGCTTTAGAGAGAGAATTGTAGGCGTAGTTTCTTAGTATGAAATTTGATTATAACCATTTAATATAATTTATACGAATAATCAATTGAATAGCAAAACAATCGCCAGTGAAGATGTTATCAGTTGGTCCAACCGTTCCAACAATCTAGATCTGCAAACGCAAATAAAAACTAGCAGAGTCTGACTAGTTACAAGCTCTAACCTAAGTTCGGGATGGGATGGGCGCGATTGAAAGCCTCTATCTCGATCCTATTGCATTCTAAATCGCGATATGATGGGATCGGGATCACGGGCATGGAATACCCACTCATTTACATGGGCACAATACCTCACTTTCTATCTTTGCAACTACTACTAGTATTTACTAGGGCTGGGCATTTCAGACCGAAAACCTGGACCGAACTGATAATCGGATCGATCGGGTCGGTTCGGATCGATTTTTTATTTATTATTAAATTTTCGGTTTTAAAACTCGGCCTGATGTTTCTGGTCCGGGCCTCGGTTACCCTTTCTGAAATCCGTCGGGTAACCGAGGCGAACTTGTCTTCTCATCTCTGCCGATCCACGACTTCTCATTTTTGTTGAGTAGAAATGAAGATCGTTGTCACATACTTGCTCGTCGTGTTGGGAGGCAACACCGCTCCCACTACAGAAGATTTGAAGGACATCCTTGGATCAGTTGGAGCTGAAGCTGATGATGACAGGATCGAGCTTCTTTTATCACAAGTCAAGGGTAAGGACATAACAAAGCTTATTGCTTCTGGAAGGGAGAAGCTTGCTTCGGTGCCATCTGGTGGTGGCGCCCCCATGGCAATTGCTGCATCTGGTGGAGGTGCTGGAGCTGCAGCTCCTGCTGTCGCCGAGGCAAAGAAAGAGAAAAAGGTTGAGGAGAAGGAAGAATCAGATGATGATATGGGATTCAGTCTGTTCGACTAAAAGCCTTGTTTGTCGATATGTTTCATTTCTACAAGTTGGGTTATGTTTGACCTATTAAAGCTTTTTTTCTTTGTTGGCTTTTATTTTGTTTTAGGATAGTGAAGATGTAGAAACTGATTAAGCAGCAAATATTCTCGATAAAGCCGGATCTTGATAACTAGAATTTTGATTTTGAATGTCAGCATACTTCTAAAGTTGTGTGTGAGAATGTAATGGTACTTTTGATTGAATGTTTGAAGGCTTGGATGTCATGTTTTTCCAGTTGGTGATTGTTTCTATATATTTTCTATGCTATTTGCTTTCATTTTTTGACAAAAAAAAAATTTATAAACAGTTTGGGTTTTATCACATTTTTAAACTGTTTGGGCTTTGGACTGAGACCGGCCCTCGGTTAACCAGCCCAACTCGGTTCGGTCTCGGGCCTCAGAATTGCGGGCTTAAAAATATCGGGCCAGTTTTCGATTTTTAATTTTCGGGCCGGTTACCCGGACCTGCCCAGCCCTAGACTACTATTTACCCTCGGAGCCCCCACCCCACCTCTCGCTCTCCCCTCCCCTGCAAGAATCGAGAGAACTCATTCACTCCCTCACACAACTCACCTCAAAACACATACACACAAAAAGGGTTCGACTTTCGCGTTTCTGAAACCTCTCTCACTTCGCTCGCTCACTCGCTCACTCACTCACTCATGGCGGACTCCATCAACAATGCCGACTCTCGCCTCCACCTCTCTCCCGTCACTCCTCTGCAAGTTTCCAAAGGTTCGATCGAATTCCTTTCGCTCTATCGCTTTCATCGATTCTTGATTCAATCGCTGTGTAAAAACCCTAGATTTGCAGGTTTTACGGTTCGAGCCACAGATTCGGTGGCGGTTTTAGGTTTTCGACTCCTCTTGCTTGTTCCTTTCGTCTAAACTTGATTAGGGTTTTGCCTTTCGTTGCTAGTTCTTGAGATTCTCTCTTTGATGTTGCGTGTTAATGTTAATTAGCGCCTCTTTATTGTTTGATGAAATGCGTTCTTTACTGATTTGTTTTGTTCAGTAGAGCTTTTCCGAATTCGGAAGGAAAAGCATCGTACACGTAGTTAGGCTTTCTTGAACTGATATGTTGGAGAAGTTAACACGAAAAGTCCTCATTTTGGTTATATTTGGTTTTCCATGTTTGGTCTTTAAAGCTTTCGTCCAGAGATACCTACTGAAAAGGATTCATTTTTATCAAGTTGGTTGTTTTAGAGCGAATGTGAGCTTGATATCTTTGACCTCATTTTGCAAGTGTTGATCTTTGATAGGTTCAACTGCATTGCGATTCTCAGAGATTTGTATTGCCAAGTTCTTGTTATATTTTGTATGTAGAAGCCATAATTATGTCTTTTGTTCATCCCCATGACAAAGCCCCCAAAATTTAGTTTTTATTTGATTTACTACAACTAATTCATGACAAAGTCCCCAAAATTTAGTTTTTATTTGGTTTACTAAAACTAATTCGTCCAACTTTTTTTTTGTCGAATACATGATGTTCGAAGGAGTTGATATTGAAGGTATTTTTTGTAGTATGCATGTCAGACCTTTTTATTACAAACTGTAATGAAATGTCGGATATGGTCTGCGAAGAGATACACAAGGAAGAGCTTAAAGTTATATCACTGCGGTATAAAAAATTAACTTGGTTTTCGTTAACCTAAAGGACTCTAAATTCTGCAGGCTCACAAGTGAGGACAGCTAAGTGCATACTGTATCTGTGGAGTGTACATACCATTTTTTTTATTTTTTTTATTTTATCAATTCAGTTCTTACTATTGATACGATAACAAGGCATCAATTTAAGAAGCAGTTTTTATTTTATTGCAAATTGAAAATTTGTTTGATTAATTTATTTACTTATCTATGGTTTATTTGCTTATTAGTTTTAGTTGCATTTTTAACCGCTAGATTAGGCATTGCCTTTAGAAGAACAACTCTTGATTTGGTTCACAGTAGAAGAAAACAAAAGGTAGGTTCATGATATCACTTGATTCATGTCTATGGTACAGTTAGCCTAACAAGATTCAATATGGTTTGTTTTAGTCAAAAGGAGCAATCCTACTTATTGTGTGTGTGAGCTGACATTTTATTCGTTTTTCTCGAATTTAAGTGTTCCACATATAATGGTAATGAATCTATTCATTTCGAGGCTTATGCAATACTTGGTGTGTGCATTAAATTTTTGGTGAGTTCTTCCTGTAATTTTGTGCATGGTTTACAAAAACGTCGTGAGGCTATGATTTGAGGCTTGCCTCAATGCGAGACGTATGGTTAACGAAACGAGGCTTGCGCCTAATAGGTGTTTCCATGATTGATTAAATCAGTGTCAATTGATCAAAATGATGATATTAAATCATACACTGATAGAGTGAGATTTACACGGTTACACCTCATTGTCAATAGACTTATCTCAGTTAAATGAGGCTCACGCCTCATGAAACGCCTTTAGTTCCCAATTAAGATTCATTAAGATTTTTTAAACCTTGATCTTGTGCTTCGTCTTCTATTAGGTTCTTGAGTGGATCCCTTCTCAATTATTGGGTTCTGAGTTCCCACGAAAGTTTCATTCATTGGTGTTAATATCTGAATTGTATACTACATAGGTGAAAAACATTAATGGCGTTCAGTGTTAGCTGTGAGAAACATAACCACACAGTTTTAGATAGCTCTTTTCTTGTTTATGTTCAGTAATCTTCTCGTGCTTCTCATATTCAGACTCTCAAGAGTTTTTCACACTAAGAGACGCGAAGAACAGTTGCAAAAGTTACTGTCTTCTTGGATTTCCTGTAGCTTTTTTTAGAGCCAAGCATGTTTAAATCCTTAATCCAATTAGGTGGGTTATTTTGTCAGTGAGATGTGGGGTTTCAGGTTTGTCAACGATGATCATTGAAGTGTGACAGGCATCCATGTTGTTATCATTGACATCTAAGGCCTGAGGTTTATGTAGTCTAAACGTGTTTACAGAACTCAACGGTTTGACTTTTATGAATTTTGTATTTCTGTTTATCATCATCATTATCTTAAACGAACATATCTCCATTGTTTGACCTGTGAAGAAATTATACGTGTTTTTGGTTCAATATACTCTATAGGAAAGAAAACTTTTCTTGGTTAATACCATACGAATTTTGGGGACATCATCAGCAGATTTGTACTTAGTGGGGTTTTCCCATGATACTCCCCCCCTCTAAATTCCCAAGCTCCAGTTCCATTTTGTTTGTGTCGATAGTGTTTCCACCTATTCAATATGACAGTAGCTGATGTTAAATCTTGTATGTTTTGTTTTTTACCCTGTTCTCTGTGCATAATACTCATTCTAACGAATTTATATTTACTAAATTGACCCAAAAGTTTTCAAATTTTCATTTTTTGAACTAAAAAATTGTCGTAAAAAAAATAATGGTTGAAGAAATTGTGTATGTGTGCTCATTTGACCTGCCTGACTTTGATCCCTTTAGTTGTTGCCTTCTCATTATGAGATATTTACCAAAATACTTATGTTTCAAGAATTGTTGTTGTCTTCTCAGGGTAGGTTTCTTCTTTTTTCTTCCATCGACTTGACTATCTTGTTATTTTTTCTTAAGATTTTAAATATGTACTCGCGATAATTTCTTCTTACGGACAATGCTGTTTTCGTTGTTGGAAAACAGTGAAGATGTTTGCTTTGACTTTTATCTGATATATTATTTATCAAGTTGTGAACTTGTTGATTGAATTCAAGCATCTGTTTTATATTTCAATGCCTGTATTGGCTGATTGCGTGATGGTTAATACCTATCAAGTTTTCACCTTGGCAGTGTTCTCAATCTTTTGGAGATTTAATAACTTATGTTTTCTGAAGCTTGTTTCATTGTTAACTTTGGCTTAAAAAACATCACTTCTCTTTGGCACAAGATTTCACTTGCGCAGTTTACTTCTCAAAACATTGCATTGGCGGCTAACCACCACTGATCTCTTACCAATTCCAGATGTATCAACTTCAGCCCTCTCTTAAGCTCATTAAAAGAACAGCTAAAAGTTAATTGTCATGTAAAAAATTCATTGTCAACAAGCGTTTGAGTAGAATTGTCATATCAGTTTCTGTTTCTGAGTTTAGCTGTAATATTGTTCTATTAATATCTATAGTTTGCAATGGCTTGGGATCCAATTTTGACCTTATCGTTTCTAACAAACATTGGACATGGCTCAGACATGGATATGTTGTTTTGAGAGACATGGATATGTTGTTTCGAGATGTTGATGTGTAACATGTGTTTGATTTGTCAAAGAAAATTTGCTTTTAAAAAGTGTTGCAAGGCTCCATTATCAAAAGGATTTGTTTTGGACTTTTAAAGCCTTGGATTTGCCAATCTAGTCTTTATCCCTATTAACTCATTCTGTTGTTTGATCTCTGCAGACATGCAAGGATCTGACAGTTCACTTGCTTTTTCACCACAGTGGCTTCAGCCAAAGCCCGGGGAGAAGCATGGCATGGTATATGGAGTCATTTAATATCTTCTGTTGAGCTCTTTTCTGCAGTGAAGCTCTTATTCTGAACTTCTCATGACATAATATGTCTTCATTGTAGTGGGAACCTAAAAGACCTTTGGCTATGTCTTACAGATTTTTTTTTTTTGTTCCATCTATTATATTATACAGGAATCTCATCTCAGTCCATATCCTGTTCATCCCAATCGCTCGGAGGTTACAAAATCTTCAAGAAATGGCGATGAAGTTCAAGAATCTGAAAAGAAAAAAGATGTTTTTAGGCCATCCTTGCATGACATGGAACCTGGTCGACATGATCGCTGGCGTGATGAAGAAAGAGACACTAATTCAGCTATCCGCAGAGATCGTTGGAAGGAAGGGGACAAGGACGCTGGGGATACTCGCAAGATGGACCGATGGGTTGATACCTCTACTAGACACCCTGGAGATGCACGCCGTGCTCCATCTGACAGGTGGAATGACTCGAGTAACAGGGATGGTAATTATGACCAACGCCGTGAGAACAAGTGGAGCACTCGGTGGGGGCCAGATGAGAAGGAATCGGAAAGTTGGCGTGAAAAGTGGTCAGATTCTGGCAGAGATGGTGAGGTGCCTCGGGATAAAATCTTTTCTCATCTACCTGGTCAAGGAAAGGAGGATAGGGAGGATGACCAATATCGACCATGGCGATCTAACTCTTCCCAAAGCCGAGGAAGAGGGGAGCTTCAGCATCAAACTTTAACACCTAACAAACAAGCTCCCAAGTTTGTCTATGGTAGGGGGCGTGGTGAAAGCACTCCTCCGACCTTCTCCGCTGGTCGTGGAAGGGTCAATTCAAGTGGTGGTACCGTGAACAGCAATTCATCACATTTTCATTCTGTAGGTGCTGTGTTGGATAAAGCTGAGAGTTTCCATGGTGATCCTTCCCCTTTAAAATATGGTAGGATCAAGTTACTTGATATATACAGGACGACTGGCGTTGAATCATATAGTAGGCCATTTGATGGGTTTTCTGAAGTGCCAGCTTCCCTGATTCAGACTGAACCATTGGAGCCTCTAGCACTTTCTGCACCAACACCTGAGGAATCGGTAATTTGATGGGCGAGTTTCATTATTATTATTATTATTATTATTATTATTATTATTATTATTATTATTATTATTATTATTATTATTATTATTATATATTTCCGGCAATGAGCTTGAATCTTTACTGTTTGAGTAGGTTATTCTGAAGGGAATTGAGAAAGGGGATGTAGTAAGTAGCGGCATACCACAAGCTTCAAAAGAGGGATCCGTTGGACCAGATATGGTACATTCAAACAGAACTAGGATTGGTAATAAACACCTCTCTGTGAATACTCATTTGAAGTGCTTACATATTTCTATTTACATTAATGTGTATTGGTGTCATTTTCCTTTTTTTTCCCCCTGTCCCTCAGTCTGGTTTTTGTTTACACCACGTGCTTGAACAGGTAGTAGAGAACATTTACCATCTTCAATTGATGATGACAAGGATGAAAGAGCTGATGATTCAAGAAGCGGTCATCTTAAGTATTCTGATGCTTCTTTAGAAAAGTCAATGCACTTGTACGGATCTGACTTGAAGTCTGAAACTATTCAAAACCATCAGAAGCACCGTGACAACAAGTTCAATTCTGAAGGTATGTGTCGTGGCTTTCCAACCTTTTGAATGTAAACTCACTAGTTCACATAAATCCTGTCAACACTCCCAATTGGATGGACTAAGCAAAAGTATGCATTTAATTTTGTAATCGGGCCGTAATTGGTCTAGGAGCCATATGGGAGCAATTGGAGTTTTGACTATTTTCTTCAAAATCCTAAACCCCTACAAGTGACAGGTACTACTACTACAACAAAATGTTGAACATCTATGCATGTTTACGTGCTTAACCATCAAATGTGAAGTAGCATGTAAACTACAGTCAGGAGTCCTATCACCAGGAAAACTGTTAGAAAATTCCACAACCAAGTGGAGGAATGAGTATAAAGCAAACAAGTGACGGAACATTTTTTGGTTAAGAGCTAGAGAGGGTTTCTACAAACACGAGAGATGTTTTATTACTAGGGTGTTTATGAATTTACCAATTGTGATCATCTGTTAAGTGGTTACTGATTTCGGAATCTTGACTGAGTTCCATTAAGGGAAAAGTTTTATTTATAGAATGTTTATGAATTTAACGATTGTGATCGTGTGATTAAGTGGTTATTGATTTCGGAATCAATGGAACCGCTATGAATTCCATTGAGCAGTGGACCCATCTTTCATTTGCATCCCTAAATCTAGTGACTGAGTGGGAGGATGATATTTCTTCTATCTTATTAGTTTTTAAATGTGGAGCTTCCGCTAAATATGTGTTCTATTTGACGACTTCTTTATTTTACTCACCGTGTCTGCACTCATCTTGCAGCATTGAGGTCAGGTGGTGCTTCCTATAACAGGGCTGATGAGGTTGCAATCGGCAGGGAGTTGAGCTCGCATGGAGCTTCTGTTCATCCTGTTACACCCTGGAGATCTGATTCATTGGGAGAAAAGTCACCAACATCCCATGATTGGAGAAACATTCCGACTGAGCTTAGATCAAGAAGCTCTGACATGGGCTGGTCACATTTGCAAAAGGACCGAGATGCAGTCTTGGAGAATAGTTCAGCAGTTACATCGCCTTATTATAAGGATGAACAAGAAACCAAAAGATTGGCCTCTCATCTTCCTCCAGAGGATTTATCACTCTACTACAAAGATCCACAAGGTGAAATTCAGGGTCCTTTCGCAGGCATTGATCTTATTGGATGGTTTGAAGCTGGATACTTTGGTATAGACTTGCAAGTTCGCATAGCAAATGCCTCATCTGACACTCCATTCTCAGCACTTGGGGATGTTATGCCGCATTTACGAGCTAAAGCGAGGCCACCACCGGGATTTGGTGTTCCAAAACAGACAGATATTGTGGAGACTTTAAGTAAACCAAGGTTCAGTAATGTTGGTAGGCCTCAACCAAGTCCAAGTGATATTGATACTATAAAGGCTGATACAAGGAATAGACGTGACTCAGTTACTGAATCTGAGAACAGATTCTTGGAGTCGTTGATGTCAGCAAGTACGAGCGGTTACCCCTTGGAAAAGTTTGCTTCCTCTGAAGGTTGGTTGCCGCATGTTTAAGTTTGTAGCTAATAGCTTGTGCTTGATAAAAATAAGTTTATTGATACTTGATTTTTGTGTGAAAAAAATCCTTGAATTTTCTTTCTATTTAATGTTCCTAAAGCATTGTTATTTATAATTTTTGCTACAGATCTTTGTATACTTGTATGTTACTTGAGTTGACCAATTTTGATATGTAGGTTTGCAAGGATATAGTGGGAATCATTCTGGTGGTATGCTTCCAATCGGAGTGGAAAGTGGGAAGGACTTGAATTACTTATTGGCTCAGAAGATGTCATTGGAAAGGCAGAAATCCCTGCCAAATGCACATTCATATTTTGCTGGAAGAGATGCAACATCCATGGCTCTAAATGTAGAGAGTGCCAAAGAGTCTACCACCCCACATCCAAAACTCTTTCCATCAATGGTAGACAGTCCTCGTCAGGGTTCTCTATCCCAGAATGTGGATTTGCTTTCTATGCTGCAAGGTGTAGCTGAGAACTCACCTTCTCCTTCTGTCAATAATGGAGCAGCTAGTTGGTCGAATTTCCCCGTTCAAGGTGGCTTGGAAGCACGCCAGGATAAGATGGACATGCATCACACTCAGCATTTCCCTCCCCAAGCTGCATATGGGGTTCAACAGCAGAGATTGCAACCTCAAAATCAGCCATCCTTATCAAATATTATCTCCCAAACTGTAGACCCGGGCATTATGAAGCCCGAGACACTCCTCTCTTCTCCTATATCTCAAGACCCACAGATGTTGGCTTTACTGCAACAGCAATATTTGCTATCCCAACTTCAGATGCAGTCCCAGCCTCCTGTTCAAACACAACTGTCGCTACTGGATCAGCTCCTTTTGCTTAAACAGAAACAGGAGCAACAACAACAGCAACAGCTGTTAAGGCAACAGCATTTGCTTTCTCAGGTTCTCTCCGAGAACCAGACTCGTCAGCACTTTAGTGAGCAATATGGACACTTACAGTCTGCTGCTATGCCAGTAGTTAATGGTCCTATTGATCATCTTGGTCTTCGACCATCAAATGATAGTTTTCAAGGTGGAGTTACAACTTTGCCAGCAACACAAGTTTCGCAGGATGTTGGTCACCGTGCTAGCTCAGAAATGGCTCCACCACAATTGCCTCATCAAATTTTTGGCAGGACGAATCAGAAAGGGATGGATGCAACTCTATACGGACAGAATGATACTCAAAAGGATTCATATACAAGTTCAGCAACGGCATGTGGTACAACTATGTCAGAAGTGGCACAAAATATTTCATATGAACCTTCTACTTTGCAGAAACATGACACTTTTCCAGATAAATTTGCTGTAGCTCATGAAGAGGCATGGCAAAAAATGAGATCCAATGAACCTGATGTAGTTCATGCTTCTGAAGCTAGTACACGTATTGTACCTTCTGAAATGCCTATAGTTCTTGATACTACTCTCGAATCCATGACTTGTAAGGATGAGGTAGAACTAATCAAAGAACCGCAGATCCTGTCTTCTGATGTTCCCGACGAAAAAGTTCAAAAGGAACAAAATCAAAGTGAGTCTTCCTTAGCAAAAGTTGAAGTACGTGATGGAAAGAAAGCTTCAGAGAAGAAGTCAAGAAAGCAGAGAAATTCAAAGGACAAGGGAAAGGGAGCATCAAGCTTATCTTCTGTGCAGCAACCAAAGCAATCAAAAGTTGAAGGGACAAATTCTGTAGACTTGAATGGTGAGACTAACATGGATGTAGGAGAAGCACTTGATGCAACAAATTCATTGACAACCGGGGATACCAAATCCAGCATGCTGACTGTAGAAACCAATGGCTCTCAACAAGTTCAGAAGTCACTGCATATAAGCATGTCTAATAACCTTGTCGATGCTGTTGAAGGGAAGGGTGGATCAGATGGAATCGATTCTCTGTCTCTGCAAAATGCCCAAGTACAGTTGGGACACAGGGCATGGAAACCTGCTCCCGGACTCAAGGCAAAATCCTTAAAAGAAATCCAACAGGAGGAAGAACAAAGGATGGCACAAAGAGAATCACTTGTTTCTGACATTACCCATGTGGGCGCTTCAGTTCCTTGGGCTGGGATTGTAGCTAGTGCAGAGCCAAAGCTAGCTAGAGATAATTATCAAGACACAGGGTTTACCTCAGGGAAGCCAGACGGTGTAAAGAGCAAAAGAAGTCAGTTACATGATTTATTGGCAGAAGAAGTTCTGGCAAAATCTAATGAAAAAGTTTTGGAGGTTACTGACAGTGTTGCAAGTCTGTCACTAGGACAAGTTGTGACTAGCCAGACTGAACCCGTTATAGATGATGATGATTTTATCCAGGCTAAAGACACTAAAAAGAGTCGTAAAAAGTCGGCAAAGGGCAAGGGTGTGGGAGCTAAGGCCTCAACTCCTGTTGCTTCAGTTGAACCTTCTGTTGCTTCGAGTCCTATTGAGAAAGGTAAAAGTTCTCGTCTGGTACAGCAGGAAAAGGAAGTTTTACCTGCTCCTCCATCAGGTCCTTCTTTAGGTGACTTTGTTCTGTGGAAGGGAGAATCTGCAAGTCCTTCACCTGCTCCAGCATGGTCAACTGACTCGGGGAAGTTTCCTAAACCCACGTCACTCCGGGATATTCAAAAGGAACAGCAAAAAAAGGTGCCTATGACCCACCAAACTCCATTACCCCCTCCTCAGAAAGTTCAGTCTACCCAGGGCACTCGTGGAAGTGGTACTTCATGGCCGCTTTCTGGATCTTCTCCTTCAAAGTCCACTGCTCCTATCCAAATAAACTCTGGCGCTGCTACTGCTGCTGCTTCTAACCACTCAAAACCAAAGGCAGAAGATGATTTATTCTGGGGTCCTATAGATCATTCAAGGCAAGAAACCAAGTATGTCCAGTACCTCCAGTTTCACACACACATATACACGCGCACGCGCACTCACACTTGTACAGCTAAGTATCATAATAAATTAATTCTTTCCCCATCATGCTGCTTTGCATTTTCCTTAATTTCACTGAATATTCATTAATGATTGGTGAACATTATTAATGGTTCTTGAATAGCCTTCGTAAACAAGGACCATGAGTATTTGTTGCACTCTGTGCCATTTTTATCTGTTTTAGTTTTTGAATTGTAATTTCTATTCGTCGATGTGATGCTTTGTCATACTTCCCTTCATTTCTGAGATGAGAATCTTCCCAACTTTGATCTTTTCTTATTTAGCCCTTTTGAAATGCATAGTGGGTTCTCAAGGGAGCTTATGACTGTTGATTTCAATTTTTTGATCATGTTCTTTTTAGTGTCTGCATGAATATTGTCATTGAAAGAAATACAAGAGAGACAAAAATCTCCAAGGGCTGTTAGAGACAACTTTTAAAAAATTATAGAGATTTCAAATCCGACACCTTTAAATCTTGGCAATGAAGAGAAGGGACCTCAAACAAAAGGGAGGTTTACCCAATTTGAATTAATTGCTCAAAACTTACTAAACACCTCACACCTGAGTCCTGACACCATTCAAATGAAGAATTTCTTGAGATCCAAAACACACCATCCTCCTTTTCAATCCCCTCAAATCAAGTCCTTGGGAAGGGAAAGAGCTGCCTTGCTTTACAAGATCCCATGTGGAGGTTGCTTACTTGCTAGGAACCAATGTACTTTGTACAACATAATATGAAAAAATCCATCTAGTTGTGGAACATAAAATTCTTTCAAGCTTGGTGTCTGATATTATCTTAGAGATGTTAATAATATACGAGGGAGATATACATTGGAAGGGATATCTATACTGATATGTGGGCATAGTTCTTATTTCTTGAAAAGGTTCAGTTACACGGAAACTCCAAAATGACAGCCCCAAAAAGTAAAAGGTGAAGTTGGAAACAAGGTGCAAACTTTTCTTATTTCACCCTCCTCCAAATGCCAATCAATGCCTAACACATAAAAACAAGTTTCATCTGTGGAGTACAAGTGCTACGAGTGAGTGGCTCGAAAGATAAAGGGGAGAGAAGAATGAGGAAAGAGCAGGGCATCCTCAACTGTCGGGTTGTACCACTAAATGTCAAGTCGTGCCTCCACTGTTGTTAGTTTGACGAAATTTGAATGCCCTTGACTGCTGTTAGCTATTACTCTGATCCCGAAGGTCAATGACTAAGTGACTAACGCAATAGAACCAAAAAATCCTATGATGTTATCCCATGCTAGTATATCCAAAACTTGGGCAGATGCGTACTACAAGTTTAGTAGAGTATTAAACTGGTTGCAAAATTCTGCCCCGCACCGCAACCCCCCCTCCCAAAAAATTAAAATTAAAATTAAAAATTAAAATAATAATAATAATAATAATAATAATTATTATTATTATTAAATTGTCACTTACCTTAAATGATCATATAAACCTTCTAGTTGGTTGTATCTAGTCAAATTCTCCCAAGAAGATCTAGTGTGATAAAGTATCTAAAAATTTCATACTCGGGGAAAATTGGATTGAGAAATTTCAAATTAAGGATTTTTCACCCATTTTTGAGACTAACAAAAACACATTTGGTGTTTTTTGGGTATATCAGTGGTTTAGAACCATCAAAATAGGAACTTAAATAAATAAATAATTTACTGAAAAGTCATCTCAGGATTGTCACTCGTGTTTCCTAATGGAAATCAGGCTTATGCCTTTTGAGTTTTGAGCATCTAAAAGCTTGAGCCTCAACTATTCTAGAAGATTAGTGTTGCTGCATTATTTTCCCGCTTCGCCTCAAGGCGCACACATTTTCCTTTGGCGTACTTCCATGGCAACTCATCTTTAACTGGAGCATGTTACTAGCTTTCTGTGACCACTTAAAGGCCTATTTTGAGAATCTCAAACACTTAATGAGTTAGTATGTTTTTTTTTTTTTTTTTTCAATGAGTGGGGGGTGGTTGCAAACTTTGTGGCAGAATAACGAATCACAACTTCAGGATTCATACCCTGTTGGCATGGCACTGAATGACTGATCTAATCAAAATAGGCTCACCTCAACTTTTTCCAGCCTACAAGAAACACTAGATTCTTTGGAAAACCTGAAAATCCGATAGCCCTTGGTTTTGAGAAGCGGTTAATGCTGATTAATCACTGAGTTAATATCATGGGATGCAACTTAAAATTTCTTTGAACCTTTTTTTTTTTGGTGGGGGGTGGGAAAGGGTTCTATAAAAACTCATTCATATCTATGTTCAACTTTAGGCATGCTGTCTTTGTGTGACCTGTTGTTTGGAGGATGTGCCCTTACTATGCTCGTCACTTTTATGGAATGGTTATTAACATATGATAAATTCCCAGTTATTTACACTGCTCACCTAGGTGTTGAATTAAATTCAGTTACTTTTCTTTTATGCAGGTCAGACTATTCATCCCTTGCAATTCCTAGTAGTCGAGGCTTCAAAACCACCACTGTGAAGGGAACTTCCGGAGGGTCATCTAGCAGACAGAAATCTGCTACCATCAAAACTGCCAACTCTTCATCATCCTCACCTGCTGGCACTCGGCCCTCTCTAAAAGGGCGTAGGGATGCCATGAACAAACATTCAGGTAAACGAGTTTGTAGGACGTCTGTAGTTTTTTCTTGTTTGTTATCTCTTGACTCAGGTAATCTAGTAGACAGAATATCTTGTTTGTTTATCTCTTGATTTTTCTTTTTCTGTTTGGTTTTATTCTTACAGAAGCTATGGATTTTAGAGATTGGTGTGAGACTGAAACGGTTAGGCTTACTGGCTCAAAAGGTAATACTGATGATCTTAATTCTTTATTTTCTAGCAGCCTTGGCTCATATGTATGTGCACACCTTAGGTCTTTCACTTTGGATTTGATTTGCTTGAAATAGAATAGAGATCTCTTTTCATTGTTTTCGGTTAGTGGAACAATCTTTTTAAATATTATGTTTTGCTGGATAGTGAATTAATAATTTCAATTAATGACGAGCAAAACCTACATCCTCTTCCCTTCCAGTTGTTTTTGCAGTTGTAGTGCACTAATTTACTATGTAAAAATAATATCTCTCTAATTAAGCCTGGTGGCATTTTTGAAATTTTAGCTAAAAAAGAACTTCCAATCTATCAATTTGAGTTCTTGTTTTAACTCTGTTGTGTGTGACCATGGCGGTTTGCTATTTATTTGTGATCATGCAATGGCAGTTTTTGACGTTCACAAAAAGTCACGAGTGTTTAAGAATTGCTTCTATATTGAAATTCTTTATGTTGGTCAACTTGATACCAGATACAAGTTTCCTGGAATTCTGTTTGAAGCAATCGACTTCGGAGGCAGAGATACTTCTCATAGAGAACCTTGGGTCATTTGATCCCGATCACGAGTTCATTGACAAGTTTCTAAACTACAAGGAGCTGTTATCGACTGACGTACTCGAGATTGCCTTTCATGCCGAAAGAGGCAAGAAGGCAGATGGTTTTGGCACTGGGAACGTAAATATCAACCACCATGCTGGGGACCTTGATCCAGATTTAGATTCCACCAAGGGAGGAGGAAAAAAGAAGGGGAAAAAAGGGAAGAAAGTGAGTCCCGCAGTTTTAGGGTTTAACGTAGTCAGTAACCGCATTATGATGGGTGAGATTCAGAGCATTGACGAGTAGGAATGTTTTCAAGGGATTTGTATATACATTGTCTGAAGACTGTAAATGTGATTTAGATTGTGCTTTTTTGACCTTTCGATAGGGCAGCATCAGAACTGATTTATCAGCTCAAGCAGTTTTGTGGATAATTTTAAACAGTAGAGTTCATTTGTGTTCCAACAATTTTTAGGAAAGAAAGAGGTTCAGAAATGTTTTATTCGTATTTTGCATATCCTTGTCGATATTGATACATTATATTTTCACTGTTGGATTTTGAATTTGATGATTTGACAGACTTTGGGTGGTGATATTTGTGGAGGTTGGTTCTTCACTTTGTTTGTAATAGTCAGGATATTTGTACCATTTTTTAGGTCAGATGGCAATCGGCCTGTGACCGACGACTTGCAGCTACCTGAAGCCAATTAACACATGGTTGAAATGGCTGTAGAGGAGGTTTTAGGTCAAATTCTGCCTTTCTCATCTCATTTTTTCCATGATGTTCTCTCTGTTAGATGCAGGTATAGAGAGTTCTAGGAAATGAGAAGCACAAGATGAAATAAATGAGAAATGATCATTTTAGGAAGGGTAGGGAGTTTTCCACCTTGGAAACTAAAGTATATGGTCATTTTTTGCAATAATCGTGTACTCAACTGGGAAATAATGTTAATTGTAGCAATAAACTTGTCCTGTATTTCTTTCGACCAAACACAACCTAAGATTTATTCATATGATATTCATCCAATAGTAAGATGAAATGACTTAAGTAAAAGATTATCTTGACGTGTCCTTAAGAAACTACAAGTCTATTTGGTTGCATGGAAACAAACATGGAAATTTAATTTGTTTCCATGAATTCGATTTCGAGGGCCTTCCTCGGACTTTGATTCTCATGAGTAGTGAAACACTTGTGAAGAATCAATTTCCTCTCAAAAATAGACAACCAAACGGCGAAATCTACATTAAAAAATGACTAACAAAACACACCCTATGTGTAAAATAAAAGGGAAAAATAAAATGTTACAGACAATTAGAAGTATGGACAAGATAAACCTAACACTGATATTACTTAAAGTTGGCATATACATCATACATAAAGCAAACAAACCTTCACCTTCATTATTTTTTATAACACAAGATGAGATAAAACACAAACACACCAACTTGTAAATCAAGGAAAAACCCCACACTTAATCGCGGTAAATACTGACATTAGGCCTTGGCTCAAAGTCATTAACAAAGTCCTTATCATCTTTTTTTCCAGATTTATCACTGTAACTAGTGGCACTAGGTCTTGGCTCAAAGTCCTTAACAAAGGCATTCACTTTCTTCACTTCAGCATCATCATGGTAACTAGTGGCACTAGGTCTTGGCTCAAAGTCCCTAACAAAGGCATTAACTTCTTTTTTTCCAGATTTATCACTGTAACTAGTGGCACTAGGTCTTGGCTCGAAGTCATCGACGAACAGATCTTTTTCTTTCAGTTTGACATCTTCGCGATAGACAGATAAGTTTGGCTGTGGGTCGAAATCCTTGGTGAAACGTTTTGTGTTCGTGTCGCAGTCGGTTTTCTTTGTCTTTGAAGCTGATCCAACTAGGCCTTCAATTGCATCTGGCATGGGTTGATCCTTCATCACATCCTTCCAGTAATCTCCTGGAGAAGTTCTAGCATTGATAATGCTAGCAAGCTACAAATAAAAATAAAAATAAATCATTATATCACTTGATGAGGACCCAAAATTTTGAATTTATTTGTTTTGTGAGGTTAGAAGAGCTAAAAAAAAAAGTTCATATTTGCTTTACAAGCAGTGCTCAGAGATCCATATTTGCTTTACAAATTAGACCAACGTAGCAAGTCCTAACAGAAGCAATGTTAGGGATCCTAATATACATATTGTGCCTTGCAATAGGTCCTTTTCACAATATATCCCAATTTAATAAATCATTATAACAAACAACTTTAGAAAAAAAAAATTATTTCATCTTAAATTTTTAATGTGATATTACATATTTTTTGTCTTACTGACAATTATTACTATATGAAGACAAATTTCTTAAGATTGACCTAAAAAACTTATAACTTATTACAATGTGAAATTTATTCGTATTTATAGCTGGCCCAATGAGACCACATTTTTTTTATGAATACATGAAGGTTATTCCTATATAGAGTATCACTATAAAGAGGTTTTACCGTAGTTTTTTGGGTCGGAAAACTTTTACAACTTATAACAAGCAGACGTACGTACGCACGCACATATAGTTAGCTTATATCATGATGAAATCAAACCTTAATCACTATATATCCTTAACTTAATCACTCTATATACTTACCAGGAAAACCAGAAAGAGAGTAAAGATAGCATAGATAGATCCCGAAGCCATTGTTAGTAAACACTCTATATACTTCACTCACTCTTTATAGTTTCATTTCATGGCTCAAACCATGCATGAAACACGAGTGTTCAAAGATTGATTTGTGTAATTTAAGTTTTGAGAACACGAGATTCACATTGTGATGAAAAATAGTGACTGGTTCTATTTTTATCTTTAAAGAAAGTGATCTTTTTGTCACTAAACCTTTTTTTTTTTACAATATGGTGAAGTGATGTACCATCAATTATGACATTTTATTTTTTTAATCTGTACAAAACACATCAATCATAGCATTTGATTCTATATTTTGGATTTGGACTTGATCTTAGTGAAGAGTATATTATAGCAAATTTTTTTTTTAGGTGAAAACAAAAGTTTCCTCTAAATTTTGGGTTAAAAATAAAGTTACGGATTTCGTATAAATTTCGAAAGCTATAATCCACAATTTGAGAGTTTTTTTTATTTATTTTGATCTTTGTCTCTTTTACTATATTTATAATGTTTTAAGTTGAAATCCAAATTTTCATCAAAACAATGTTTGAAGCTGAACATTTCAATTTATGCCTAAATATCAAAGGCTATAATCCATGGTTTGAAGAATTTTTTCTCGATATTTTATTTTCAACACTTTTGCTTTTGAGCTATATTTAACGCTCTATCATTTTTACTATGATTAAACCTTTTTAGGTCAAAATAAAAGTTTCATATAAAAATTTGGTCAAAAAATGACTTTACAAATTTGTTCAAATTTCAAAGGTTACAATTCACAATTTGACATTTTTTTCTCGATTTTTGTTTTGTTTTGTTTTGTTTTTTATTTATCAATATTGCCCCTTTTTCGTTGATCCACAAATTTTTTTTTCTTCATATTATTTAAGTTTCTTAGGTGGAAACAAAAGTTCCACCTAAAAATTGGATAAAACGTAAAACCTGTTTATATAAAATTTATTAAAATTTCGAAGGCTATAATCCAACTGAGAGAAGGTTTTCTCGATTTTTTATGTTTTTCGGTTTTGTTGTTGTACTCCTTAGTATTTCATCCTTTATTACTATCCTCTTGAGATTTTTAGTAGAAATCAAAATGTCAGCTAAACAATGTTTGAAATTGGATTATACATCTTTTCCAAATTTCAATGTATAATCCAATTTCAAAGGCCAATTGACCATTTGAGTCCCTCAATTTCTTTTATTTTTTTTAAATTTTTTTACCGCTTTTGCTATCATTTTCTTTAATCCATAGTTGTAATTGTTACCTTAAAGTTTTTTTTTTTTTTTTTAATAAACCTCCAGTGTGGAGGGGCACCTCTGGAATGCCAGACCTTTATTACTTGTCAAAAAATTGATTTACAATCAATACGGGGGTACATGACGACTTTACCCGTGAAAAAACCAAATAAAAAATTGGACCGAAACCTTAAACCAAAATACATAAATGCAAAACATATCAAACACCAAAGCTGAAATAACATAACTGCTGACACTGCTGAAATAACATAACTGCTTTAGCACAAAACGGAATACCTGCTGTCATCATACCTGCGTTTCAGCCAAAAAGAAATGCGCAAGCATTGCATAAACGCTTCATGCGATCCCGCAGCCCAAAGCAAAGCCGCAATCTCGCCCCAATTTCAGAGCCTAAAAACAGATAGAACAGGGACCGAAAATGCTTCAGTCCTGTTTCGCCCCTGCTGTCTTGACCCATAGCCTGCTGACCAATAGCCTGCAGTCCTGACCATAACCTGCAATCCTGGCCGAAAATGCAGGGACCAGCCTGCTGACCTGTTTCGCCCCTGCAGTCCAAACCACAACTACGGGACGCAATCATCCCACAATCCGAATTTTCGCCCCTACGCATCCGATAGGAAAAGCCGCGAATAGTCGAAAAAATTACCTCTACGCATCCCCATGGCGAATGTACGCCGTATGCAATCTGTCAAGCCTGATCAATCCTGCCATTCTCCTAGGAAAATCAGTCCCATCGAAAGAAACAGTCCTATGGTCTCGTTGTGCTCTATCAGCTAACGCGTCCGCCACCGCATTGGCCTCCCTGTAGATAGGATGGCAATCTAACGTCATTGTCGCTGCCAACAACTTAATTTCTTTCAAAATATTCTCCAAATGCCATGGGATTTTCAGAATCTCCTTAAGCCAACCATAAACAAGCTTCGAGTCCGTTTGGACTACTACCTTTTTGAAACCCCAGGCGAGACAAAGGCGGAGGCCCTCCACAAGAGCCAATATTTTCGCTTTATTGTTGGTTCCTTCACCGAAAAATATTTGTTTTCCCACAACGCCGTAACCCTGAGAGTCTCTAATAATCACACCGCCGGATGCCTTGTCCTTGCGGGAGGAACCATCCACATTAAGCGCAACAAAATCTATGGGCGGGGGGTGCCAAAAAACAATTCTAACACACTTCCTTCTAACGGGTAGCACATCCAACCCCAAAGCCCGTAAGGGGGCCTTGTTACTGCTAACTCGCTTGGGGAATATAAAAGTATTTGCCAAGCGCAACTGACGCCTAATGTTCAAAATTGCAAATGCATGATTTGGGGGAGCATTTTCATACACACATTTGCATCTTTGTTTCCAAATTTCCCATAAAATGAACATAGGAGTAAGAAAAAATAACACACCTGTCTGCGAATTGCGTTGTGCTCTCTTGAACCAAATTACTAGCATCGTTGAGATTTCTGCTGGTTGCCGTATATGCATGTCAAAAATCCTGTCAAAGTGACTCCACACCTGCATTGCCAGTTCGCCGTCTAGAAAGAGATGATTAAAAAATTCTCGCTTTGGCGAGTTACAACAACGGCATCTAGAGGCCAGACTCAAACCACATCTGTATAATTCCCCATCCACTGGTATTCCTCTACAGAGTAATTTCCAAACAAAGACTGATATTCTGGAAGGAAAAATGTCGTGCCAAAGCTTTGGACTTAATGCATTTACCTTCCCATGTTTTCGTAACAGTTCATATGCCGACTGAAGGGAAAAAAGCCCATTCTGATTTGGAATCCACACACACGTGTCTTCCTCATGGGCCTCACCACGTAATCTATCAGCGAAAAGACCACGCGCCAAGCTTCTGAGATCTGAATGGACAAATTCAAAATTTGTCAAAGACACCTCGCTAACTGAAGGCCAAAAATCGTGATTAACCAGAGCCGCCGATTTCCTGAAAGAAGCCAGCATGTTCCAATTTTCCTCAAAGAAACTGATATCCCCCATGCCAATACGCCAAAACGAGTGCCTCAAAAGAAAATGTCTCCCAAGCATGATCTCTTTAAAGAAAGGTTGACTATTCAAAGCAACGCCTCGTAACCAGTATTTGCTCCTCATAAAAGTAGCCCATAAAGAGTCGGAAGTAAGAAGTCTCCAAAGAGCCTTGATTCGAAAAGCCTTCGTCACAACCGTCAAGTCTCTAACACCCAAACCTTCTTCCGCCTGTGGAAAACAAATTTTAGCCCATGACACCCATTTTTTCTTTAGTCGGCCTTCACAATCCCCCCAAAAGAAATCCGCCAACAAACTATTAATCCGTGATAAAACTTTCCTTGGTACACACATGGTACTAAGAATATAAATAGGGATTGAGCTAAGGACATGCTTAATCAAGATTAATCTTCCCACTGGAGATAACAATTTTGCCTTCCATCCCTGAATATGAGCCTGAATCTTAGTAATTAGATCTTCAAAATATGAGATTTTAACTCTCCCTTAGAACACTGGCCCGCCCAAATACTTCAATGGAGCAACTTGAAAATGAAAACCTGTACAACTCTTCAAATCCACAATGCGCTCTGTAGCTGCCTTGTCATCCAAAGAAAAGAACTTTTACCCGCATTTATTTTCTGCCCCGAGGTCGAACAATATCGTCGCAGGAACTCCATGCAACCCATGACTGAAGACTTTCTGCCATTTAGAAAAATCAAAGTGTCATCTGCATACAGAAGGTGAGAAATAGGACTGCAATTCCTGGGAGTATAATAATACCAAATTTTGCCATTCTCAAAAGCTGCTTTCAATCCCCTACTCAACACTTCAGAGGCAATAATGAAAAGGAAAGGGGAGAGAGGGTCTCCTTGCCTTAAACCCCTAGTGGATCGGAAAAAACCTTTGTAGGCTCCCTGGAGCAGAACCGAAAATCCACAAAAAGCGATACAGTTGGAGATGAGATCCCAGATTCTACCATTAAAGCCAAATTTTTTAAGAACTACGAGCAAGAAGCTCTATTCCATTCTATCATATGCTTTCTCCATGTCAATTTTCAGCACCACATTGCCTCCAAAAACCTTCCTGTTAATGTCTCTAATCAATTCCTGCGCCAGGCCAATATTTTCACCAATGAACCTGCCTTTGACAAAAGCCCCCTGCTCCTGAGAAATCAACCTTGGCAAGATATCTACCAGCCTATTGCAAAGGATTTTACTGAAGATCTTATAGATCACATTGCACAGACTGATTGGGCGAAAATCAGAAAAAGAACCTGGATTCTCAATTTTAGGAATCAAAGCCATAAAATTCGCCGAAAAGGACGACGACATTGCCTCCCCTTCAAAAAATTGTATAGCTGCCTCCCAAATATCCATACTCAAAATCTCCCAACAAAATTGAAAGAAATCAGCAGTAAAGCCATCTGGTCCTGGCGCACTATTTTTGGAAATGTCAAAAACAGCATCTCTCACTTCCGCCAAGGAAGGTCGTTTGACCAAGAGCTCGCATTGACCAGGATCCACCAACTTCGGGATACAAGATAACAAATCCGTATCCACCAGACAATCACCTTGAGAAGACATCATAGTAGCAAAAAACTCATTGGCTCTGTCAAGAATCTCACCAGGTTCAGAAATAATACGACCGCACGGTAAAGTAATCTGGTTGATGGCTCATCGCGTTTGTTTGGACTTGGTGGAAGCAAAAAAGTATTTAGTGCAGGCATCCCCCTCCTTGAACTCCTTTTCACCTGATTTTTGAATCCAGTAGAGCTCCTCCTGTTTGAGAGCTAATTTGTACTCTGTCTGGCAACGATGTAGATTGCTACAAGCATTGACATCCCAGTTAGCAGCAACATTTAGCCCATTAGTTCTTATAGATGCAAAACCCGACAAAAAAATTGTTTCCCACTGTTGCATTTCATCCTCTAAAGCTCGGATTCTGCTAAACACATTACCAAATACCGTCCTATTCCACTGTATAAGAGCTCGTCGGGTCATTTTAAGTTTGGCATCCACTCTGTCAATAGGCCGCATGGAACCCACGTCGGTCAACCACTTGTCCTTAATCAGATCAAAGAAACCGGGGTGAGACGTCCACATATTTAAGAAACGAAATGGGGCAAAACCAAATTTTGATTGTGTTGGCATAGAGGTCAACAGCGGAGAATGATCTGAAAAAGTTCTGCAAAGATGCTCCACTTTAGGATTACCCAAGATTGTCAACCAAGCTGAATTAACAAGAATCCTATCAAGTCTGGCCCAAATTCGCTCCTACCACGCCTGTTATTGCATCAGGTGAGTCGAGGACCCAAAAATCACAATCAATTAGACCACTATTTTCAATACAGTCGGAGAAATGTGACATGCTCGCTAGGGACGGCTCCATTCCCCCCACCTTTTCGCCCGAATGCAAATATGTATTAAAGTCACCGCCGACCATCTATGGAGTATCATGATTTGCAGCAAAATTTACCATATTTAACCAGAGATCCCTTCGTTCATCCACAAAGCATTTAGCATAAACAAAAGAAATGAAAAAAATTCTTGAAACAGAGTCCGTTACCTGACAATGGATGATCTGATCCGACATATCCACCATCGAAAGGACAAGAGAGGTATCCCAAAGAAGCCAAATCTTGCCGCCAAAAGATTCATTCGAGACAAATCCACCAAGCTTGAGTTTGTTTCCAATCTCCATATGTCTAGTAGCATCAATCATAGGCTCCGCAAGCATAAGTATTCGGACTTTATGTTCCACAACCATATTTTTTAACCTCATTCTCGTGGACTGATTACCAACCCCACGAGCATTCCAAAAAAGTAGGTTTTCTATCATCTTAAACACGGGTGGAAAGCTTACCCTTCTTAGTCTTATGACGGTTGCCCGTAGGCACCGTCAAGTCGACTGGTTTCCTAAGATTCTCATCGGACTGAGCCCCCAAAGCTAAATCTTGGATAGCTTGTGATTCCGGCCCTAACTCCGAGTCCGACGCCGCCGCATCACTATCTTTTGTGGCACTGTCAAGGGAATTAGTATTCATCTTTTTTTTTCTGTTTTCGCAAAACATGGTTCTCCTTCATCAATTGTACAGCGACATCATACAAAGTCCCCCCATCCTGTTTGTTCCCAGCTGCCCCGGGGACCGGTAAATTACCAATGGCCACGGGGTAAAGTCGTGAAGCCTGGGCATCCATCACTGTCTCTTGATCAATTCTCACCCCTGTGGTCTGTGGGAATGCAAGCTGCATTGAGTGCGACGCAGCAGGTAAGACTTCATTTGCGAGCGAATCAGGCGTGGGAATCAGTCCACCTGTTGTGATGCAGGTAGCTGGCTGAACTGCTACCGCGTCGGCCCCTGTTTCGGGGCAGATCACGGCCTGGGGCACGTCCCCTGTTTCGGGACAGAGTACGGTCTGTGACACGGCCTGGAGCACGGTCTGGGACACGGCCTGGGACACGGCTTGGGGCACTGCCTGGGGCACAGACTGGTTGGAGACAGGGCCAGGCTTGGACACAGCCCCTGTGTTGGGACCTTGCACTGCTGGGTGCGGTTCAGATGCAGCAAGTAGCAATACAGGAATTGGCTGGAGAGCATCTCTAGGCATATGCGTCCCTGATGAAACAGTCTGCCCAATCGTGACTTCACCATGTGAATCACTTGGCGTACCTTGCGGCTTTGCTGCATGGATCCCCGGAGAAACGCTACCCCCTAAATATTTGCCATTCTCTTGTTGTAAATGTTGTCCTTGAGGTCCAACTACCTTCTCGATCTCCGAAGTAGTATACCCCGCCTCCCTGAGGCATTCCTCCGTAGATTCTGGCACCACCTCGGCACTGTCATGAGCTATTGTCATACCCACAAGCTGCTTATCCTCGTGATCACCCTCATCGTCATCGAGACATTCTGTAAGAGATTCGAATTTATTGGACAACACCACCTTTACCGGGTCAATGGCCATAGGCCGCCTATCCCCAGCATCCTCATGACTCTCCTCAGTAATCTCCGCACCCATGTCATTTTTTGCGCCACTCGTGCCCACTACGGGGATAGGCAATTTATCCCCAGCATCCTCATGACTCTCCTCAGTAATCTCCCTTTAAGTTATTTCAGTCAAAACAAACGTTTCACCTAAAAATTTGGTCAATTTTTTATTTTTTTTTACAAAATCTTTTAAATTTCAAAGGCTATATAATACATGATTTGAGAGGTTTTTCTCGATTTTTATCTTTGTTGTTTTTGCTTCTTTTTTTTTCACTATGCTTTTAACTATTCTTTAAGTGGTTACGATGCAATAAATGCTTTAACTAAAAATCCAGTAAAAAGCTAAGTTTATAATTTTGTCCGAATTTCAAAAGTTGTCGCTTTTACTCTTATTCTCATTAATTATATATCCTTTTTACTAACCTTTAATTTTTTAGGTGAAATAAATATTTTACGGAAAATGACTTTAAGGGCATACTTTTTCACAAAATAGACAATTTAGATACCGTAGTTGATGTAATAGGCAATTTGTGCATAATTTTATACTTTTATGACTAACAAGGATTTTTTTATTAACCCAGGTTAACCCATAAAGTAATATGACATATTTATCATTTTTAAAAAATTAGAAAACCTAAATAACAAACAAATACTTTTTGTGTAGGGTTCTTTTTCTTCCTTCGATCTTTTCAACACGTTACAACCAAAACGAAATATCTAATTTCCTCAATATTTTTCGATCTCTTTGAATTTTAAGGTATGTTTATGGCTCAAACCATGCATTAAACAAGAGTGTTCAAAGATTGATTTGTGTAATTTAAGTTTTGAGAACACGAGATTCACATTGTGATGAAAAATAGTGACTGGTTCTATTTTTATCTTTAAAGAAAGTGATCTTTTTGTCACCAAACCTTTTTTTTTTTTACAATATGGTGATTATGACATTTTATTTATTTTTTATCTGTACAAAACACATCAATCATAGCATTTGATTCTATATTTTGGATTTGGACTTGATCTTAGTGAAGAGTATATTATAGCAATTTTTTTAGGTGAAAACAAAAGTTTCCTCTAAATTTTGGGTTAAAAATAAAGTTACGGATTTCGTCTAAATTTTAAAGGCTTTTCTCGATTTGAAAGGTTTTTCTCGATTTTGATTTTTGTCCCTTTTACTATATTTTTGATGTTTTAAGTTGAAATCCAAATTTTCATCAAAACAATGTTTGAAGCTGAACATTTCAAATTATGCCTAAATTTCAAAGGCTATGATCCATGGTTTGAAGAACTTTTTCTTGATATTTTATTTTCAACGCTTTTGCTTTTGAGCTATATTTAATGCTCTATCATTTTTAGGTCAAAATAAAAGTTTCATATAAAAACTTGGTCAAAAAATGACTTTACAAATTTGTCCAAATTTCAAAGGTTGTAATCCACAATTTGACATTTTTTTTTCATTTATTTATCAATATTGCCCTTTTTTTCGTTGATCCACAATTTTTTTTTCTTCATATTATTTAAGTTTCTTAGGTGGAAACAAAAGTTTCACCTAAAAAATTGGATAAAACTTGTTTATATAAAAGTTATTAAAATTTCGAAGGCTATAATCCAACTAAGAGAAGGTTTTCTCGGTTTTTTATGTTTTCCGATTTTGTTGTTGTACTCCTTAGTATTTCATCCTTTATTACTATCCTCTTGATCTTTTTAGTTGAAATTAAAATGTCAGCTAAACAATGTTTGAAATTGGATTATACATCTTGTCCAAATTTCAAAGGCCAATTGACCATTTGAGTCTCTCAATTTTTCATTAAATTTTTTTTTTACCGGTTTTGCAATTATTTTCTTTAATCCACAGTTGTAAATGTTACCCTTTAAGTTATAAATATTGTTTAAATTTCAAAGGCTATATAATACATGATTTGAGAGGTTTTTCTCGATTTTTATCTTTGTCGTTTTTGCTATTTATTTCTGATTATTATGCTTTTAACTATTCCTTAAGTTGTTACGATAAATGCTTTAACTAAAAATTCAATAAAAACTGAGTTTACAATTTTGTCCAAATTTCGAAGGCTATCACTTTTGCTCTTGTTCTCCTTAATTATATATCCTTTTTACTAACCTTCAATTTTTTAGTTGAAATAAATATTTTATCTAACAATTGTACCAAATTTTGTATCAACAAATTTTCAAATGTTATAATCCATGAATTGAGGGGTTTTTATTGATTTTTCATTTTTGCACTTGTTCTCCTTAATCATATCCTTTTATAATTACACATTCCTTAGTCCTCTATCCTTTTTAGTTTTTTTAGTAATTTTTTTCTTTTTAGGTTGAAACAAATGTTTTATCTAGAAATAGGTTAAAAACTGAATTTGTGTCCACCAATTGTAGCTCAATTGGTCGGACATCCACTCTCCTTGTGAGAGGTCGCGGGTTCGAGACTTATCAGTTAGGATTTTGTGAGTTTTCGCCCGATTATTAGGAGCACATTTGCTCCACCGTTGATAAGCCTTCGGGTATTGAATTCAGCTGCTTAGATGGACTAGACCGGAGCGAAGCGAAAGCGAGTCTTCATGCAAGGTGGAGGCGATGGATCGGAGCGAAAGCAAGTCTCTATGCGAGATGGAGGCGACGAGGATATTAAGTGGCAACAATATTGTAGCCTTCGGGCCTGATTTGGTTAACCCTATAGGGTCAGTCATGTAGCCTTCGGGCATGGATTAATAAATAATAAAAAGGGTCAATGACCCAATTTAAAAAATAAAAATAAAAAATAAAAAAAATAAGCTGAATTTGTAAATTTTGTCCAAATTTAAAAGGTTATAATCCTCAATTTTTTAATTTTGTTACTTTTGCTCTTGTTATCCTTAATCGAATGTTCTTTTAAATAATAACCTTTAACCCTTTTAGGTGAAACAAATGTTTTATCTAAAAATTGGGTGAGATTGGAAGTTACAAATTTCATTAAATTTTCAAATGCTATAATCCAATAATTGAAATATTTTTCTCAATTTAATAGTATTCAGCAATACCATAAGGTCTTGTAATTTCACAATTTTTTATTGATCAATTAAAGATGGCAATGAGGCGTTCATGTTTCTAATATTTAGTTAATTTTAAATAAACTTGAACCAATGTCATTAAAATGGGTCTTACAAATAGCTATTTTTCAAACCTTCGTCAGTCAGCTTTGAATTTAGATGATATATTTGTAATGGAAATTTGACAATCAACTGGGTAAATATACATTCACATGTAATAAGTACAAAAGGCAACCCCTTTGGTTTTTCATTATTTAGGATTTAGAGATTAGTGATGATCAAGGATTCCATAATCTATAAACTGGGCGATCTACAGGGCAACACCAATTAGAAAGTAACCATGCTACAGGTGGGATTCGAAACTAAGAAGTGGGAGACAAACCCACACAGCCCTAACCACTAGGCCATAACACCATTGACTTAGTTAATACTTATAATATAACTTGGATGTACATAAGATACAGAGTTCATATTAATTAAGATAATCTTATAAGTTAATACTTTTGTTTATTTCACCGGAATAACATTTTTTTTTTTGTTAATATGTGATAGATATACTTGTACTCTGTCACAAATGAAATTATAATCTAGTTGTTATTTATTGATTGATTTACTAATTCTCAAATGCCAGCCAAGAAAATAGAATTTCCTTATCATCATAGAAACATATTTTACTTTTATAATAATAGGAACAAGCGGGGCTCATCACTCAATGGACTAGGTAAGATCTTGTATCTCGGTGCTTAATGAGGGGAGAAATGTAAATCTTCATCAGTGATTTGTGTCGAGGCGGTAGGTTGACATTTACACTTGGCGACGGAGCCAAGTTTTTTTTTAAACAATATTTCATCTAATTTATTGAAAAAAAAATGGATCAAACAAGTTACTTTATATAGTAGCACAAAAGATAAATATATGAGGGACAAATCAAATTGGTATATAAAGTTAAGGGACAAAAATTAATCTTAAATGTAAAATTATATGTTTACAAAACTAATTAGGTTATTTTTTATTTTTCTCCCATAAAAAATAGTTAGTTAGAGGTTACCCCAACATTAACCATCATTGCAGTTTTCTTTAGGAATAGCAATCAACGCGCGTTTGTCAAAATACTCATATTAATTATCAAAATACCCTTTAAACAATAACCCACAGATGAAAATTCTATGAATAAAATACAAAATTAGACCTCGATATACGAATTTATCTCGAGAAAATACTTTTTAAAAACAATTGTTGGAGTTACTAGTGGTCAATGACGATGGTGGAAAAGGAAAATAAATCAAGCAAAGTGGGAGGAAGAAGAAGAAGAAGAAGCAGGAAAATTGTTGGTCTCGCAGTAACAAAGAGAGGGACCAAAAAAGAATAAAAGGGCGGGACGGAGTCATCGGTGTCACAAAGAACGGAGGAATAGAGGAAGGAACGAGACAGAAATACATCGTCAGCGTTGCAGGATGAGCAAATCGCAAATAACCTAAAATTTGAAAGTTTCGTAATAGTTTACACCAACATATTGATTTGAATAGATTTCAAATGAGGATGTCCACTTCCCATATCTATCATTTCCTGTATTTTCATTGATTTTAATCTAATATCTAAGAGCATCTCCAATAATCTCTTAAAATAGTTTTTTAACTATTTTAAGAGATTTTTGTGAGAAATTGCATGCTCCAAGAGATCCCTTAAAACCCTCATTTTAACTTTACTTTCACATTCCCCCTAAATTTAGAAGCAACTAAAGCATCCCCCAAATCTTAAATAATACTAAAATATTTCAATTCTTTTTTTTTCCTAAATTTAAAACAAAATAAAAAACTAATTAGTCAAATTAAAATGATGATGAAAAAAACTCCCAAAAACTAATTAGACAAAAACCAAATAATTATGAAAAAAACTAATTATTCGTACTAAAATAATTAAAAAACTTCCAAGTATTTATAATTAAAAAAGCCGACTCTGAAAATCTTGGGAATAGGCTTTGATGATGATGAATAGTATAATTAAAAAATATATAAATAATAATATAATTGAAATTAATAATAGTATATATTTAATAATATTATTGATTATAATTATATTAAATTGAAATTAGTAAGAGTATAATAATCAAATTGAAATTAGTAAGCCAATGGTAACCGATTTGATGGTTAAGGCTGTGGTGGTTTGAACCACACATCTTGAGTCCTATACCCACCGACGGCACGCTTGTCTTTCAAACAAAAATTGAAAGTGAAAGATATATTTAAATAATAATAAAAAGTTAAAATTCGTGATATGATTATAGTGTGAAAAAAATAGCTAATCCGTAAAATTTTGATCCCCCGATTTTAACCTTTATCCTAGGAGATGCTCTAAACAAGGTATACTTGGTACACTTTGCTGTTCTTTGTCCTAATCATTCGCGTCCAATTTTGATGTCAGACTAGCACGAAAATGTGTAGTGTAGTGTATTGATTCAAAATTCATTGATTTATGTGTGATCTCAGCAGTGACGCAACAAATGGATCTATCTGCAAAAGCAAAAGCAAAAAACAGGCCCCCTGGTTTTCTGATTTGATGTGTGACCGCACACCATATTTGAATACAGCTCTACAGATTTACTTACTGTTTCTAAGAAAAACTATTTATATTTTTTATTTAATTAATTATATTAATGACTTATGTATATTTAATCAATATTTAAAAAAGACTAATCTTGATTGTAAAAAATATGAAAAATAGTCAAAATAGCAAATCCAAATATAAAATGTGAAAATTCTAGGGGTTGAGGGAGGGAACGAGGGAAAAGGGCGAGGGATGGGCGAAAGCCACCCATTCGGTTCGAGATGAGCGACATTGCGCGTTTCAAAGCAAATGCGCTCATCTCGAAGAGGATGGGTGGTTACCAACCACCCCTCGCTCCCTCCCTCAACTCCTAGCAAAACTCTATAAAATGTAATAGTCTATTTAAAATTTATAAATAATTCAAAGGCTTCAAATAAATAATATTAGAAACTCAGTTATAATTAATCAAAATTTGAAAAATGCTAATTTTTTCTGTAAAAAAGTTGAATTTGGACCGGTAACCTTCAAAAAGGGTCATTGTTTGTCCCACCTTGCTGTCATTATTAGAGTCCATACGGCTTCTTCAAAATGATACAGATCACCTGGCTTGCTTTTGGTTTTGGTAGATGATAGAGTTTTTGCTCATTTATGGGGTGTCCAAAACCTGAATATCCACCACCCATCTATATTTGTCACCACTCACTCACTCACTTCACAACTTTATACCTGTATGGTTCATCAAGTAAATAGCACCCCTTTTAGTTGCCCCTGCAAGACATATCACTAAATCACCAAAAAAGAAAAAAAAAAACATAGCAAGTAAATAGTACCTGATTCCATGCTACTATGTTCAATCTCTCTTCATCCGACCGTCCAACCTGCAACACAAACTGTTAACTACGGGCGTTAGTGCGATTTTATTTAGACTATTAAAAAAAAAAAAGGTTTGACCGTCCATTTCTCTTTATTTAGACTATTAAAAACAAAGCCCACTTAACGAATTTTTGAACATGATATATAAGGGAAGACAACTCTCTCTTCTCTCTAGTCTCTAACATGCAATTCCCTCCAATATTTGAATTGAAACATTCAGTTTTGCCTTCTCTAAGTAGTACCAAAAGAACAAGGGGTATTCATTTTTCCCTCCAAAGAAAAGGTTCACTAACTGTCATTTGAAAAAATATAAAAACAACGGCTCTCTAGCAGCACATGGCAATAAACCACCACTAACTACTTTTTGAACATTGCTACCCATGTCCATCAACTAACCTTCTTCCCTCCAAACTTTAATAACTCAAAAACCTCTCTCTCTCTCTCTCTCTCAAGTATTTCCCCCTCCTCTTCCAAACCCTATATCATCTTTTCTTCAAGACTTGGGAGACTCCATGTACTGTCAGCGGAGCTTCGAAGACTTAGCATCCACAATACTGTCATCATCATTGTCATCATCATCGTCACTGTCATCTCCTCTCTTTCTCTTCAACTGAGAAGAAGAAGACGGAGGCTGTCTCTGAACTTCATTATGGGGGTCCTCTTCATCTTCAACCTCCTCATCCCCATCTTCTTCTTCATCATTGCCAGCATCTAAATCACTGCCGCCTGCATCTTGTTCACCCTGTCCAATAGGCTGGACTAGAAACTCTTCACCATTCTCCTCGTCCTGAAATTCATATCAAACTGTGAGTACAGCTCAAATTAAACCTTTCTTCTCAATTTCAAAGCAATTTATGGGGCAATTTTCACCGAAGAATTTTGCAGAAAATATTTACAAATAGAATACTAAATAAATAACACACAAATAAAATAAGAATAACAAATCTGAAAGAAACAATGTTTACTATTCCTATACCTAGCATACAAAAGTCTTGAACACTGTCAAAACTCAAAAAGTTCAGAATCAATAAGAATTCATGCTGCAACTAGAACAAAATAAAGGCCATATTTTTTTTCTCTCAAAGCTCAAAAGCCATTAATTTACTAACAAGCATGTCCATAGCACCCAGTACCTTAACACCATATGTCTTTAGCAGGCAAGCTTTATAGACATTCTTGGCTATATATAGTCAACCAAGCTTTCCTATTTTAACCCTACGTAAGGTATGAATACATCACTAGATCTGATTCATCTAACAATAGAGCTGACTACCAAGTCTAAGTAAGTCAATCAATCTATTTATGCTTCATAAGGCTTAATTTAACTTGAAACACACTACAGGTCCAAGAAATGCACCCTTTAGCATTGGAATCTCTAAAAAGCCAGCAAATTCCGATTCCAAGTGATATCCGTCTCCACAAGTGGAATAACAGGGTTTCTGCAGTTCAAGACCAAAACACATTTGGATCTCCTGAATTCACCTGGGACACTTTCCAAGCTTCTCTAGTGCTAAAAATGAATAAATAAATAAATATCCGAGGGGCAAAAGGCATTGTCACAAGAAATAGGAATTTTGGATTACAAGTGTTTGCAATAGGCATGGTGGTGATAAATTATATGTCAAAAATCACCATTTTCTGATTTTTAGATTACAGATAATTTTCATCCAAGAATGTAATAATCCACATAACCCACCTACATATTCCATTGATAGATACCCAAACCTATGGACTCCCTAAATCCCACGTTTTTAGGATGTGGAAACCTTCTGAACCTTTTGACATGTGGTCCTATGTTATGTTCTCCTTTCTACTCAAAAATCTAGAAATTCCATAATCAAACAATTTTAACATCTTTAGTAAGTAATATGCATCTTTACGAGTAAATGCAAAAACACAGCAAAAATCGTCGGCATACAAGATCTTCTAGTACATGTATGAAACCAACTACACAAACAATTCATCAACTAGTATCGGTGCAACAAAGAAACTTATGACTCTATCACCAAACCACCAGTCTCAAGAAATTCATCCACAGATAGCAGTTCATATTAGAAATGACCAAAGCGTGTAAAAATAGCATTCAACACAAAACAACAATATACTAATAAAAAGATATATTTCTCATAAAAGAGTTTTCTCACCTCATCTTCACCATCTTCCTCCTCGAATTCTCCATCCTCCTCACCAATTTCGCCATTTTCATCCTCATCACCATTCTCATCTTCTTCCCCTTGCTCATGTCCATCAATCTCCCCCTCCGTGCTCACAACCCGCCCTGAACTCGGCCGCTCTGTATCTTCCTCTTCGTCCTCCACCTCCTCGTCCACTTCCTCCTCATCATCATCTTCTTCCTCCACCCCATCTTCCTCCTCATCAATCTCATGTACCTCAACCACATCCTCTTCCTCTCCATCTTCTTCATCAATTTCTTCCCCCAAATCACCATCCTCCTCCTCATCCACATCATCCTCTTCCTCATCTCCATCAATAGAAGCGTCTCCATTCACTACATGATGCTGCGAAGCGCGATATCCATTTTCCCCTCTCGCAGTCTCTGTTTCCTCCTCATCCGCATCACTCTCCTCATCCTCATCAACATCCAGAACACCTTCAGCACCACCAGAACTTCTGGCACCATTACTCATCTTTCCAGACCGATCTTCGCCGTCAATCTCTCCACTCCCAGGATCATCCTCTTCTTCCTCATCATCCTCCTCCTCCTCTTCTTCATCATCCTCATCATCCGACTCGAGCCGCTCGTTGTCATCCACATCCATCTTATCCAAGTACTTCAGCGATCTGATCAATCCAAAAACCCTAGATCGATAATCCTTCGTCTTCGTGACCGGACACTCGTACAGATCAAGGGAAACAAGTTTAAGTTGAGCCAAAGGCGTGAGATCTTCAACATACTGGATCCGATTGTTCGAAAGATCAAGGTCACGAAGCGAATCCAAACCTGCTTCCACCAAAAACTCCAAACCACCAGCTATTCTATTGTCCGTTAATATGAGTTTCTGCAGATTTCGAAGCCGCGGAAACTTCTCCAGCGTCGTCAAGCCAATGTTCGCTATTGACAAATGTTCCAGACTCTGAAACCTCTCCAGCAAATTCGGAGACGGTAAACGACCTTGAAAACATTTCACTGCTCCATCTAGGGTTAGAGATCGTGCAGACGCACTGTTCGTCTCTCCGTTGAGAGCCGTCTCTACCGCTCTCGACCACGCTTCGTCCATTACCAATAAAATCAGAATCAAAACTCACTTCGCGAACCGAATCAAAAACAGAGATTATCAATTAAACAACGTTTATCATCCATCGCAGAAATCGCCGCGAATATCAACTCGTCCTAAAAATCGTCTCCTCTCTCTTCTCCTCCTCGCCTTCGCTCTCTTCTTTGTTCGTTCGTTCGAGAGACTCTCTCTTTCTCTCTCTACTGTGTAGTTCAATAAAGCACGAAGAGAAACTCTTCTATCTTTCTCTCTCTTCGTTTCTCTCTCTACCGCACTTTCTAGGTTTTGAAAGGGGAAATTAGGGCTGAATCGGTGAGTGGTGACTCGGGGGGGATCGGTGTTTGAAACTCACCCGGAATGGCGGAAAGTTCGAGGGGCGTGTTTATCTTTCTGCGTGGGTTTTGGACAGTTGGATTGATTTCACGCGGATCGATGACATGGAGAAATGGACGGCAGAGATGAGAGAAAGGTGTGTTTGTTACTGTGAGAGCTTAAGGCTCTCTCGTCGTGTCCCGATTACGAAATTTGATGATGTTCCGGAAGTACCCCTAGGTTCTTTTAAATTAACGAACGAGCCACTGGTCTTTGAATTTGAGAGGATCTCGAATTTGATAAAGGGGGGGCACGTGCAATACACGATTTTATTGATGTCCCACGTAATGCACGCCATATATTACATTATAGGAATTTTTTTTTTGTTAATTTTTGTTCTAACATATTTTGAACAAAATAATTATTTAGAAAAAATGAAATGGAAAATTTACTTTATTTATCCTTCAATTATATAGAGTCAAATGTGAAACTAACTTTGTTATGAGATGACTTATCGCGACTAGGGTTGCAGCTTGGGTTGAGGCGAAATTCATAAATCTAGTTGGGATTTAGATGGATTTTGAACATGTACGTATCTTACCTTAAAGAATTTAGAGTTTGTCATGATGAAGGTTAACTAAAACCAACCAAAATGTATCATATACCTTTTAAAAATGTTAAAATCCGTTAAAAGTAGTCCTTAGAAAGTGTAATTCCTATACAAAATTTAATGTGTTTCCAAATATTTTTTCTTAAGATGAGTAATTGGTAGAGTTAAACTAACTCGAGTGCCAATGGCATGACAGCTCAACGGTTAGAGCTTGGCGGATGGTACCACTAGGTCATGAGTTCAAACCCAGCTTGCGGCATCTTTATGAGTTCTGGGATTCTATAAAAACATTGCTTGCTTTTCAAAAAAAAAAAAAAAAAAAAACTAACTCGAGCATTTGGGTGGCTCAACCATGAACTGGTTTGGTAATGATTTGCAACTTGCCAACCAAAGTAGGAAAACCCTGCTTGCCTTTCAAAAAAAAAAAAAAAAAAAACTAACTCGAGCATTTGGGTGGCTCAACCATGAACTGGTTTGGTAATGATTTGCAACTTGCCAACCAAAGTAGGGTTAAGATAATAATAAGTATCCAAAGATTTTGATGGCCAACAAACCTCAAATTCACCCCTTTTGACTTAGTCGTAACTTAGTCCAACGACAACAACTTGGTCCAACAACAACAAATGATATAGTTAATAAAATAGGATATTCATTGTGCAAGGAGTGGAGAAAAACTCAAAAGTCCAATGAAATATTTGATTAAGTAAAGGTAATTGAGATACTTTGAGAAGCAAACCCAGTAGGAGGTTACCTTGTTTCAACAACCATTGCCGACGGTTGAACTTGGAAATTTCGTGCAGCCTCCCGATAGTTAATTTCATTTGAATTTTCAAGCGAATGTTTTGGGTCATGAAGTCAATATAGGTTCAAGGTTCCTGGCATTTATAGTCGTTAACATGTATATAATGCTTAATTTGATTGAATGACCCATATTGTGTCAGAGCTGTAATTGTAAACTTAAAGCTCTCTACTTCAACAAAATAGCATTTTTCAACTATCCAAGCCTCCAACCATCGCCTCCTTTGACTGGCGACGTAATCTAACAGCTTTCTCAAAAATGAAATTAATGTCATCTCAAATGATAAGCTCTTTCAGGATATCACATTGATCTTTTGAGAGATTGATGGGTTAAGCCATGTGTCATTCTTGTTGATTGCCTACCTTTACCTCTAACACCAATTGACCTCGTACCATCCCAGATCTCTGGTTACCTTCCTGTGGTCAGGTGTCATAGTAGAACACATAATTAATCATGTCCATTTTTCTTGCCCCGGTAGCTAGAAATATCCTGAAAATTACTAATAGGCCGTTAGTGAGTTATGATAAACTCATCTGGTTGTTTGACAATAAAACATCTTCTCAATTAAAAGTGTCACACGTGTTTTTACCTATGATCAACTTAAAAGTTTCACTCAAATGCACCAAACTTGCACTTTCAAGCTAAACAATTAAGAGAATTGTGGAAAATTAAAGCCCTCACATGCGCTAATTTCCTTATCTGGAAAATCAGTCAAAACATTATCCCCACCGTGACCAACCTGGTTAGGCTACACACGCCTGTCGACGATTGTTGCATCTTTTGCCAGAATCACACAGATGATATCACTAACTTTTTCTTCATTTGCCCGGTCATCAATAGACTTTGGTACCTTTCCCCTCTGCATATTGATTGGTTCAACACCAATTTCAATTCACCCTCCATTTTGGGGTTTTTTAATTTCATGTGGGACACAACCAAGACCCATCCTGAGGATAAATATGAAATGTTGTCTCAATTTACGGTTGTTTTCCAAACTATTTAGCAGATTCACAACTAAATGATTTTCAATAAGACCAAAATCTGCATTCAAATGTTCCTCTCCTTTTTTCATCATATTTGGATCTCCTAGCAAAATCAATGGTTTACCAAAAACCCCCCATCCCTTCACATTAGTCTGGCTCCCATACCATTCTTGATACATATAGGATAGTTTCCAATCACCACGTTTTGGAGACGACTTTAACTGATAGTCGATCGGTTCCATCCACTGTTTGGGCAGTACTTGTTGATACTTTTGGTCGCCAAATTGAGGTGGAAGCTACCATAATGGAGTTGATAAGGCCCAGATACAGTCAGCTAGACATCACAGGATTAATTCTAGATATTTTCTGCTTAGACCCATTCCCCTACTTTGGATCTATACATGATCATTGTTACTTATGATGCTAGTTTTTTCGATTCATCTAAACAGGGAACGATAAGGGTTTTGGCGGTGAATGTGATTAGCATGGTTCTAGCTCGGGCTGTCGGTCCAATCTCAAGGGAAGTGATAAATAGTACTGTGATGGAATGCCATGTTGTTGAGGCAGCTATTTTGTTGATCCAAGCTAGACAATGAAGGACATGACTTATTCTGGGAGATTCCGGGACGCTCTAGTCCATTTTGCAAGAAGAACAATAGGAGCCCATGATGACCATGTGTTGGATGTTGCATCTTCTTATTGGTAGCATTCGTCAACTTCTTACTTTACATAGTTCCTAGATATGTAAATTTACTACTAGAAACCTCGATTTCGAGGGTGGTGACTTAGCTACTGCAGCAAGACAATAATATTGTAACCATAATTATTAATCTACATGTTATAAGCTTTTAACAAAAAAAAAGTGTATATAAAGTTATACACACACTAGCATATTACATATGCATACGACATTCAGTATTATATCTTTTCATATAATTATATTTATGCCTCCAATTCTGTCCGATTTTATTTAGATAAATTAAATTCTTAGCACATATTCAATCAAAAAATTGTATTTTAGCATGCAAACAAAATGTTTTTGGACGTCAAACTTTCTAAACGGTTTAGTCAAACTCGGTCAAATTTGATCGCTTTGAATTTTCGTGTTTGAAACTAATAATAGAGGGAGGAAGAAGGGACCTGATTGCAGCAACTACAATCAAACCTTGGCGGTACGATTATTGGGAAAATATAAACGACGTGTTTGGTTTTAACAAGTTTATAAATACAGGGTTGTGTTCACTTGTCCCTTTATATTTTCCGTAGAGTTAGAATTTAGTGGAATTAACTCACAGCCACAAGTACTACAACGTTGCTCTTTTGGATATAAAAAAAAGGGGATGTGCTTCATAATGATAACAAAATTCCAGGGTATAGGTAGTCTCGAAAAAAAAAAACCTTAAAAGTTATGAAGAAGAAGTAGAGATATATGTTCTTTCAACAATCAAAATTAAACGTGGCATGATTTTGTATCTGTGAGAATTTCATGATAATTGTACTCTTATCCCTCGTCCTTTGTACCAATTACTCTTCTTAATTAAATATCGATAATTAAATTTTTATCAGGGTGATTGATTGATGAAAATTGTCTATTGATTGAGGAGTGATTTTGTTGTTGTTTTTTTTTTTGAAAATATTGATTTTGGCAGGGGTAGTTGCATTCTTTCTAGTTTGACTGTAATATAATTTTAGTTTTCTAATCTCAGTATTTTGGATATGCTACCTAAAGTGGAATGCTAATGTAACAAAGATATGTGCTTTAAGCTTAATCACTATTATATTTATAACACATCAATTGTATATAACTCGTAATAATCAAAATCAAGGTCTATAAGTTATTATATTTTGAATGGTCCTCTGCTCCATAAGGTTTTGATTGTTCTGAATTCATCAGCAATGTAGTAGATCCTAATTATGTTTGTAATATATGGTTTAGATATTTTTCAAATGTTTTTTATATTCATACATCATATTCAATTTAAATACTTGATTGTGTTTTCATCTACAATTTTCATATTATGACTTCAAGTTCCTAGCAATATCGAATTTTTTTTTTTTTACCAAATAGACGATAGTTCAAATTCAATTCTACAATAGATCCCCACCCCTTCTACCTTATTATCAGAGACACAAAAACATGTGACAATAACTTAAACCTGGACAAGTAAAGCTACATGATCAAAATGAATGTGACCCTTACTGCAATCCCCAAAAAATATATTGAAAAATAGCTAGCATGTGTTATTGGAGATTTTTTTTTTTTTTTTGTTAAAACCTTGCTTACCATAAAACTAAATATTACAATAGTTCTCGGCCGAAGTTGCAAGGTTATGGGCCTATCTGTTGAGATATCTAGGGATATAACTACAAAACCATAATGGATGCATAGAAAACATAGTTTTAATATTACATATAATTGGTTGCCACATCCAGTGGATATTCATGTCATCCACTTCTAAGCTATTATGCAAAATAGAATGAAGACTACCGGAGTCTCCAAGCAAAAAACCTGTTCGCCATCTTTTTTATTGGATCAAAAGAAGAGCAGCTTTTGTAGCTAAGCACTCTGCCATAGTACTATCATAAATCTTCCCCTGAATCCGTTGCGCCAGTCTTGCACACACGTTACCCTTAAAATCAACCGCAAAAAACTCCTAGAGTACCATGTTGTGATGAGGCACAAAAACTCGCATCATGAGTAACAAATATCATGTACTGCTTTATTCTAAATGGGGGTGATAGAGTGATCCGATGTTGAGAATTTATTTGATGGTGTTCAGCTGCATGGAGTTGACAATGAATCATATAAAGTCTAGAGGCTTGGTTATTGGTAGGGATAGAGGGAATTGGAGTGAGTACATGAGACTAAACTCTAGAATCAGTGGTAGCATTGTCTAAGGTTTGATGAGGAGAGATGATGGTAAAAGCATTGGTCACAGGCATATCAAACCATTGTTGCTTCCATTTTTGCCATATATGTAGGATTAAGTTAAGTAGAAGTGGCGTTGAAAATCAGGCCTTCCTAAATATAATATTGTTGCGAAACTGCCAAATGGAGAAGATGATTACAGTGAATTGGGACAACAATTCAGTTTTGATGTTACTATGTGCTGCAGCAGTGTCCCACATGAAGGAAAAGAAAGTTGGGGGTAGACCTTCTGTTACATTGGCCTTGAGCCAATCAATTGGGAGAGGAGTCAAAAGCCAAAATTGTGCAATAAGGGGACAAAGAAAGAAAAGATGTGTAACTTCCTCTACATGATTTTGACAGAAAATGCAACAATCGTGAATTGGCACGTGAAGTTGGGAGAATTTCGACATGGTAGGAAGGAGATTTTGGAAAACTTTCCAGATAAGGAACAAAACGGGGTTTGGTACCTTTATTCTCCATAATTTCTGAGCAATTTTGTGACTAAGAAGGGAAGCGGGAGATGGGAGCAAGGAGGAAGAAGATTCCAAAGTTTCACTAGCAAAAGCTTTAGTAGCACTTCGAACAGGGAAAACCCCTCTCTTGTCGAAATTCCATATCAGTTTATCAGGCAAGGTCGAAGGTCAAATAAAAATCTTCGAAATGTCCTTGGCCATTGGTCCAGGAAATATGGATTCGAGCAAGTCCAAATTCCACTGAACATGCTGCCCAGAAGATGGGTTCCATAGATCTGGGATACTTTGAAGGGATTTTGAGGTGGTCATTGACGGATGACAATCATCTAGAACAAGACCTGGTTTTAGCAAACACTCGTGCCATAGGTCAATGCCGGTACCCGGTCAGATTTGCTAAACCATGTGGCGTCACATTAGGGGCAAGGCTGCAAGGGAGCCTCACCATGCAAAAGAAGCAATATTAGGTGGTTTCAGCAATTGAAACATGCTTCTTTTACAAAGATAGATTGCTCTGAACAGGGAAGGGAGGGTTGTGAAACAAGCTGCCAAACACTTTTGGCTTTTAAAGCAATATTTTATTTCTAGCCAAAGGGATAGTAAGACCTCCAAGTTGTCTGGGCAAATAGACACGCTGCCAAGTACATAAATGTTTTGATTTATCCTCTGCAGTGCCGACCCACCAAAAGTTTATGGCTAGAGTGTTAATCTTGTTGGTGATGTTCTTGGATATAAGAAAAGTTTGCATGGTATAAACAGAGATAAAATGAATTACCGCCTTAATCATAACTGTTTCCCCTGTCCGGGACATGACCTTCGCTTTCCAGGCCAAAAGCTTGGTATTGATTTTATCAATAATGAACTGAAAATCGGAAACTTTCTTTTTCAAAAAGAGTAGAGGCGTGCCAAGATACTTGTCTTTAGGGTTGTAAGATTTAGTACCCAGGATTTTGTTAATCATTCGAGCATGTCGATGGTAGACATTTGAACTAAAGTAGATTGATGATTTCCCATAGTTGACAGTTTATCCCAAAACAATTCAATATGATGAGAAAATGTCTTTTACTGCATGAGCCTCCGCCAATGAGGTGCGACAAAAGATCATCGAGTCATCAACATAGAGAAGATGACTAATAGAAGGGGAGTTTCTTCTAACACAGATCCCCTTGATTTTGTTCAAATATTCTGCTTGGATAAGAAGACGAGACAGAGCCTCGACCATTAGGATGAACAAGTAAGGAGAGAAAGGATCTCCTTGACGAAGTCCACACAATGGTTTTATGTTATCTTGTGGCAAGCCATTGAGAATGACACAGGGAGATGTAGTAGATATGCATTCTTTAATCAATTTAATCCATCATTTGGCAAAACCCAAGGATTCCATAATTTGTATAAGAAAATACCACTCCACTCGGTCATAGGCTTTGGCCATGTCCATTTTAACGGCCATCCAACACTACATTTTTTTTTTCAGTGCTTCACTTGAAAAAAAAAGGTCTCATGCACAGTATGCACATTGTTTGAGATAGATCGACCTTTGAGGAAAACACCTTGATTTGGAGAAATGATATGTTCCAACAGGGGTTTCAGTCTATTGGCTGAAATCTTGGAGATGATTTGTAAATAACATTACACAAACCTATAGGTCGGAACTTGTCAGGGGTTGTGGGATTAGAGAGTTTTGGAATCAATGCTAAGAAAGTTTTGTTAAGTTTGAGGTCCATAACCCAATTTGTGAAGAAATCGACTATTACTAATGTGACATCATCCTTCACAATATCTCAATAGTATTGAAAGAAAAAAGGCGTGAAAACCATCCGACCCTGGTGCTTTATGTTTCCCCATTTCAAAAGTAGTGTTTTGCACTTCACTTTCGTCAGGGATAGCCGGGAGCGCTTCATTTTCCTAATCAGAAATGATATGATGGAAAAGAGAGAGAATTTCTGGCTAAGGCTCCGGGGCAGAGGTCTGAAAGATGTTGATAAAATAATTATTTATAACCTGCCCCATGGATTTGGCATCTGATTTCCAGGAACCTGACTCATCTTTAAGTCGAAGAATTGTGTTTCTCTTACGCCCCAAAAGGGTTGAAAGATGAAAGAATTTGGTGTTTCTATTACCCACTTAGAGCCAGGACTCACTAGATTTGTTTTTCCAGAATAATTCTTCTCTGACATAAAGTTCAGAGAGACAGTCTTTTAAGATAGCAATGTCATTGGCATTTTTAACCGATGGAATGCAGTTTTGTAGTTTGTTCAAAGACAAAAGGGTGTCTTTGATATTTTGATCAATATTTCGAAAAAAAGTTTTATTCCACCCGTAAGAGATTGACTGAGTTTCTTAGTTTTCGAATGAAAGTTCTAGGAGGGATTTGGATAAGGCCATGTAGAGTGTAGACCAAGAGGAGTCAACAAGTTGTCAACAACTAGAATTTCGAGTCCACATATGAAATAATTGAAAGGGTTTAGGACCTGAGTTAATGTTTGAGACCAGAGTTAGATAAATTGTTTTGTGGTCAGAGGATGTGGTATGAATCACAGAAGCATTGGCCGACGGGATAAACGTTAACCATTCCGTCGGGGACAGGATACGATCCAATTTAGCTTTTACTCCATGACAATCCTTACGTTTGTTATTCCAGGTGAATGGGGAACCATGTAAATGTAAGTGCACAAGTTGATGCCTAGTGAAAAAATTCCTAAGATGTTTGACATTTGAATATGTAACTTTGCGACGACCTAGTTTATCTTTTTGTTGAAGGATAACATTGAGATCACACATCACAATAGTGGTGTGTTCACATATATCATAGAGTTGGGACATGGATTGCCAAAAATGGGTTCAGAGAGACGGGTTAGGTTCTCCATAAGTAAAGATAATGGACCAAGTGTCAATAGAATAATAATTTTCAATAGTGCAGTAAAAGTAATATTTACATGCAGAAATAAACACATAAATATATATCTTCTCTCCAGAAAAGCGCTAAACCACTAGAAAGCCCAGAAGCCGAAACTGAGGTTCTATGCTTATATCTAAGCCTTCGTTGTATGTGATCCATCCTGGAAGAAGTTGCCTTAGTTTCTGAAATAAAGATTATGTCTGATTTGGATTTGCGTGAAATGGTCCTTAGGGTTCTGAACGCGCAGGGCGACCCCATGCCCCTTGCGTTCCAACAAAAAATCATGATAACTCCGACGACCTTGCTGTGGCGGTCGCCGTTGCTGTAAACGGACCTGGACAGTGGAAGACTAACTGGACAAGTCATTTGTTTTTTATTGGGGAAACAATTTTGTGGGATGAAGATGGGTCGCTACCATAGAACGAATGGTGGACTGACTTTGTTTCAACTGAGATTGAGGAGTAACTTCATCAGATTGGATGTGTTGAGTATGAGCCAAATTTGATTTGGATGGGGTCTCCAAATACTGAATTGACACTTCTGCCATATGACGTTTAGAGAGAGCTCAACAAAAACTCTTCATCTTCTTGGCCGAGATCAAGCTTATGCTTCCCATGAGACTCACTGATTGAAGAATGCATACAATGTGAGGCACTAACTGTGTGAATTGAGACTGCTGTGTGGGAAGTGAGCTATCACAACATGTTCTTGATGGTTGGCCTTCATTCTAGTCACTGTCCTTCTCCTTGCTTCTCGGCCCAAGTCAGCTATAGGAACATATTGACCATTTTATGAAATTGCCTGAGAAGATGGTGGTATCATGTCCTTGTTGTTGTTTGCATTGTGAGTCAAAGGTAGAATGTCTTGTATGAGCTTTGAAGTTGCATCAACATCCAGAGTTGGTGGATTCACTAGGAAGGAGTCAAGCATGTTATAAATGGAGGCTGATTGTGGACCGAAAATCTAGTCCGTAACAAAAAGAGATGTACTAAGACAAAATACAAATGGATGTGCAAAGCCACCAATGATGAACCTTCCATAGTGGAGTTAACCAATGCTTGTTTTTCACTATTGAACATAGGGATAAGATCAGATGATCTGTTAACCAAGTGAGTAGCAGATGAATGCCAAGTTTTAGCAACTGTTGTGGCCACATTGTCCTTATTCGAGACCTTAAAATCATGCAAAGCTGGTGAGTATAATGGAACCGTAGCTGAAATATTGTTTTTAAAAAGAAAAAGTCAGGGTTTTGTCATCATATTGCTTGTTATTACTGCGTTGCATTGAAGTCTGAGTGGCACTACCTACTTGAGCTGGAGCTGAACCTGCCATTGTAGCAGATTGAATGTTGTATTTATCAGTATCCTGAGCTTGATTAGTGTCTGTACTGTTAGGATCCAGTGCATGAAAGGTGGTACTCAAACGAGTACCATGTGGCGAGATTGGAACTGATGCTACCATAGCTAGGGTGGGGTTTTGAGCATTGAAGTCTTGAAAGCAGAGAGGTCAGGAAATTGGCCATTATTCTCTGCATTGTTTTTTGCATGTGCCAAAAAGTGGAGGGTGTTATCGAATTGATGTTGTTGCAAGTTGTTGTCAGATGCATGAAGAAGAGGGTTGGCATGTATAGAGTGGTGGAGAGTAGATTGCGAAAATAAAGATGGAATTGGTACACTTGTGTCAGGTGAGTGAGTTTGAGTGAAAGAAGCGGTTGGGTTTTGAAGTTGCAATGAATTGGAGGGCGGCCTAGTTGACTTAGGAACCATAGATGTTAATGTTGATGGGAGATGTGATTGGTTGGGCGGATGTTGTGAGGTGGGAGGATGAGTGGATTTAGAAGAAATGAATGTCGTATTGAAGGAAGTGGGACCATTATGGGAACAGTTGGGTGCTTTGTCTTTGGAACAGGGAGATTGACCTGGTTATTAACTGGGTCGACCTAGACCAGAGCTCTGACTTCATCATTCGAATTGGGCCTAGTACATAGAGATCTGTCTAGATGATCTCTCGCCAAATCAACGACTTGGATTTGAGCATTGGCATGATGTAGTGATTCCGTAGAACATGGTTTTTTAATAGTAAGTTGCATCGACTGAACTGGGATGGACATCGAAGAAGGTGGAATAATGAACCTGTTAGGAGGAGTTATCCCCTTGCTCAGTGTCACCGACGATAAACCATGATGGTAGCAACGAATGCGAGAGTCCACATTAAATGAGAGTACCCTTTGAAGAACATATGAACTAATATGGGCTTCTTGTGCAGATTGAAAGTCTTGAGAGCATTCTGGACACGCCGATCCCACCTTGTGGCCTACCAAACCACAACAAAAGCAGAAAGAGGGCATGTTTTCATAAACAAAACCACTTGAAATTGTTTCCCATTTGGAATACCAAAAGAAGTTTGCATGTTACTTGGGAGTGGTCTTGAGATGTCAATCCATATTTTGAATCTGAGAAAAAGGAATATCAGGATTTTTAAGTGATTGGAAATGTGGAGGTGGAGAAACAACAAGTTCAGGAAGTGATGAAGTGTGATGAAACAAATGAGACATCATGGAGGAGAACTGGACATAATAGGAGATGTAGGAAAAGAAGGGAGAGGTATTAGAATAAAACGAGGGCTTTTCTCATGGGTTAAGACATTGTGAAAGATCTACAAGGGTTGGAAATGGAGTCATGGATGCTGTGGAATGAAAGAAATAGGATGTAAGGGAGATATATCTGTGTGATCAAGCTGAGGGGGTAGGTTTAAGTTTAAATAAGGACGAATTAATGGAGTAGGTGATTAAATGTGTGTAGAGGAATCCATAATCAGTGCTCGACAACAATGATGTGCTTGGAAGAGATAAGTGTGAGTATTCGCTACTAGGCGAGGATCATGATCTTGTGAAAAGTACCATATTCTCATGAGAACTAAGGAATAAATAAGATCTTCGGGATTGATCATGATGAGGGGCTGAAGGAGTTGCTGAGTGATTACTCATTGAAAGAAGTGAGAATTTTGATTTGATTAGCTTGTGATGATGAACATAAATAAATGGTAACAAGATATATATCTTCCCAGTTGAGTGAGATGAGAAATATCTTCCAATAAGAAAGGCAACTGTTCCAGGATAACAATACTCGAAGACATACAAAAAACAAAGCAAAGAGACACATAAACCAGTTATAGACAAATCAAAATGGATAACACTTACCAGAGAGAGAGGGAAAATAAAGCACGAGGTATCTCCACAGATTGTTATGTATGTTTTTTGTACAACTATATGTCCTTCATAATAAAAATGCATTCAAATTTCAAATTATTGTTAGAGACTGTAGAGTATTGTTATTTGATTTACCCAAAAATTCATAGGCTATATTTTGTACACATGCAGCAAATTATTCATCATTATAGCTCAATTAAACGTAGGCATCGACTTTTGACACCACCAATTTCGCTGAAAGACACCACTATTCCCTATTTTTTGAAGCACACCACTACTTACAGAAAAATACCACCAATATAAAACAGAAAAACCCACCACCACCTCCCATCTCTCCCCATCTTCCAATATATTCTCTTATTTCTTAGGGAATAACACCACTGCACTGCTTTGCCTCACCACCGCAACCACAGCCCCGTCGACTGGCCGGTCACACCCCTCATCTCTTTTTTTCTTCGAGTTCTTCTCACCTGTTTTTATTCTCCTATCTTCCTCTTCCTCTTCTATTATCTATTATCTTCTCATCCACCACAGCGACACCACCCCACCCCACCTCCTCCTTCTTCTCTTATCTTTTTTTTGCCCTCGAGGAAAAAAAACTAGATTAAGGAGAAGAGAAGGAGGCAAGGCGGAGTGGTGCGGTCGATGATGGAGAAGATAAGAGAAAATAAGAGGAAGAGAGGAGAAAAAAAAACAAAGAAGAAGAAGAACAACAAACGAGAAAAAGGAAGAAAGGAAAGATGGTTGTGGGGAGGTAAGGAACGACGTCAGGAGGGGTTGTGCATTCGACGACGGGGAGGTGCAGTGGTGGTTGCTTTGCCTGAGAGGAATAGAAGAGGAACAATGATAAGAGACGAGTTTATATTGGTGGTCTCCACGACCAAAAAAATAAAAAAGGGTGGTGGTGTCCTACAACGAAATGGTGGTGTCAACAAACCGCTGCCTTAACAAATATGTACTATGAAATTTACCAAATACTTAGTTGTGTCGTACATGTATGAACCTTTTTGTTTGTGGATTGTGTCTATTTGATAGTATGGAAAACAAACATAAAAATTGAAATCGATTCCATAAAATTGGATTTTTAGGGGGTGCCAAAGAATTGAATTCCCACGAGCGATGAAAAAACTAGTCATGTTCATACATATTATGGGGTGCAAATATCTCCATGCTCAAGGGAAGTAAAGATTGACAGACACCCACGCTCTCCTCTTCTCTTCTCCCCCAAATCCTCAAAACCTCTCTCGCTCTCACCTTCTCTCTGCATCACTTCACAGCGTTAATGGCATCTTCATCTGCTATTTCCACCCAACTGGGTCTAAAGTCCACCTCCATATCTAACACCCACAGGTCCTCTCTCACCCCTCTCTCAGTACTCTGTAATTTCAACTAATTCGTTCTCTAATCTCATTTGACTTTCATCTTTTGCAGACATTCGACCAGATTAGTGGCTTCAGCTATGCCTAGTACACGAGGTACGCATTTACGATGTACGATCACATTATACACTAATAAAAAGCAATTCAATTTTACGAAATCGTGTTAATGTGGTGTTTGGTGCAGGAATTTCGAGTCGAAGCAATGAATTCTCTTTGAAGGTCGATAAACAGCTTCGTATTAATCCAATTGAAGAAAGGTATTAGTCAATGGACTAGTTATTGGGTTTATTTTTCTATAAATTTTAGTTTTTGTGTTTGTTATGCAAAATAAGATGTCTTTGTTGTAGCATATTTATTCATCAAATTCTGACATTTTTTGGGTAAATTTTGGAAAGTTTCACCAAATTAATGACTCGAGAACCTAATTGGTCATTTGCAGATCTAATGTCGATGACCCCATTTGTTATTTTTGGCTATTCGTTTGTTTTTATTAATATTTTAAAATTGTTTACTCATACTCTTGGAGTCTGGGGGTGTGTTTGATTTTTGTTTTCCATGAAAATTTCTTGACCTAATGTTTTCACGACTGCCTACTTGTGAATTTAGGATTCGTTTAAGATATATAACCTTTTGTGATGTGCTCGTTTAGTGCAAAAGAGGGTTTCCATTTGACATTGTGAGTGAATGTTACAATCCTAGTTAAGTAATATGGGTATTGACTGGTTATTAACATTTGGTTGCTGAGCCAACCCCAGGTCAAGGTTTGGTCACTGAGGGAGCAACCTCAAAGATAACTGGATACTGATAGGTGAGTGAAGCTATCAAAGAGAAGTTGGGTACCATCGGTTCAGTGCAAGAGAGTGGTCCAAGGTGTGTCGACTTTGGATGTGTGGTCGACTATTGTGCTCTTAATGAAGTAAGCTCTTGAGGGTTATTAGCTGGTTTTTACATAAATACTAAAACTCTATCTTAAATAATAGAATATTTCAGATTTATTGGGAATCAAACATATAGATACTTTTAGGGGCTTTTACTTGATTCACTATATTAGTCATTCTCATCATTTATGCTCTACTTCCAATGCAACAAGATTACAAGAATCCCATCCACAAGTCTGTTGTAATTTAAGCCATTTGTCTTTGAATCACGCTTGCATATGCATTTCTCAGAGGCATGAGAATCTAGCTATGCTCATAAGTCAGTTTTGTGTATGCAATCTAGTAATCATTTTTGGGTTTTCCTAGGCAAAACTTCTCATTGCAACCAAACACAACATAGGGTATATTTCTCATATTCATCGCATTCTAGGTATTTTGAATTTCTTAGAATTCTTATCCTCACTCTTTTCCCTGTTATATCTCATTGTCTTATTGCTCATGATTTTCTCAGAGAAGGATATAGAAACAGAAAAATACATGAGGTTTTCCTCCACTCAAGTTTTCTTCATTATTTCTATCATCGAGGTTTTTATAGTTTTTTTGTTTGTGTGTGCGTGCGCGCGCTGTGTCTTTCTAACATCCTAACATATTTTTTATTCAACAAGTCTAGTGAATTTCTCTTCACTTGATTGGTATTAGAGCCTACTGTTAATCAATGATGCATGGACACAGACACGGACACGCGCATCGTGTTAGACACGGATACGACACGCGCGTCGAGTTGGACACGGATACGACATGCAGACTCAACAATTTCTAAAAAACTAGGACTCGAGGACACGTCATACTATTTTTTTAATGTCATATAAACATAAATAATAATCTAATAAAGTGCCTTTCTATAGTGTCTTCTCTGTTGCAAGAAAAAATACAATAGAAAAAAAAAGTATAGCAAAGAAGAAGTAGAGGAGAGAAGAAACATTGATAGTCTCTATAGTATAGTGGTTTTTTGCCCTATTTGTCTGAAATTACAATTGAAAGAGTTATTTACTTCAGATGGATCAACAATCATTAAATTAGGTGGTTATTTGCAAACATCTAAAAGTAAAAAATAAAAAATTGGTTTTCGAGTCTTGACCAAGTTTCGAGTGTATTGGAGGCGTGTCCGACATGTTGACCACATTGACCATGTGTCTGACACCTGTCGACATGTTGACCAAGTGTCTGACGCGTGTCAAGCGAGTGTCGGTGTCGGATACGTGTCAGACACGGATACTGAAGTTTTTCGAATAGTCTATGCTTCCTTGCTGTTAACATATTTTGGCAAACATTACGTGTTCAAATCTGAACCCAAATACCCATATATGTTATCACTTACTAGTTTATTCAATCAACGGTAATATTGTAGTGACATCCTGGCCATTCTCTTCATCTATGGGTGTCCAACTTAAGTTATATGGTTAGATGCTTCATTTCCTTATATGAAGCACTTAGCACCCATATATTGAACATGAGGCGACCACTTGCAATATCTCAACCCGTCAAAGATTTAAAGTTTATTTGGATTCATTTTCATTTCCTAAGATCAACATTTTATTTTCCTCTCTTTAGGATTCTCAACAACTGTGGTCTATGTAATGTTTGCAGATTTATGAGTTTCTTGATCCTGACCGAGTCATCTTGTTTAATTCTCAATGCAGTCATGGTGCAATAGAAGCCAGAGGGGGTCATCCAGCTGTAATGCCTGCTGTAATGACCCCAGAGGGGCCTTTAGATCTTTCATCTGTATTATTCAGAAATCGTATAATCTTTATTGGACAGCCAATCAATTCACAAGTTGCTCAACGAGTCATAACACAGCTGGTGACATTAGCGGCGGTTGACGAGAATGCAGATATTTTGGTCCGTCATTATTTTCAATACATATGAAGTTGTTGATTTACTTTAAAAAATTGAAATCTTCTTTTTGTGATATTTCACAATTTCACATTCATCTAAGTAAACTCACAATCCATTGGAATTTGTTGTTGTATACTTTTTTTGTCAGATGTACATAAACAGCCCTGGTGGGAGCACCTATTCGGTCTTCGCAATTTATGATTGCATGTCTTGGGTGAGGCCATAAACTTAATGATACGTGCGAATTTCAGCCTTTTGCTTTGTGTCATTATTGCAGTTTGTTGTATATAGCAGCATAACTAAATAATTTATCTATCATTACTGTGCTTATACTGTCAATGTTTCTCTTATGACATACTTGTCACATTCACTACTTGCACTTACTGCAAGCGTAATCTTTCACTGCATAAATTAATCACTGTACACAATTGATTATGGAAAAATACACCAACATTTTGACCATCTTCGCAAGTTTCCGTTGAATGTCATATCTTTTTCTTTGTTTGATGGAGGTTGCAAAGAATGACAGGGCCTTCCAATAGGAGTTCGGCTGTTTGGGAACCGCCTGTTTACCATTTGTTATCATTTTTCTTCAATCAGACTTTATAAGTAGGATTGAGTGTCACTTAACTAGGAGCCCTTTATTCTGAAGTTGACAGTTTTATTTTGGCTACTCGTATTTCTAGGCTAGGATAATGCCTGAAATATGCAAAAAAAAATTCCAAGTTAGCTTGCTCAAAGAGTGTAAAACATTGGGTGATATATTGTAGATGAAATATATGATAAGTATATGCAGAAATTATATACTAATCAGTGTATATTAACTTGTGAGCATTGATTCATAAAACAAATTAGGTTAGAATTATAGCTGGATTGAAGACTGGTTCGAAATGGCTCTACGAGATGATTTTGAGCCATTAAGAGATTGTATATTACATTGCTTACCACTTCCTACTGTTGCAGATGCAGTCTTTCTTTGCTTTTATCTACAGTTTGCTGCACACCGTTGTCCCCTATAAGCTCAGGCCTGGTTTCTCCATTCTATCAAGCTTCTAACTAGCTGATTGAATGTAATTAAGCCACTGATGAATCCATGAAGTCGTTTCTTGTATGTCTTTTGATTCAGGCGGGAACGTTTGTATCATTAATTCATTATTTGATGTTGTGTATCTATAGCTGTGCAGTGGCTACCATCTGGTTGGAGAAGTTCATGCTCATCACCATCAATTATACATCAAAAGCCATTGGATACCTAAACTTAGGGTGTGTTTTATAGCCCATAAAATCATTTTTTAGGTTAAGGGATGGAATCACAAGTCCAGGGTTCGAACCGAACTTTGCCGGTGGCATCGGGAGTGGAAGGGGTTAAGGGCAAAAAAGTGTTAAATGACTTTACTGGGAAAAAGGACTAGAAAAATTACTTTACTAGGAAAATCATTTTCTAGTGTTTGATTGCACCCAGAAAATGATACTCGAAAGTATGTTTTGTCATGGGTGTATTGGTAATTTCATTAATACAAACTTAGTCCTTAATCAAGTTTTGTTGTATGAGTTTGAGAGTTTTTTAATATATATTTTCCATGCTTACTGGGAAACAGTTTTCTTACGAGGGGAGGTCCGAAAAAAGGAAAATCAAGTGGATCCATTCCTACTTATGTGACTCATTGGACACCGGAAAATAGAATTTTACCTGGAAAATGATTTTCTAGCTAAAATTTCCAGGTTTTCGAACAGACCCTCCTTCTGTCCCTATCTGCATTGCTCTTCATATATTCATGTGGATAGGAAACTAAGGTTAGACTGCAAAAACAAGCAGCTGACTTACTAGAGGCATTTCTGCACCTGTGGACAAACACTTCCTCTTTCTGGATTCATGATCCTTTTTCCTAAGATATTTCTTTCTGCATTTGTACGTAAGAGGTGGCTTTTATGTATGAGTATGGAAGTTAATTGTATGGTCTTGGTCCTCTTGGAAGCCAAAAAAAAATAAAAAATCCTATGTTTTGAGTTGTATCTCCATCCTATCTTTTGTTTTATGTTTGCCCCCCATCTGATATTATTTGTAGGAAGTACTTAATGGCTCTCTACTTGTCAGATAAAACCTAGAGTGGGTACAGTTGCTTTTGGAATAACGGCAAGCCATTCAGCGCTTCTTCTTGCTTCAGGGGAAAAAGGAATGCGCTACGCAATGCCAAATACTCGCATTATGATACATCAACCACAGAGTGGATTTGAGGTATGCAACAACTTCTTTAGATGTAATTTATTCTATTTTGGATAAATTGATAAACTATTCCTCCTGCTATACACCTAATAATGTTGATTCGTAGACCTGTTGAATGTGTACGATTAATCCTAGTCATGCAGTCCTGTCTGATTCACTGTTTGGGTGGTTTGGTTTATAGAAGCGTAACCCCTAAAATAGTCATTGATAGAACACCAGCCTATGTGTTTATACTTTGGTGTTTCTTCTTCGTGAGAAACACGTCTCCTATGTATATATATACAATGAGGTAGGGAGTATAGCTCATTCCTGTTCATGTGGTTAAGCATTGCCATTTTGTGATTCTATCGCTACAATCCTCAACCAATGCATGCTCATTTTGCTTTCTAAATCACTTTAGAGCTATATATCCACTTATGTTTGATCCTTGTTTTCCCATGGATGTAGACATGTGTCAGATTAGGCCACAGTTATGAATTATTTGGGTCTTGGTGCTTGTTAATTGCTGAGATGTTTTTCTAGTGGCACTCCTTATTTTTAGTGTAATTATATTTCTAGAATTTTTATTTGGGTTTGTGGAAAGACCTGTTATGAATTATTTGTATATTTTCTAGCTTTTGCTTACGAGAAACTCAGTTAAGGTTTAAATTAGCAAATTTTTTTTAAGAGAGAGAACTTAAAAAAATCTCTCCCCCCCCCTCTCCTTTTCTCTTTTTGTGCTTTAAACAAGGATGAATTTTCGCTTTAACTTTGATGCTGTCATATAAACGGTGTACTTATCAGGAGTTGGGCAATATCCAGTGGTTTGTGAGAATTAGATCTCATTAAGCACTCCGTTCATTGGAAATTAATTGAACATTTTGAAGTTACAAATTTTGTGAGTGGAAAAACTCAAAATTCAAAACTAAGAATTTCATCTCCCCAAAACATCAAAAGAATTTCATCTCCCCTAAACTATGTGGTTCATTGTTGTGAGCCAGTATTTTGTTGATATAAAACATTTAGAGCCTTAGGGGAATAAAAAGAAGGGAAGAAGAATACTCAGGAGGTACGATGATAGAAAGAAATTGTTTTACAATTCAAGCGTTTATATCGGTTGGATTTTTTTCATCTATTATTGAGATTTGTTGTAACTAAATCTGTCATCTGATCTCAATGCATATGTATTTATATATTATTAATTACATTTTAATTGAACTCTTTTATCAAGGCATCTTGTTGTAGACAACAAATAGAACATTGTTTAATATCCTAATTGTGCCACATTTGTTAAAGGTGCCAGCTTACTGAATTGGTTTAAGTCCACAAATGTTTGTTACAGAGACTTTTGTGTTTGAATGAGCTGATAAAAGATCACAAGACATTGGTGTCCACATTATTCATGTATATGCTTTTGGAACTGCTTGATTTAGATAGTGAACCTTTGAGACTCGCGTTAGCATGTGTTCTGAAGAAAATTTTGCAAGATCCTGTGGGATTAGTTAATCTACTGTCATGAGAATGCGTATGGTAACATGTATGGAAACCTAAAGTTAAGATATCTGTACTGTATCGTGTATCATAAAATTCGGTGGAAACAGTGGAATGCTTTTATATTTATTTATTGATTAGTATATATTTCTAAGAATATAAAAGACAGATGAATTATTTGAGTAAATCCCTTGCAAATTGGTCCAACAAAAACTCTCATTGATCATTGATGTATTTGACCCGTGGAATATATAAGTAAGCTATTATCGGGTTAATTCTATCCAAGAGGAAAGGCATGTTATGACTTTAGGCACCCAAGAATTAATTGCAAGAGAAACCCAAATAGCATGGGAACAAAAAAATCTTTCAAGGAGCTTTACTTGCACTTTCACAGACGTATCTGAATTGTGTAACAAAAGCATGTAATAGGACCTGTTGTAGACATCAATTGCAAGATATGGGAATTGATTCAGAGAACTGTGGCGAAAGTTATTTGAATTTGGTGGTGTAGGCATCGAGAGCAAGTTTTTGTTCTCTCCAATAAAATCCTAAAATCTCTCAACTCGCGAGTGTGTTTACATTTTATTTTTTTAAACTATAAATGGGGATAAGGAAGGATAAAAGTGGGTGGGAGGTGAAAATACAAATTTAAATACTTTTTATTCTATACCTTTTAAAATTGCAGTGGGGGGGAGTATCACACGCTACATCTGATAGAAGTGCAAATATGATACTAGACCCATGTCATGATATGCCCATATCACAGATAACACTCGACTAATCTGTAACCATGTTCATGCAAAAACAAGCTAATACTTTACAGTTGTCTTTTGTGTTCTGTAGGGTAACACACTGGCTGTGAACCAACAAGTCAATGAAGTTGTTCAATCTCGACATGTAAGTTTCTCTTTTGAAAATCATTATGTTCTTTGAGACATTGAGAACTGTTCATGTTGGTACCTCTGTTTGGCTACAATTTCTTGTAACTCTGTAAGCCTTCTTTCTTTGAATTATTGTCATACTAAAAAATTGGCTCAACTTGTTTTGGCTGTCTCCATATTTTAATTTGATACAAGCTCTTTTCAAATAGGTTCTAAATTTGTATTATCCACAATTTGGGCAGAGTTTGTTGGACTTCCATGTTATGCTTAGTACCTTTCTGATATTTGATGCAGAAAATTGACAAAATGTATGCTGCTTTTACTGGTCAACCTCTTGAGACAATACAACTATACACTGAACGAGATCGTTTCTTCTCTGCTGCGGAGGTAATGTTGCTTTTCAATCAATTAAGACTTCATTGATAAAGTTAATTGGAGTCTAGCACAGTACCGAAAAGATTGCCTCTTTAACTAAACGTTGATTTTTTATGCTCATATAAAGATGAGGCCTGCACTTTGTTTTTCTTGTGCCAGGATCGTTTGAATTAGAACCCAAATTAGATTATCTGATTCGTTCTCTATTCGTACAGTTTAATAGTTTCAATGATTTTCAAAAGACTTTTTTTAAAGAATGATGTAAACGAATTGGCGCTGCCTTATTTCCGCATTAACATTAAAATGAGAGCCTTGACCTCATTCTGCTTGACTGTGTCTTGGACCCCTTTATCTTACGTATTTACGAGTTCAACTAAAAGGAGCTTATCATGTTGTTGCATTCCCAGGCCATGGACTTTGGTCTAATTGATGGTGTGCTGGAAACTGAATTGTGAAGAATTGGTGCTTTCACGTGGAACATTTACATTCGTCTTAGCTGCTACACACTTGTTGTACTTGGTAGCATACAGAAATCATTTGGCATCTCCACATCAAATGTGCAGAACAGAAGGCTCTGTGGTTAATCTCAAATTCCGCTTGTCAAGCTTAATTCAGACGATTGTAACATTGAAGTGTGGAAATTTTTTTTGCCAAATGTTATCAAAGGGCTGTTGAGACTGAAATGTAGTTCCTAATGTTGTCGACCTCTTGCGATTAAGCTTAGAATTAGTTGGTGTCTCTCCAAATGTTCCAGGTTTAGTGAAGTTCTCATTGTTTCCAGATGGTAAGCTTGCCTAGTGGCAGTTATGCTTCTAGTTTTATTCAGTTATTTCGCAGATGTATTTCTGCCACTACTGAGAATTTCTTCGAAATAATACTAAGATCAATGGATTATGATGGTTGGGTCATGAATCATCAGGTTTCAAATTCACCTGCAAGTCAAGTCGAAAGTAGGAGGCCTTTATTTTCCATTTCATTCCTCCCAATGACTCAACAATAGCTTCTTTGAATGTGCATCTGCCTCGTACACAAACAAATTCTGAAGCAGAACAGAGTTGCAGATGTCTTACCACGTTAAGAGATAGGGTAACATGTGCTTTTGTGGAAAACTGCCGTAAAGCGACATTGCTAATTATACTCGTGCAATTTTAAGGAAAATGCAATAATTTATCGATGAGATTGGCATGGTTGCATGGATTGATGGAACTGCGCAGGGATTGCTCCATGGAAAATTCCATCAGTTCATGGAACGTTCCATGTATCGTTCTATCAGTTCTCGATCCTAGAAACAAGAAAAATATGAGTAGGGGTCTTGGAAAACATAATTAGTAAATTGAATTGATTAGCCGCAAATGCTTTCATAGCTCAGTTGGTTAGAGCACCCGTTTAGTAAGCGGGAGGTCATGAGTTCAACTCTCATTGAAAGCAAATTTATTTTTTGCAGAGGTTCGCCGAGTGAATCCTATTTGCATAGAAGCAACTCCAGTGTTTTCCTCATGTTCTATTTTCATTTTTATTATTAATTTTGTATTGGTGCTACACTTAGGAGCATGGCGAGTAAGCGTGATTCGCAGTGAGCCGAAGCCCGAAAAGTTTTGTAGGATGATGGCCTTCGGACCGTATTATTGCATTGGAAGGGTTCTCCACGAAACCACTTAATTCCCTACGTTTTTGGGTCCTGCAGCGGAGATGAAGTTTTTTTTTGTTACCCAAATCGTATAGAGGATTATTACAGCATCTGATCCAAAAACTGCAGCATCTATCTGGAAATAACTCCAATTTTCAAGTAACCATTACTTAAAAAGCAATTCAATTCAATTATACACTCTATCGACAAGACAATAACAACATCCATCAAGTAATATAGTTGGAATTTATTGATATTGATAGATGACGACATAATGTAGCTATGCAGAAAAGAAAAAAAAAAAAAAATGTAGCTATGCAGAAAATTTTCTCTTCATCCTTTGTACAAAGGTTGTCCATGAACAGATCTTCATAGTGCTTCACAATCGACATGTTACTAACTGTGATCAGTCATTCACACAAGCCGCATCTCTGACAATAGCTTGTTCGCTGGGCTATGCAACTCTTTCTAAACTACATAGATCATGCCATGAACAAACTGAGAAAGCCTGCGAAGGATGAGAAATCATAGTCCATTGAGCCAATCTTTGGTATTAAGTGAGTACAAGAAGTATAGTATATAGATCAAGCATTTATTATTAAAACATGTCGGATTCATAGTTTCATACAAGTAGATAAAACATTCACAGAAGCACAAACATGAGAGTATAAAGGTACAACGCTGCAAAAACAAACTAGATGAACCTCAGATTTCAACAATCAAAGCGGAAAGTAGCTTGTTTGTCGATTGAAACACCAAGTGAGAAACAACTTCACATTACTTGACTAATGTTTCAAATGAGTGACCCTAATTTGCATCTTGGCCAAGCATTTAGAGTGCAAGTATATAGAGTACTAGCAAGAATATTATGCAAGCTCAAATGCTTAATTACATACGCTAAAACCTGTACTGTACTCTCAGGTACACGTAGGAGGCATGTTTTGTAAGGGCTTAGATGTTCCCTTGCATCATCAGACAACTATGGAAAATAGCGAGAGGAGACCCAAAGAAATCTAAAAAAATCTCTCCTGATGCAGGTTATTTAAGCACAACCAATCTGCTAGACACTTTCTTCGGTATTTTGCAATGTAAGATCCAGAAAATCACCTCAGTAGCCCTTTTGCTATCATTGAGGAGAGTCACCAGATCTCAGACGTTCCGATTGAAAGTGCTTGCATATCTGAATCCTCTGGCTATAAATTTGCTATCCACTATAATAACGTGCGAATATTCATGCCATGTAGGATTGTCAAAGCTTCCGAGACTCTTCCTGTTTTCCAAACATTTTTGTTGAAACCCCTGATGCAAAATGACCTAGCCCACCCATTCCATCTGTCCTGGGTTACTCAGGCAAGACCCCATGACTATCCAGAGTCCATCTTTTATGAAAACTATGTTCACTTGGGTTTATTCCACGTGTTTAATATGTAATCACCCGTGATAGTGTACAAGAGATTGTGTTATTTTTATCATGAAAATACAAATTTTGTTTCTTTCAAGGTAAACAGGTGATAGTGTGTGATGCCTTGTGTATCAGGTGATAGTGTGTGATGCCTACACACACACACAAGAAAAATGACAGTTGAAACAAATTTACATAATAAAGAACGCGAGTAAGACTAATATTAGTAACTGCAACTTGTCTGCAACTAATAGCCTCCATCAATGCAGTAAAGAATCTATAGTTTCGCAATCAATAAAAAACAAATGAGAGAGGGAAGACTAAAATGATTGAAAGTGAGGACTGAGAAGGCCGGTGAAAAAGGAGGATGCATTGAAGAAACTAAAAACCAGTGGAAAGCGCACTTCCAGTGAAAAGAAAGGTGAGACCATCTTCAAAGGCAAAATTCGTAATGACTGCTCTTGTACCTCCAACTAACTACCGTAGAGGTGTGGGCTTTTAAACACAAATTGGTCCTAGCGTGTGGACCAAACCCTTATTTTGTGATACCATCCATTAGTCTTAGCCAATTGAGCTAAAAAGGCCTTGGTGTTAGCAAGTCCACCCTTGGGAATATTCATTCAAACAGTTGTCTACACATATGGGACGCAATCCTGCAACAATGATCACCTCCTCTTGGGCTAGGCGCCTTTCAAGCACACCACCACCCCCTCCTTGACGGCCAGCATTCTATTTAAAAAGTAAAAAACCAAAAATCTCGAAGACCACTGTGTTTCCTCAACCAACATTTGTATGAAAAACCCAATGAAGCACGGATAGAAAAATGTGGGAGTCAATATCGAATACGACATAGAGACAAGAAGATGATAATTTTCAAAAATCTAGGACACAAATTATATATACACACATACTTTAATGTTGTGTTTCTGTCTATGTCTATCAGAGATTAACACTTCACCTGAATTCGAGGACATATAGTCTGACCTTTCCAAATTAATACAATCCATTGCACAGTAAATTTATTAATTGGTGTAGGCTATTAATTTGTAGAACATCCCTACTTCTAGGTTTAGAAAGTCTTTATTATACTAATTTAGTCATATACAACCATGAAATGGGCTAAAGCAACATGAAACAACATTTCCAACACAATAATAGCCAATTGCTTTAAGCACACATATCTCTTTGAAGAGGAAAATCAACAAAATAAAGAAAGTCCAGATGAACGAGCAATAGAAGAAGAACTTGCAACTACCATTGATCAACTTCCAATTCATCACCCAATGTCTATTAATGCCCTCTTAAATCAAGTGGAGGAGAAAAAATTGTCCATGAGAAAATACCGGATGAAAATATCATAGCAATTGCATCATCACAAGATCATCATGAAGAGGAAGTTGAAGAAGATATGGATGATGACCCCTCTTTGTCCAACAAAGATAAATTAGGCGCCCTTCACGCATGTATTTCTCTTTTCGACCTTTTAAATCCCACCCCATGTTGTAGCACATGAGGTACTCCGAGGTATACAGTTCGAAATCAGGACAACAAGAAGAAACATGCTACTCTAGATAGAATGTTATCTAAGGAACGTGGTTCTGCTAATTAAATGTTTTTGATATTTTGTATTCATTATTACAAAGCAGAAATATTAAGTTATACGGTATACCAATAGAACGCGGTCAGTTTGATGAAATTTTATTAAATGTTATAAATTATAGGGGTATAAATTTAAAGAGGTTAGCCTGTATTTTTGACAAAAAAAGTTACACACAAATATTAAAAAAAATATCCAAAATATAAGAGACAGACAAGTTTAATAGCTAACAAGTTTTTAATACTACCATTGATAAATACACCACTTAAGATAAGTTCTTGAAATTGCGGATAAGAAGCTTAAAAAGACCTTAATATGGAGAAAACAATGGATAGAGTTAGGCAAAAAAAAAAAAAACCCAAACTTGTTTATTAACAAAAAAAATTGTGAAACTTTGAAGTTATCCTTAAACTTTCCAATTTCTTTCATTAATTATATTTGTTTTTATTTTAGTTTTCTATTTTTTTTTATTCAATTACATGTTCTCATTGGTTTCATTTCACTTTAAATTTAAAAATTTTGAACATTATTAAAGAAATAAATGAAGCTTTAAATTTCAATTCATAACAAAAAAAAAATTGGAGCATGAAGAATGTGATTCAATTCTAGTATGTAAATTATAAGTTACTCGGTTGAAAATTTTTTGGCACAAAAGTTTTGGTTGTTTAATAACAACTAATGAAATAAACGTACAATAAGCTTCAAATGGTATCGAGATTAGGGCAAATTGCTATACATAAATCTCGAGATATCCTATGGTTGTTTGTGTTTAGATTTTGGTTCGGTGACTTGGTGTGCGTAAGCTGAGTGGTATAATAATTTAGCTTTGCTTTAACCAACGCTGTAAAAGATTGACTCGAGAAAGGAAAGATTTAAGAATCTCTATTGAAGTATAATTAATATTTTTTCGCCTTCTTTAATCTATTCCTTATTTTTATTGAGTGAATGATGGGTTGGTATAATTACAATTCATTGGTAAAGATAAAAAGGAATCAACTCAAGCAAGGTAAGAAGTTTGATTTTCACGTATTATAAATACCAGTGTCTTCCTCTCAAATCTTCACCAAATCCTCCGATTTCTCTTTTCTTAATTTTGTTCTTCCATAATCTTTGTTGATCGAAGATAATGAGAAACAATTCACATGATCAATTCAATGAAGATAGACTTACTCTCACACTTTCACCGACACCACCAATGTCGCTACGCCAATCACCACCATCACATTCAACCCTATTCCCAACCAACATGATAGTCGGCCCCTCCCGACGCGCAAGTCAAATCCTAAGTAACGAGGTTGCAAACAATGGAGAGAGACTCGCTCTAACACTCCCACCACCACCACCAACATCAACATCATCAATGTCACTACCTCCAACAATTAGACTTCCAATTGTTATGAGAGTCCCCCTTCCCTTACTTCCTGCTCCCCGTAGAAATCGTGACTAGATTGATGAGATATACCCACCACCTTACCCATGGGCTACCACCCGGCTAGCCTCCATCCAAAGCCTAAACTCCCTCTTAAGGAGTAGAATTTCTAACATCAAAGGCAATCTTAAATGCCAAAGGTGCGACAATATATGGACAAAAGAGTTTGATCTTCAAAGCAAATATGAAGAGGTTTGTTCCTTTGTCAGGTTGAGGACAATGCATGATCGTGCACCGAGGGAATGGATGCATCCAAAGTTATTGGATTGCCCAATGTGCAAAAGATATGCTTCGTCGAAGCCAGAGCTTTGCGAGGATAAATGGTTGATCAATTGGCTATTTTTGTTTCTAGGACAAATGCTTGGATTTTGTACTTTGAAGCAATTAAGGTATTTCTGCAAGTACCATGAAATTCACCGAACCGGTGTAAAAGATCGTGTTCTTTACTCAACATATATCAAATTGTGCACACAACTACGTGGTAATAGTGGACCATTCGACCATTGAAGAAATTGAAAAGATGTTTATTCATGCTCGTGTTGTAGGAGTACATCATATATGGTAGGGTAGTCATTTTCGCTTGTTCAATGTTGCTTATTTAAATAAAAGATCGTGTTCTTTACTCAACATATATCAAATTGTGCACACAACTACGTGGTAATAATGGACCGTCCGACCATTGAAGAAATTGAAAAGATGTTTATTCATGCTCGTGTTGTAGGAGTACATCATATATGGTAGGGTAATCATTTTCGCTTGTTCAATGTTGCTTATTTAAATTAATTGGTAGTAGCAACGATAGGATTGGTAATAGTTGTTTGATTGGGAAAACCAATTAACGGTGAGTTGCTTATTTTCATTAAATCAAATGTCATGCTTGTGTTTCTTATGATATCTATTGATTGGTAATATAGAGGATATTTTTGGATCTTATTGCTCTTACTGATTAATGGTTTTAATGGCAATTTAATTTCTCCCTCTTTGAAGAGGGACCTATAATAAGAGGGCTCCACTGAAAAAGAAATCAACGATTCAAGGAAAATCACTTCTATCATGTTGAATGTCATGTTTAGTGTTTGTTACTCCAATATCTATTGAGGGAATGATTTAAGGAGACTATTTGAGAATATGTTTCAATGAAGATGACTTTTGGATATTATTGTTCTTATTTCATTTGTATATTTTATTTATTTATTTATTGATATTGGCACATTAGCGAATGAGACCCACTTGGTTTTCATTTACACTTGAGGACATTACATACACATGACACATTATTTGCTCTATGTTTGAGCTGAAATTTTGAGGAAAAGTAAAGATTCACATAAAAAATGTGTCCAGTTTCAGCCCGTTTCGACACATGTGCCTAGATATACACATTGAAGCGAACGAGGACACACCTTAGACGCAACACATGCCGACTCCACCAGCACCCATTGTCCAAAACCACCTGAAAGGGTGGTCCTTAAAACAATAAACACCCTCAACGACCATTTATCAAGATATTTAATGGCATGGACCTAAACATGGATGAACAATTTAGCTGAAACTTTGGCAAAACTTTTCTAGTGTTAATCCGAAATTTTCTAGAAATTTTAGCTCAAATGACTAAACAAACTTTTTTTTTTAAAGTTTTGTAGTGTCTTGAAGTGTAAACAATAACTTATTGGATCCTAATAGATAGTCAAAATGAATTTTTCCCTAAACTGCCAATGCCCCATTTATTTGTCATTATTATTTTTTTCGTGAAAGGTAAAGATTCTAGGTGCTCGTAACCATAATAAATCACTTACACGAATAGCCTCCTAGGTACTCCTGCGGCTAGTTAAACTGAAACCTACATGGAAAACATTGAATGGCTCAGTTGAATGATATTAATGACATTTTGTATTTTGAGTTGTTATGTTAAAAATATTGAAACCGAAGTCAAATGTTGAAACTGAAACATTAACATGGGAAGCAGTTTTGCGAATCAGTTGTGTTACCATGTCAGAAGATAAAAGCTTATTGAATTACACAATACTTAGTTTCTTGTGAAAATAAGTTTGGTAATAACCATAGATTTACTAAAATTATTTTATTCACGTCACCATTTCTCCATTTTACCCCGACTGCCTATCCATTAAAGTTTCATTAAAGCATGAATAGTAAACAAAACCCACTTGATACAAAACAATTTAACATGCCATATAAACTTTAAAAATTTTAAAAGGCAATATTCCATTGTAATCAGTGGCGGAGCCAAAAACTCGTCAAAGGGGCAAAGTGACAACGCATATTTAACTTATTTCATTTATCAGATGAATTAGATTATTTTGTATCTTAAGTTAAAAGGGTGTTTGAACTCTCAATCACGTTGTTTGAAAATTTTAATTAGTTCTAATCAGGAGATAGGTCGAATTTTAGAGAATTTTTTTCCTTTTGAGATTTATGTATATATTATTTGTTAAATAGAGATAGAATGGGTCTTAAATTGTTGGTGACATTCAAATAAACATCATATAATACCATCCAGGCTTAATCAGTGAGAGAAGAAAAACATGATATGCAGACTTCTTGCTACAGTACTATACTAAAAAAAAAAAAAGTGCAAATCTATTTATAAGAAATTCATGTGGTTCAAAAAAATTTAGTAAAACTGTGAAACCAAGTGAATATTTCAGAAATTATATAGAGAATGGAATGGAGAGGAATGAAAAACATTTGGTAAACTTTGAGGGGGGGGGGGGGGGGGGGGGGGGGGGGGGGGGGGTGGTTGGTTGTGGGGAGGGGAGGGGATCCAATAAAGGCAATGTTGCAGGACACAGTTTGACTACATAACTACAAGGTTATCTCAAGTTGAAAGGGGTAGTTGCCCCTCTAGGGTGCATGAGGCTCCGCCAATGGACCTTCAAAGAGAAAATGGAAGTTAACAGTATGCCCTGCAATCCTCTTAAATGTATTTCACAATCAAATAGCTTTGAAACCAACCACAAAAAAACTCCTCACGACTTGTGATCCTCCCACCATCCCAAATAACTCCACGCTGACAGAAATAGTAGATGGGAGTAACAATGAATTTGCAAAGAAAATATATAACAAGTCCAGCCAATTCACATAAAGCAAATATCAATGAGCGATTATAATGATCACGGAAACAAACTAGAAAACATGCACATAGACTAGGGTGTGTTTGGTTGCATGGAAAAATCTATGGGGGATCACATACTTCCAAGGTTAATTTGATCAAAATGGGGAGTGGGGATCTATGATCAAATCAATTCTAGATTTTTTATGGTGGGAGTTCAATTCCTTGCCCCCCAAAGAATTTGATTTCCAGGACCAAGGGAGTTCAACTTCAATTGATAAAAAAACTCGGGATTTTTTATGGTGGGAGTTCAACTCCCATGAACAAACTCTTTGCCCCCAAAGAATTTGATTCCCATGACCAAGGGAGTTCAACTTCCATTGATAAAAACTCTAGATTTGTGATAGATGGTCTCCCACATTTTGATCAAGTTAGTTTCAAAATATGTGGTTTCCTAAATGGATTCACGAATTGAACTCCATAAAACGAAACATACCCTAAGAAAATCATCTTGCACGTAGGAGCCTCAAAATCATGACTGGTGGATGGTTGGATATGCTATTGCTGGGAAAATATCTCAACTCCATCAGTTCCACAATAGATAGGAAGCTAATCCAGAATTGAATATCAAGGAGAACAACCACTTAAGTTATGATGCCTTTATACAATAAAATCTCACAACTAAGCTCGAGGCCCTTCTTGGTGGGTGGTTAAGATGGGGACAATGATGCAATGTGGGGGCTTAGCTTTGACCTAGCTAGTCGTATCACATCTGACAGATCTGTTTCCTCAAAATGTGTGAATCTCAAGATGTCAAGTCCTCGAGGTGGAGTAGTTGTACAAAGTTCTTTGAGACGTTGCACATCATAAGAAAACTGAAATAGACGGTTGTTTGATGGCTTCACACTTGATGGATCATCCGCCATCTGTCCTCAATCATCAAATGACTCCAAGCACCATTCGTCAGCCCCTTGATCTTCAACAAGATGTTCACGCTGGCAGGCTGAATTACTGGTCTCTCTTCATCTTTTCTAACATGATGGGATCTCTCTTAGACGCCTTCAACCTCATCTAGTTTATGATTAGTAGAGCAGCCAACCCTAAAACTCCAATGATAGAACGATCTCGAGTTTGAAGCACCCAATCATCCGCTCAAGCATGTAGCCAGGAGTAGGCTAACTCGGGCTATAGCCAGGGGTAAATTTTCTGAATTTTATTTTCCATTTGTAAAAAAAACAAAAACTAACATATAAAAAAAAGTAAAAGACTATCCATGTGTACAATAGTTCTTCCTGCGCAGCTGGTTGTTGTGCCTTTGTCCCCAGTTTAGTCCAGGGTTCTAGTTGCACTGTCCTCTCTATTTTAATTATTTAATATTTACACATTTTACTCTTGGCTCACCACTGGTACTTGGGCCGAAGAAAATATTTTCAGGTTATTCTTCGAAGGATTCTCTTGAAGATTTCCACTTAGAGGTGTAAACTTGTTCAATTTTAAACCATATAAAATTGCACAAATATTAAAAAATAAAATAAAATTAGGCCCCCCATATGAAATTTCTGGCTACACTCCTGCATCCGCTATTACATTTTGTTCCAACGGTCCTCGGCTGTTTCACAACTATAATCTATATGGATCCTGACATAGATTCAAAGCTCTCTCAGCACTTGAAAAGACATAAGAACCCACTACAGATCCTAACCTCTGAGCCTGCTTATGCTAACAATGCTCTAAACCTAACGTAACTCCTCAACAAACTCCTCCACTCGACTTCCACAAGATCCCCAGTGATGCACATACTGACATCCACCTCTATCTCCAACTGTCAACCTTGCAACCCCTTCTTCTTACATTTAAGATCTACTTGGTAAGCAATCTTGATCCCCAGCCCTACCCTAAAATCTGCCCTAATCAGAACTAATTTTTTCTACCAATGCACTAAGCGACCTACTCCACAGAAAAGGGTACCAAATAAATCCAATTTCACGTTCCTCAACACAAAAAAAAGAGATGGGCATGCATGGAAGCACAAAAAAACCTAGTATAGAACTAAAATCGACTTCCTATTGTACAGAAGCAACTAAACTCAATTTCATGTTCCTGAACAAAAAACAAAGAAATCGGTACCAGCATCTCATCCAAACACCTCTCATTTATCTGCACTCAATGAATTAGAAAGCTCATTTATTTACTAACCTACCAACTCCAGAAAAATGGTAACCAACTAAAGCTAACAAAAAGGGATGGTCATTCATCAAAACATTCAAAAACACATATTTCCATCCCATTGCCTCCATTAATTCACTAAAAAATCCCCTTAACTTCATTTTCTTTCAACTACATCTCCAATCGAAAAATCACCCAAACCACAATTTCTAAACCAATCTCATGCTTCTAAACATCAACCAAGAAATGGGTATTCATAACATTCAAAAACAATTTTTGGGGTCTAATCATTTCAACTAATGCACCCCAAAAAATAGAACTTTATGTCTAAATATTTCCACTAACTGTTAGGATACCAATCCTATTTAGTATTTACTTGAGATTAGAATGTCCTAGTTAGAACAATATTCTATTATAGGGAATATTAGCTTGTTTTGAATTAGGACTTATTGTTTAATTAGAATTATGTTTGAATTCAATTAGGAAGTATTATTTCTGCTTTCAGCTATAAATACATATGATGTAATAGAGTTTAGGCAAGCAATACAAGTTTTATTTAATTTATTTGGTGGCTGATCCCCAATCAAAGGATCTAGGTGGTTTGATCTCCAATCAAAAGGTCAAGGTCTCTATTATCTGGTATCAGAGCATCATCGATTCTGAGCCAAAAAAATTTTTCTTGTTACTTCGTTCTTCACCCTCCACCACAACCTACGATCTCCCAGATCTTCATCCAAAAAAAAAAAAAAAAAAAAAAAAAAATTACCTCGCAACAGCACCACCTACGCTGCAACCGCCGTCACCAACAGATCCGCCCTCGCAACAGCTCCTCTTCGCCGCAGCACCTTCGCAACAGCTCCCCTCGCCCTCGCCACAACACCCCTCGCCCTCGCAACAGCACCACTCCGCCCCTTCGCCCTCGCGACAACACCCCTCCCCACTCGACTCAACACATTGTCCTCATCGATTCCGTTTCAGAGCAGGGTTCTTCAATTCAGCGCAGGGATCCTCCCGCCTACCCCAGTTCAGAGCAGGGTTCTTCCTCTTCAGCACCTACCCCAATTCAGAGCAGGGTTCCTCAATTCCGAGCAGGGTTCTTCCTCTTCAGCACCTACCCCAGTTTCGTCGTTTCAGTTTCGGCACGGTCAATTCGGCGTCTTCATCCCTCCTCCGCAGCCCGTTTCCAACGACTTTCAGCGTCTTCTTCCGCCTTCGTTCCCTGATTCCAGGTTATATCAATTCAGCGTCTTCATCCGCCTTCGCTCCCTGTTCCGGGTTTAATCAATCACAACTTCCAGCGCTTCATCCAATTCATCGATCCCAGATTTTCGCGTCTCCAGATTTCATCCACTCCGGGTTTCCACTACAATTTCAGCGCATCATCATGACGGTTGCTGAATTGCAAGAGCAGGTCAATGATCTTACTGCTCAAGTTGCTGGGCTTTCTTCCCACCTCCACTCACTTGAGACCACCAATGCCACTATTCTAGAGGCATTACGGAATCTCCAACCAGGTCGGCCAGCACCATACGTTCCACCGGATCCACAACGGCCAATTATTCCTATTTCGGGCAAGGGTCTCCGTATTGATTTACCCCGTTTCGACGGAACTGATCCGTATGGTTGGTTATTTCAGGCCGAGCAGTACCAGGAACTCAATGGCCTTTCCAGCGAGCAAATGCTACCCGTTGCCGCTCTTCACCTTCAGGGGGATGCCAACTCTTGGTATCGATGGATTCGCCAATCACTCGGCACACTAACGTGGCCACAGTTTTCGAAAGCTCTTTGGTCTCGCTTTGGTTCTCGCGAACATATCGACCCGTGTAGTTCTCTTTCCAAGTTAGTACAACGAGGCACGGTTCGCTCATTTATTACCGAGTTCGAAAAGCTATCTAATTTGGTGCCCGGGTTGTCTGAACCACATCAGATTAGCATTTTTCTATCAGGTTTGCGTGTTGATATTCAAGCAGGAGTTAGGATGTTACACCCTACCAGTATTACACATGCTTTTGAGTTGGCTTTATGTCAAGAAGATGCCATTAATGCTACTCGTTCAAAAGGGCCTGTCCAAAATTTTGTTCACTTTGTGCCTGCTACAAATCCTTCAACGACTGTTACTAGTATCCCACCAGGTGTTAAACGTCTGTCATGGGCTGAACAACAAGAACGTCGTGCCAAAGGACTTTGCTTTAACTGCGATGAAGTATATAAGCGTGGCCATCGTTGTCCTCAGCCCCACGTTTTGCTCCTCGAGGGTAATAAGGAATACGACGACGATTCTGATGTTGACTCTCCTGTTCTGGATCATACTTTATCTGAACCTCCTCTAGGGATTTCTCTTCATGCTCTTCTCGGGTCCCCACGGCCTGAAATCATGTGTCTCACTGGACAATTAAATCACAGGACTGTTACTGTCCTTGTTGACTCTGGTTCAACTCATAATTTTTTGCACCCGTCTTTTGCCAAACAATGTGGGTTTCCAATCCACCAAGATAGTGTTTTACGCGTCATGCTTGCGGATGGTGGCCACTTGCATAGTCCAGGCTCTTGTCAGGATGTTTCCCTTAGATTACAAGATTATGAGTTCCACGACAACTTCTTACTCCTTGGTATCACTGGATGTGATGTGGTTTTAGGTGCTGAATGGCTTCGCTCTTTGGGTGTTATTAATTGGGACTTTTCCAAGCTGATTATGACATTCTCAGTGGCAAATCGTACTTATTCATTATTTGGCGACAATTCTCCTATGGTCTTGGATAATACCCCGGTCCATTGTTCTTTACAACAGGAGCATCACGGCATTCTTTTCCAATTACCTCAAGCAGTTGCCCTATGCGCTTCCATTCCCGATGTCGTTCAGCCACTTATTGCTGAATTTTCAGATGTTGTTGGCAATCCCAACACCCTTTCCCCCAGCCGATCACATGATCATCATATCCCGATTTTACCAGATGATTCTCCAGTCAATGTTCAACCATATCGTTATCCTCACTTTCGAAAGGCCGACTTTGATAACGTTGTATCTAATTTGAAGGCTGCAGGCCTTATTCGAACCAATACCAACCCTTATTCTTCATCAGTTCTCTTGGTTAAAAAGAAGGATGGTTCTTGGCGCATGTGTGTTGACTATCGAGCCCTTAATAAATTTACTATTCAGGACCGCTGGCTTATCAAGTGGACCAGAGTAACTACATACGGGCTTATCAAGTCGACCGGCCCCCTTGTGGAGGAAGCTACTTGGAAAGACTACGAACAGTTCGTGTACATTTTCTGGATTTTCAGGCTTGTGGACAAGCCTTGTTTCAGGCGGCGTGGGATGTTAGGATACCAATCCTATTTAGTATTTACTTGAGATTAGAATGTCCTAGTTAGAACAATATTCTATTATAGGGAATATTAGCTTGTTTTGAATTAGGACTTATTGTTTAATTAGAATTATGTTTGAATTCAATTAGGAAGTATTATTTCTGCTTTCAGCTATAAATACATATGATGTAATAGAGTTTAGGCAAGCAATACAAGTTTTATTTAATTTATTTGATGGCTGATCCCCAATCAAAGGATCTAGGTGGTTTGATCTCCAATCAAAAGGTCAAGGTCTCTATTACTAACACATTAAAACTTTGCATTCTACAAAATACCAAAAATAATCAAAAAAAAAAAAAAAACGCTCAAATTACCAGAAAAACATACCTACTGGCCACCATCTTCGGCGAACCTGGCATCGAAAGGAGCATTCGAAGAATGGGTAATCGAACCCGAACCACCAGACCCTCCAGACCCTTGTTGGAGCTCAATCACAAGCCATCTTACAGCCTTGCTCATCTGCTCCAATCTCACTGCACTGATGGGTGGGAGCCCAGTTGTTGCAGGCTTCCCAACAATAGAGGACCCAGTGGCCTCATCGACCAAACACTCTGATCCAATTCGCTGTTTCAGAGACTCCACTGATTCCTCTGCTTGATCGCAAGCAACTCTGAAAAGCTCCCACCTTTGCTTGAAATTCTCCAACGCTGCATCTGTTGATGCTGTTTTCTGACCCCCAGAACTCTCCCGAGCTTCGAGAACTCCCGCTGCTGCTCCTATGAACTCCATGTACGCGTTCTTCAGAGCTTCTACTGTGCTCTCCATCGTTGGATCGGACGGGTGGAATCGTTGGATCTGTGGAGCTCTTTTCTTTTAGGGCTTTGAAGAGTTCATGGGATTATTGGAAAAAAAAAACAATTGAAAACATAAAGTGGTAATTGGGCCGGGCTAAGATATACATATAGTATAACGTGTGATGGTGAAGATCGACTAAGATACATTAAAATAAACATAAAAAAAAATTAAATTTGTAAAAATAGTCGTTAGAGAAAAATATCAATTCAGTGAGGGAGAGAATAACATATTTAACCTGCAAGTATCATCAACAAAAAATTACCCTTACGAACAAATCATCTAACTGTTACTAATAAATATAAATACATAACGTGTATGTGTGAAGGTCTAGTAAGATAAAAACAATTGAAAACATAAAGTGGTAATTGGCCGGGCTACAATAATGTAATGTGTATATAGTAGGGCTGGGCAAGTACGGGTAACCGGCCCAAAAGCTAAAAACCGAAAATCGGCCCAAAAAATTCGGGCCCGTGTTTATGAGAACCGAAACTGGACCGAGTTGACCGGGTAATCGAGGTCCCGGTTAACAGATTTACGAGCCGATTTCGGGTCGGGGTCGGTCATAAGAGAAAAAAATACGTAAAGTAAAAAAAAAAAAAAAAAAACTTCATTAATCAAGATCTGATTGATTACTTCATCAAGATCTGAGATCATACAACAAAAAATTACAATAAGTTACAAAAAAAAAAAAAATACTTCATCAATCATACAACCAAAAAGTTACAAAGATCTGATTGATCAAGATCTGAGATCAGATCTGATCGGGGAAGGGAGGGGAACTCATCAGATCTTGAGAGGCATCGGGTCGTCTTGATCAGATCTTGATATGCATCAGATCTGAAGATCAAGATCTTCATCATCTTCATCTTCATCAGATCAAGATGGGGTGGCGGTGGAGGAGACGAGATGGCGAAGCGACAGGGGTGGAGGAGACGGGTGGCGCTGGCTTTCTCACTGCGGGAGTGAAGAAATGAGGGAGAGAGGAAGACGGGATTGGAGGTGGCTCTCCCTCCCTCCCTCGCTGGTTTCCTCGATAATTAAAATTTAGAAGAAATGAGGGAGAGATGAAGAAAAAGGAAAGGAAAAAAAATGAGGGAGTCGGCCCGGGTATTCGACGGGCTTCAGAAATGAAAATTGAGGCCCGAACCAGAAACTTCGGGTCGGGCCGGGCTTTTACAACCGAAACTTTTTTAATTAATTAAAACCGATCCGAACCGACCCGATCGGTCCTGGTTTTCGGTCCTAAATGTCCACCCCTAATATAACGTGTGATGGTGAAGATTGATCGAGGTACAGTAAGATAAACATAAATAAAATAAATTTGTAAATAGTCATTAAAGAAAAATATAAATTCCATAGGGGCATTCCGAGAATCGAACTCGGGACCTCTCGCACCCGAAGCGAGAATCATACCACTAGACCAAATGCCCACGTCCGCACCTGTTTAAGACATAAATTTACTCAGAATAAACCAACTGTCAACGCCGAACATTGTACAATATTTATGATAAAAATGGGGCATTCCGAGAATCGAACTCGGGACCTCTCGCACCCAAAGCGAGAATCATACCACTAGACCAAATGCCCTGTTGAGACAACCCTTAGTGAGAATCATAGATAAATTATTCTGTTGTTCACGGATAGCTAGACCATAACCTAATTAAGAACAAGAAAAAAAAAAAAAAAAAAAAACAAAACAAAAACAATGAACAGCCTAAAAAATATGTCAATTGCATGACAACTCAACGGTTAGAGCTTGACGGATGGTACCACTAAGTCATGGGTTCAAACCCAGCTTGCGGCATCTTTATGGGTTCTGGGATCCTATATCAATTTCTTACAGCCAGCCCACTTGCGATGTCGCTCATCCCTCAACCCCGGTAATTCAAATATGAACATCATACTTAGGGGATGTATTTTTTGCCTCTACATCTAGTCAAAGATCCAATTTTTTCTAGAAAATCAGAGTGAAACCTCTTAACAAGGTGCCATTTTTGCCAGCATCTAGTCAGAAGTTGCTTCTAATTAGAGTCAGATGAATATGACCATCTGAAATTTTGCTAAATCCTATATGCCAGATACATATTCGAGTGATGTAAAAAATCACATTCATCTATCTCATAGAGGTCTACCTCTTAAAAATAACAAACCAAAGACAGCTTAAACTAATTCAAATGGGGCTTAATTCTAATCAGTAATCAGAAGTTATTAACTCTGTCAAATCAATACAAGACATCGATTTATAAGACCATATCACACACCAATGCAAAATAAGTCTACAGTGTTGATAAACCTACCATTTTGCTTTAAGCATCAACTACAGATACCCATAAGCAAAACACAGGTAGAGGGTAAGAGGTTCAATTCTGCTAAAATAAAAGATACCCATTTATCTAACATCTTTTATTCTTGCCAATGGTGTTATGGTCGAGTGGTTAGGGCTGTGTGGGTTTATTCCCCATATCCTAGGTTCGAGGCCTGTCGACAACATGGTTACTTTCTTATGGTGTTGACCTATAGGTAGCATGATTCTGTCGAAGTAAAGATATAAGTTATATAAATGAACAAAACCCATGAAGAAAATCGCACCTTAGAAAGATGAAGATCAGAAACAGGAAAATTTGAGAGGGAATTGTAAGCGAAGATGATGAAGAGAGAGGTTTAAAACCTTGAAACTAGTTTTCTTGCCTTAAACCCCTTGAACTCTGATGACTTGAATTGTATATATGAATGAATGAACTCTGTTGGAGATTTTTTTTTTTTTTTTTTTTTTTTTTTGACTTGTTACAGGTATCTGACTATTTGGTTTGGTTGAACTGATTATTTGTTGCACCAGTATTTTGGGATGTTCTGACTTTTTTGCCCTAACCTAATATATGTCACCGAACTAATCAGCTTGTATTAATAAAAATCATTTAATAGTAAAATTTTCTCGTTTATGAACATGAATTTTTTTTTTTTTTTGTCAAACACGAAGATATTTATTAATGAAAGCAAAAGAAACAAAAAACAAAGAAAAACATTCCTATATCAAGGAATGCCAAGACATCATGAAAGTGTCAAAACCCAAATCCCTAAATAAATTACAAGCCGATCCCATCCTCCACAGCAATTCTCTAATCTCGATAAAGATAGAGTGCTCTGATCTGTTGAGTCCTTCAAAAACCCTTTTATTTCTTTCTTTCCACACACACCACATAAGAACATGAGGGACCCTACGCCATAACCACTCCCCCCGACGGGAATGATTAGCTTGAGACCACCAACTTAGCCAATCTAAAATGGAGCCTTGAAACAACAAACTCAAACCAAATTCTGCCAAGAAACTGCTCCAAATAGATTTGGAGAAACAACAGTGAAGCATCAAATGGTCTAGCGTCTCGTCAATTCCATTGCAAAGCAAGCAAAGACTCCCTGTGTGGATTCCTCTTTTCCTTAACCTATCTTTAGTCAAGATCTTCTCATGCAATTCTGACTAACTAAAAAAATTAATCCGAAAGCGAAATTCGATCATTTTATCCATAATATCCTGTAAATTTTGTAGTTTCTTCCCATATTTAGGTAGGTTATAGATAGTCAAATTCTCGAATACGGATAACCAATTGTGGCTAATTACAGTATTAGAATTTAGACAATTGCCAAGTATACTTACTTTGAATTCAATTAATTAAGCCATATTTGATTTCCACTTAGGTGAAGAGTCAATGACAGGTTTGAATGGGTGGCGAAAAACAGTCAATAACATTTGACTTAAATAAACCTGTTTAATCCACACAAAAAAAAAACCTACAAACAGGGAGAACCTCCCAGCAAATAAAGAAGAAACCATCAACCTCCCATTTCCATGCACCATGCAAAAAAAAATCTGAAAGAAAACATAAGGAAAGAATTTTTTTTTGTGATTTAGGAGGAAGCCTTTTACTAGGCTCCCAAATTCCTTTTTCACAAACTTGATCTTCAATTCTATGAGGAAATTGTGTCCCAATTTTGATAGAGAAGATGGATTGGAAACCGTCCTCGAAGTCCCTATTCCGGATGAGGCTTTCGCTAGTACCAGTGGCAATGCCGTCGTTCAATTGCAGAGTATGCATGATTGGATGAAAACTCAATCTTTAAGCAAACTCAATGGAAGCCGTAATCCTGAGTTGCATCTTCTTCTCAACGTCGTAGGATCCCCTCTCATTCCGCTTCAAGTCCAATCTGATCAAACTATTACCCATACCGTTAAAGATAGTTCTATAGTAAGACTTGCAATCCCTCTCATTCTGTTTCGTTCCAAACTTATTTATTTTTATTTATAAACCATTCGAGTAGAAACAAAACTAATCAGAGTCTACAGAAACATTCCAAGTTTTATAGCTAGGAACATTTTTATTAAATAGTTGAGAATGAATTCTGTTGATTTCTTTTGTTTTTTCAAAATAGGAAGCTTCAACTGCGAAGTACATTGTACAGCAGTACATTGCGGCCACAGGAGGGCAACAAGCTTTGAACGCGGTAACTAGCATGTACGTGATCGGGCAGGTGAAGATGAGTGCATCAGAAACCTGCCCAGGTGATGAAAATGTGAAAGTTAAGGGTGGTGAAATAGGAGGATTTGTGCTATGGCAAAAGAACCCAAATTTATGGTTTTTAGAGCTAGTTGTATCCGGGTGCAAAGTAAGTGCAGGAAGCGATGGTAAGGTGACATGGAGGCAATTAGCCACACAACAGTCGCATGCCACGAAAGGTCCGCCTAGGCCATTGCGCAGATTTTTGCAGGTATATTAACAAAAACTAGTCCAAGTTTCATTCATTGAGTTCAATCTTTATTTTTCAGTTAGTACAAAATTATTGGACAATACCCGGAAATGTCATTACCACACTAACAACCATATGAATTATATGTTATTTTCAGGGATTAGATCCTAGATCTACTTCAAATTTATTTTTAGATGCGGTTTGCATTGGTGAAAAGACGATTAAAAGCGAGGATTGCTTCATACTCAAGCTAGATGCAGGCGCCGAGACTCTCCAGGCACGAAGTAGTGCCAGTTTTGAAATAATTCACCATACAATATGGGGTTATTTCAGCCAAAGATCAGGTCTTATGATCCAATTTGAGGACTCACATCTAGTCCGAATGAGTGCCAAAGGGGACGATAGTGTATTCTGGGAAACGAGCATGGAATCCATCATCGAAGATTATCAATACATCGATGGTATCAATCTTGCTCATAGTGGCACAACGATGGTCACATTGTTCAGATATGGCGCCGGGTCGGCAACTCACAAGAGGAGGATGATGGAGACATGGAGGATTGAGGAGGTTGGTTTTGACATATGGGGTTTGTCCATGGAAAGTTTTCTTCCTCCTGCAGATCTAAAACAAGCAGATGGATAATGGAAAAGGAATAAGAACACACAAATATATACAAATTTAATAGGATGGAAAACAAAAATCACAATTTGTAATTTATATACATTTCATTAAGGTACACATGGAGAAAATTGGAAACAATAGGATCAAAGTTATCTTCTTCTTCTTCTCCTTCACATTTTTTTTTCAATGATCAAGTAATTATGTTAGATTGTTATTTGGTATCATACTTGCTCCAAATGTAAACAATTACTAGTTATATCTTATCAGAAGACTGCATCATGCTTTAGGTTTGAATTATTCAGGTTCGAATCCGTGACGTGTGATACCATCAGTCACACATGTAGCAACTCAGCTGGTACACCTTTGGCTAATACATGCTGCTGTTGATGCATTTTGGCCTAAATGTATAGAAAATGTATAATCACCCTACTATATTATTAGGTGCTAATATAGATGCTCTTAATGTGGAAACACAAGTTACTAAACTATGAGTTCCATCACTCTAACTAGCAAGTTAGCAACACCCATATAAGGTGGCAATTGTCACATGGTGTGTATGTGCATGCTTGATGATGTTGTAGCAACAAATCTTCTATTTTGTTTATGCAAGTCTTATCATGCATCCATGACTTTTGGTCGACAGTTTTCTCTCTTCTTCTTTATGGAATCAAACCTCAAAGCTTTCACAGTGGAAAGGGTGCTCATTAAGCAAACCATGATGTCTTTGCATCAAAAGGATATGGACCCCTTCAACTAGCTAGCTAATAACTTTTGACTTTGAAAGAGAAGTGAAACTAAAGGAACCAACATTTAGCATGAATGAATGATTTTGTTTCCTTGGATCCCAATTCCATGTGCTTTGTATAGGTATTACTCTAGTAATGTGTACTTCCACTGATTGACTTGAAACTAAAATTGTATCATTCATTGGAGTCTTTTTCCTTTCATGTTTGGACCATGGTCTCTTGAAGGGTTGAAATGAAATGAAATGGAATGATAAATAACATGCCGGATTGTGATCATATGGTCAGTTGTTGAGATATGATGCACGGGGACGAGCCAATTAATGGTTGGTAGGGATGGGGTCGAGACTAGGTTGTACCATAGTGGATCTAAACTCAAAATGCACCTAGTCCAATAGGAATTTCTTTGGTTATTCACATATGAACCAACAAGATCGTTAAAACTTAAAGAGTGTCTTCAACGCTTAGAACCATCAATTATCCCGCTTGTTTAACTAAAAATACAACGATACACGCCTCAGTAACATTTATGAAGATCTAGAACGGGAACTCTGATAAGTTATATATTACATTGGATCCTTCTCAGACTGAATCCTAACTTGAGATCTATGCTACATTTGACTCGATCTATTCATATAAAAATTCCTACACAAGGCCAAGCTAGATTTAACAGTTTTTCATTAGACATAATAAAATCCCCTATCGATAGAATCAAATCATATGATGATTAAACGCGGGATATTAAATAATCTAAGACTAATCACTCATTAAGCCTGAAGATCTTTGAAAAAGTACTTAATGAAAAGTTCAAGATTTAGTCAAAACACAACATTTAGTTAATAACTCTAGTTGATGTCCTTCTGTAAGTCTCAATGCACAATATTATAGTACAATTGCCTCCTACCTACACCCCACACCTTCCAAGCTAGAGCTGGAAACTTGAGATAAATAACTTGCAGTTCAAATACTATTGCATGCATAGTGTGTCCATGAAGATGATGACAATGTCAAGTCTGCAATAACTTAACATATAGCCATTGTTTCATGTCTGAAGGTTGGTCTTGCATTCAGACCACACAACACACAAGTCCAAGAAAAATATGATTTTTTTTTTTTCAAGATAGAAAAGAAGGTACAAAGGAGAGGATAGAGACAACATGTGCAAATCCAAATCCAATCTGATAGTTTATTTTTTCTATGTATTTTCTTTCTTTGTGTTTTGGCAGATCATAAAGAAAGAAAGAATCCATCAGTCAGCAGAGCAAAGCAATACTGCTGGGATTTACCTTTGCAGAGAGAGTGATTTTTGTTGGATGTATTCATTGAAGCAATGAGAAGCATGGTTTTGGAAACTGTTTCTCTCTTCCAAAGGCAGCTTCCATTTTCCCTTGTTTCTGTACTTTTCTTGCTAAAATCCTTTACCATGCATGCCTATTCTCCTTTTGAAACATGATATCAAGGTAACAATGCATCTCACTTACCTTGTTGTCATTTTTTTAAGAGTTCAATGTGGGTGTTAATAGCCAATGGGATACCAGTTTAGCGGTAGTCTATTGGTAGATGTCATCACAAGTCCAGAGTTTGAACGGGATAAAAAAAAAATGTGGGTCTATGGTTATTACAAAGAGGTGGAGTTGTTGGTATAAAATTTACCCATACCAGTACAAGTTAAAGCAACTAGATTGATATACTATACATGGGCTTCCAACTCCTTTTTAGGTGAAACCAATTGAAGGTGAGTAGTTGAGGGTGCTATACAAATACAATACATCCATCCATTTGAACCATTCCCTGAAAACAATTAGCAACAAACTAATTGAATGAGGGGCGCATTTACTACACTCATGCTTAATGTTAAGAGCCGACCAAATACTAACTCAAAAGCTCAAGCTGTCAAGGAGCAAAAGGCTAATTACTTAATTAGAATCTTAACAGTGTGGTCAGAGAAAATTCTCGTGTCAACGAATTCAATTCCAAACCATACATTCGCGACTCAACATTTTTCAATGGCACTTATGGACCCAATATCATACTTTTTAAAAATTTTATTGTTACAATCATACAAAGGTTACTAAAGCAACAACACCCCGCTCCTCTCGAAGAATGATCGAAACATTACTCGAAAGCTAATAATACATATTCGAAAGCAAACTAATCGATAATCATTGCCACTTAGCATTCCCTTAAACACTCTTTAACTTAAATTTTAACAAATTACAAAACCATTCGTAATTAAATAAAGAGATTAAAATGGTCAATATTCACCAACTTATATATCTGAAAATCACTGCCAATATTGCAGGCCTAATGACCAATCATCTATCTCACAGTCTCACTAACTACAGTTCTCATCCAGTAAGTAACCCTTGCAGGCTGGCTTCATCTCCTCTCCTCTCCTCTCCTCTGCAGGCATACTCTGTTTCTCAATAATTACTACCTCTTCACTTCAAATATAAACCCAAACCCAAAAACCTCTCTGTATTTCACTCTCCACTTTTTCACCTCTACACAATACAGAGCAAAACAGAGCTCTCTGAAACCTTCAAACCCTGTAATGGCGAAACGATTCAAGCTTAGACTAGGCCGAATGATCCCTATATTCAACTCATGCAAATCAAAAGATCCAAAAACTCTTCCTTCCAACCCAACACCTCTACCTCTCCTTTTCATGCTCTCTCCTGTTAACCCGAAATCGATCGATATCGATTACTCGCCACCCAAGGCATCCAAACCCCATCACAACCAGTCATCCCTCACCCGCCAAGTGTCATCTGCAGCGGTGTCACTTGGTTGCGGTTGCAGATCAAAGTCAGTCCTTCACTACTACTCTGCCTCACCAGACTCCATTAAATCATCCACAGATTTTCAATGGAACCAAGAAGAGAAGTACCATGTAATCTCCAAAGTTTCTGAGATAAACGACACTACCCATCGTCGTAAAATCGATAGCTCATCAGAGGACTGCGACATTGGTTCAACCCCACCAGTTCCATTGAAGAAGTCAAAACAGAGGAAGCCGAAACAGAGGAAGTCAAAACAGAGGAAACCAAAACAGAGGGTTAGATTCAGTACTTCTTCAGCTGAAAGTGGTGGCTTGTTCTCTGAAGAAGAGGAAACAGAGACGTTCTTCTCCTCATCCAAAACACTCTCCACTGACTATTCGACCGATGATTTCGACACCCATTTAGCCACAATTCGCGAATCACCACCACCTGTTTTCAAGAAGAAGAAGAAGGTCAAAAGAGATCGAAAGGTGAAAGCTTTCAAACAGTACCCATTGCCAGAAACAGAGTCCCCAGCAAGATTGTCATCAGTGTTTCAGCGATTGATGCCTTGTAAGGTGGAGAAGATGGAGGGGAAGGTGAAGGAAAGCTTTGCCATTGTGAAGAGATCTCAAGACCCTTTTGAGGACTTCAAAAGATCCATGCTTGAGATGATATTGGAGAAGCAAATGTTCGATGTGGTTGAGTTGGAAGAGTTGCTTCGATGTTTTCTATCTTTGAATTCGAAGCATCATCATGGAGTGATTGTTGATGCGTTTTCGGAGATTTGGGAAGGGTTGTTCTGTGTTTCTGATTCGAATCAATGTGTTTGAGCAAATCATGTTTAGTGAAGAAAATTTCAAAAGTAAATAGTGAATATTATGTTCTGTTCTTCATTTAATTGTTTCGTTTGTTTTTAGTTCTTACTGCTTCCCATTCGAGTAAGCAACACGGAGATGCTGATAATTTAGCACTGCGAGTGAAAATAATTATCTAAATATAGGTAATTTTTATGCCTTATGTGAACAAATCGATATGATTAATTTACGAAATTGTATTGCAAACGAAATATTAGTAAAAAAATTAATTTGATGATGTTTTTTAAATATAGTTGGTAATATTTTGATATTCTTGTAATGAATTGTATTGTAACATTCTCTCTCTCGAATTCGAATAATTATTGGTAAGCATAATATTTATGTATAATTTTATTCAGTTCAGTGGGGCAAATGGTCAAATAGTTTACAATTAATACCTAAAAGCAAACACATTTTAATTTTAAAGCTTCTAATCAGCAGTCCATTAATAAGCAAAACAAACAATTCATTCAGAGCTTCTGACTCCAATTAGAATTTAGCTTTTAAGCACTTGAAAAAAAAAACACCCTCTAAACACTTAATATCATTGTTAATGTTGTTTTAGCTACAAACAAGCCAATATTTTAAAGAGTGCAAGTCGAAATGAGTTGAAACTTTAACACATTGATATTAAAATCGCACAATTTCAACTTAAATGAAACAAGCAAAATATATAGTTCGTGTTCATGTTATGTCTTGGAAGTGCTCAAAAACAAATTAGGTCCAATTTATTATGAGAAAACTGGTTTGATTCCTTGAATCCCATTTTCTATGATTCCAATAATAGATAGCTATGATTTACCTACTAAAAAAATTACTCCTTTATACATTCTTAATCCTGATATAATACACATCCAATATACCATGTGTTAGTTCTACGTATTCATCTATAGATGATATAGATCCTCCACTATGTAAAAATACGAGCTATAGTCAATCGGGTACTAGTTCAGCAGTAGATTTGTAACAAAATGAAATTATAAATTCAGGATTCAAAACCTGTCGACAACATTTGGGGGTACGAGGGGTTAAGGATATTATAAAATAAAAAATAGAAACTATAGGGGGATGTCTAAGACCAGAATCAGCAGAGGTAGCTAGTAGGCTAGTAGGCTAGGAGGAGAGATTCCTGCAGAGGTGGTCAGAAAATCTAGACTGGAGCAAGTAACCTATCTATCTCTTGTTGCAAATAGAAAAGATGGTAAAAATTGTTTCACTCACGCAAGCTCTGGGTGTTCCCACAGTGAAAACTGAATTGGGAATAGCCGACAGTCTTTTTACCATGCATGCATAAAACCACTCTTACCGGAAGACAGTGATACTGAATCAGATTTGTACTACAGCCCCCCAAGAGCCAAAATTAACCTCAAGTGGTAGCAATAAATGTAGTCTTGTAGATATGGTGAATAGATAGATGGATAGATGTGTATAGTTGATGATAAAGTATCTCTCTAGAAGTAGACATTTGATGTGTATCTCTATCTATCTATCTATATATCTGTGTTTTGTATAGAGAATTTGATTCAAATCTTTACAAAGAAAAGGGTCACTTTTAAGTTTGAACAATTAAAATAAGTGGAGAAAGAAGGAACAGATGGAAATGATCAAGGTTAAGAATTTGAATCTGATTCTTCTAAAAAAAAACAATGGTTAAAATGGTGAATGACCCTCGGGATAACCATCTTACCTTTTCGTAGGGTTGAAAAAAATGACTTAATCGATTAAACCGATCGAACCGGTTTTAGAAAATTCAAAACCGATATGGTATGTTCAATTTCGGTTTTTATGTGATTTTAACTGATAAAATCGAAGCGACCGAATATATATAATAAATAATATATTTTATGTAAAAATAATATAATATAATATATTTAATTTAGTCAATCGGTTTAATTTAGAAAAAAAATATATATATTATATTTAATATAATATATCAGTCAGTCCAGTTTACAATTTACGTTGTGTATGATTGCTCAATGACGTTGACCAAGGTCATATGTTCCACATTTTATAAGACCTAAATATCTCTCAATTTTTTACATTTTTTGTATTGTCTTTACTATAATTACACTTTGGGTACATTTACCGATTGTATTTGAATGTAGCACATCCAAACTTTGGTCATCGTCATTGAACAATAAGTTTAAAACACGATTTCATACTCAATATATAATTATGCAAAACTTTTGTATCCAATGTGAATTACACCTAAATTATGCATACCTTAAATGTAAATCATCTTACCTTTTTAAAGAAATAGCACTTCATCGAAGAAACTGAGTTCTCTTGATACAACAAAGAAAGGAACAATACAACAATCTCATGGAAAAAAATAAAACAAGTGAGGGAAAATCAGGTATTGAGATGTCTACTGGAGAGGAATATCGTGACTGTTCACAAGTCTTGAGATGGAAGCCCATGCCCCGGGGCTTTGTGTTTGTTCACCTGTTTGCACATAGGAATATCCCTTGGAGGTCAAACCAATAGTTACACTTGCTTGAATTTCCTGATTCTCTATCTAAATTACCTATATTCCCATTTCTAATTCACACAGAAATGGAGTTGCGCAAATGAGCATACTTGGGACATCTACTCATCCAGGAGAATGCAATGCTATGTGGTTCCAACCAGAAATGACTTCAGAGACCCACTCAAGTTCAGGCTTATGTGTGCATGGTTACGCCCGTTTTTTACAGTATTACTCCCTAGTGTGCACTTAGAATACTTGGCAGAATAAGACTATTTGAAGATGTGACCCCAGTACTGGTAACCTCTTAAACAGCATTTTCGACGTTATTGAAAAAATATATTTCTATCTGCATATTCTGTGTTTTACTCATTTCAATGACTATCAAGATTTCCAACAATTCAAAACTTCAAATATTATGTCATCGAAATCTACATTCAATTACATTACATTGCCAAGTAGAAACTAGAATGCATCTGACTAGAGTAAATCACACCACAAACATTCGAGCAGCTTGAGTTTAAATTAGCATTTTCAAGATCAATACAGTAGTGTACAAAGATGTTTGTTTATTTGGTGTAATATTAACTGTCATGACTTTCAGATGCCAAGGAAGACTCACAGGGATAATCAATAACCTTTACATGGCAGAGCGTGCGACCAACTTCATCTGCAAATGTCAGCTTCTTTTTGTCCTTGTCAATTCCGTTACTAGATGCACAAGAAGTCTTCTTTGCGGTTGATTTCTGTCAACCACAAAATCGCGATTGTAGTCAAATGATATGACATTGAAAACGCTTGAATAAGTAGAATAATAGTACTTCATTTTCTGAATTAACAAACATTGGGATCGAGAAGAGCAAATGAAACAAACCATTATTTTACAGAACCGGTTAGTGTCTCTTGACATGATGGAAAGCCATTTTGTTGTTGTCTCTTGAACTCCGATTGCATCATTAATAGCCGTTCTAATCTGTTGAAGATTGCAAAGCAAAATAAATAAATAAAAACAAAAAAATAAGATTATCATGTATCATTCGTGTACCTATATGGAACTGCCTAAGGGAAAAATTACATGTACTATAATGCAGCATGAGAATCACATATGTTGCTCGACTTGTAGCCTTTCTACCACGGAACTACTTTTCTATGTTTACAGATTTCCAGAATAGAATAAACCAAACGGTTTATCTAAAAAGTTGAAATACTTGAGTAAGAAAACTATTAAGGTTAAAGACAGATAATATGGCAAGGGTTTGTAATGCTCCCAGGGATTACAAGAGTTGTGAACAGTATTTTGATTAGTACTTTCCTAGGTTGTAGCCTGCAAAGAATTTCTCAAAATACTTCATCAGCTGCATAGTAAGTTGACTTCTAAGTTCTCTGCAATGACAGTAAGTTCAAGTACATTTTGCCAAAATTGAAAAGGACTTAGATTGCCTAGTTGTACCTTTAGAAAAAATTAATGACGTCTCTAAAACCCAATGATCTCATGTATTTATGGGCAAGAAAATGCCAGAGTGTTGACAAGAATGTGTTAAATTACAAGAGACAGTACATGATTGCTACATACCTCATCAGCACTATATTTTGAAGACATTGATAGACAAGCTTCAGGGCACAAAGTTTCTTCAACGATCTCCGTCATGGATTTCAACTCTTTCGTAAGTTTCATGACAAGATTCTCGATGTCACCCATCTGCCTCTGTGAGAACTTCATCGCACTCTGTGCACAGGAGTAGATAGAGGACAGCTCTTTTCCAGTATCTGGTGTCTCACTAGAAACATTTGGATCCTTGAGAATCCCTTTCGGAACCTCCAGCGGAGATTTATTCTTATTATCAATTAACTTATTAACTTTCCTTTCCAAGCTTACTGGGACAATAGTTTCCTCAAGATCTAATTTCTTTGATGAATCTTCACTCTTGGTCTGCTTCTGAAAGCATATCCTTCCCCTAAGACCTGAAAGTTTGTATCCATAAACAATGTCAACAAAAATCAAAATGAAGTCTTGCTCCACCTAAAGCGCAAATTGTTTGTTCTTCATGAAATATAAAGCAATCAACATATCACTGATAGATGGATGCCGTGTAGAGGGAAGCAAACCCATGCCCTACAGATGGAAGATATTGCAATTTCCACACTCAATAGCGGTCTTCGTGTTTGTATCAACTTGGAAGAGTAGGACGTTGGAACTGGTTTATATAATTTTAAAGCCAAAAACAAAAATGAAAACTTATTGGCTATGTCTAAAAGCCCATACGTGGAAGTAGGAAAATGGGTATGGTATACGCTTAAAGAAACAAGAGCGAATATGTGTATACTAATACTCACCAGAAGTTCTAATTTTGGCATATAGCTCTTCAACATCCACAGCACGACGAAGCTTTTCCTGAGAGGTTGGGGAAATGACCTATAAAGAGAATCAATTATATAGAAAGAAAACATCAAGAGAACATATATACAAGACCAAATGATATTAGCCAGAAACGATAACACACCTTTCTCGTTGAAAAAATTCTTTTCGGAGGGGTTTCCATCTTCATGCCAAGATGATTGTCGTTTCCAACATCTTTCAGCCAATCAGAGGCATGAGAAGAATGGGCACCTTCGGAGCATTTAAATTCACCATTGACACCAGCAAATGTGTGTATGTTGTGTCTGGAAATGGTAGGCGGGTCCTCTTTCCTGTTATTTTCGCCATCCATCTTATAAAGCCCTTCATTACCAACATGGTTAAGTTCCGTGCACTGAAGGCTATCAATGATAGCCATGTCATGTATTTGTTTCATAATACCCGTAAGGCATGGTATCTCCCCCTGCTGAGAGGATTCACTTGCATGGTTAAAATACATCTCAGAACTTGGATCATTTATGTTGGGGACTGCTTCTAAAGTGCTATAAGAAGAAAGTGATTCAATCGTGTTTCCTTTCATAAGATGTTCAAACACATGTGAAGGAACAGATTTATGACTATTCATTCCTGAAATGGAGGACTTATCATGATCTAAATATTCACATGATACCTCATTGACACCACATGACATGGCTTCAGCACAAAAAGTCGATTCTTCCATTTCCAACTCACTTCTAGTAACTCTCTCTGGCATTTCATACTCTCTGCAAGAAATCATTTCCAAACAAGAACCAGAGGTGGAAATATCAGTCATATGGGCGTTTTCAGTATCTGTATCATCGAGTTCAGAAACCTTAGACTTGTGATTAGTCATTCCTGAGGTGGAGGACTCGTCATGATGTACATATTCGTAAGATACCTCGTTGACACAATATGATGTGGCTTCAGCACAAGAAGTTGATTCTTCCATTTTCAACTCACTTCTAGTAACCCTCTCTGGCATTTCATGGTCTTTGCAAGAAATCATTTCCAAACAAGAACCAGAGGTGGAAATGTCAGTCATGTGGGCATTGTGGGTATCCAAATCATCGTGTTCAGAAATCTCAGACTTAATGTGGATAGGTCCATGCTCCCCAACGGGTTGCGGTGAATGCTTAACAGTTACAGTTTCCACCAGAACTGTAGAATTTGAAACACAAGCAAGATTTGCACCGTGAACATTTCTATTCTTTGACTTCTTTGACCGCTTTACCTTCAAAAGAAAAAGAGGCTTATCAAGGTCATCATCTTCCTTTGATTGCACCTTCTCGTCCTGCCCTCCACAAGAGAAAGCACCAAGGGAGCAAGTCTCACTCTCCTGCATTGAGTCATCAAGATTTTCAAGTTTTCTTCTCTTACTTTTGCTTCTGTCTTTTAACTCCTTGGAATCATCAAGTTTTGGAAGTTTTCTTTTCTTCTTTTTGCACCTGTATTTTAACTCCTTCAAAGTCATTCCAATGAAGCTAAGCTCATCTGAGTCACTGTTGCATTTAACATTGCAACCATCATTATCTAAATCATAAGTTTCAGGTTCCCTCTTGACAGTTAGAGTATGCATTTCAGTATGGACCGCAGGATGACCGCATGACCTATCCAGGAACCCAACTTCTTGTTGTCTAAAGGTTGAGTGGGTACCTAAGTTCATAGCATCTTCGAATTTGTATATATCTTCAAGCACCTTGAACTTAACTGCTGGCCTTCCATGAGTGCTAAGAATTTTCACCACCGAACTCCCTTTAATAGCTTGAATGAAATGCACATGACTGCACTTTCTGGGCTTCATTGGCTAAAGATATCCTACCTTGCAGTAAACAGCAGAAAACCTTGCAAATATGAAATAGAGCTGCAAAACCCTGAAGCAAAATAAATAAATAAATAAATTCACTTATGCTGTTAGATTTTAAGTTCTTGAAAAAGTATGAAGTTTTTAAGGACTGATATTTAATCTTGTTGTTCTGTATGAATGCAAGTTGCCAAAATAGGTTTCTTGATTCAAAAGGAAATCACAAGAGGGCATGGCACATAGTTCATTTCGGTAAGACAAACAAACAACACTGATAATCTTTTAATTTTCTTCCTTAAGATTTCTAGTAAGGGTATCAAAAAAAGTAAAGCACCCACCGAAAGAGATAATTGTGGAATGTGCAATATGGAAAGATCAACAAACAAGAAAATCACAATTGCAAAAAATTATAGCAAAACTACACTTTTGTGGAGACCGTATCCTCATTTCTTTTAGTAAGATTTCAACAATAGCAAATACAACAGGAAGTTAAATCTCACCAGTTCCTCGTGCAAAGCATACATACATATCTGCTTAGCATAATCTGTACAAGTCTTTCGTACTTTTCTAACATTCTGAACCATCAAATTCCTTTCCATATGGAAAACCGAAAACAACTAATCAAACACTATTGCAAATAAACTGAGGATAGCCACGAATCCATTCTTTACATTCTCACATGCTCTATACAAATGAATACCAAGCCAATATTAAATTTAATGATGTGACTGCTCATTAGTTTAGAAATTTAAAAGGTATATCTAAATCCCAAATGTCACCGAGTAACATATTCTCAATACAAATTTCCCTAAGCTAAACCTGCTAACATTTTTTACATATGGATGAACGTCGCAATCATTAAACAATATCAACCACGCCATCCACAACACCAAGACACAAACTAAAGAATAGAATCAAATAAAACTATCACACTCTCAGTTAAGAACAGACCAATACTCCTCAAAAGCCCGAGCCATCAAGTAGTGGCAAGCCAATTCAACTAAGATATTAACATTTTGTATCTTTAATTGGTGACATTTCTCCCTGACGCGGAAAATACAAACCCTAAATCTATTGAAACAAAACCTAATTCGGAAGGAAATGCCATCTATCAGGCACATCTACAGTTGAATCAAAAGTTCTTTTAGGGTTTTAACAAATACCCTTCTAAACCAATCCGACACTTTTTCCATCAACCCCTCTAAAAACCCTTAATTGACCCAATCAAAAACAATAAAACCCATCTATTCGTACCAACAGAAACCCTAACCACACCGATCCGTGAACTAAAGACATCGATCCAATCAAAAGCTATCAAATTTCACCTCTAATCGCTACAAATGAAGATAAATCGAACAAGCTGAGCAGAAATTCACACAGATCTGAATGAAAACTAACTACATTGAAAAAAAAAAAAAAATCTTGCGAGCAAAAATGGAAAGAGAAGAATACATTCGAACTCACCTGGGTGTGTAGAGATCCAAAGCTCTCTCCTTTACAGTCTCTCTTTCTCTCTCTCTCTTTAGGGTTTTGTGTAGGGGATTTGGGGAATATAAGAGGGAAAAAGATTTGGCGCCAAAATGTTGGCGGGAGTGAACGTTTCAAATTTTTTATTGGCATGATAAAGTGAGCAGAATTGGATCCTTTGCAGCTGTTACTGGCACCGGATAAATTGTTTAGAGCACCCACATAATCGTCACAGAAAAAAATGTGCAGTCCGCCACAGGCGAAAATGGTTTGACATTCAGAACCTCTGTGCTTAGGGATGACAATATGCAGGTTGGGATCGGATGTTTACTGGGTCAGGTTTATTCAAAATTTGCAAAGTACTAAACCGGCAATACCCACTTGTCATCTCTAGGCGCGTCTGACTTGGCCATACCAAACCGAGATATGTGTGCGTTACTTGGTTTTGCAATGTTGCCAAAGGCTACATAACTAACCCCATGGAGTTAACCAAATTATGTCCAAATGCTACATCATTGTTGCATCTTAGCCTCCATCTTGCATGTTGCTTTCGCTTTGCTCTGTTTTGGTTTGGTCCATTTAAGCATGCTAGATTCAATACTCGAAGGCTTATCAACGGCAGAACACATGTGTTCCTAATAATCAGGTGAAAAATTACAAAATCCTAACCGGTGAGTCTCAGACCTCTCACAATGAAAGTAGATGTCGCACACTCTGTGTTGTACAGGTGGGTCTTATAACATGATTGCCTTAGGACCCTTATTTCTAATTTTATTTTATTTTTAACTTTGTATTATGTAGCGACCATAATCAAATCCATCATAATGATCATTGGATTTAATTCTCTTTTTTCCTTTTATGAAAAAATATTGAACTTTTCAACCCTTGCTCATAAGCATGTCTGGGACTGGTCTTGAAAGTTTGCCTTCTCATTTTTCTTACAAGTTTTAGTATTTTTGGACTTATTTTTTTTTATTTGAATTGCAACACTAGTCTTTACAATATTAAAAAGGCCTTGACGGAAGAATGGAGAATGTGTTCGTACAAACTCTCCCAATTACTTTCTGATATCGGCATCATTCATTAATGTGATCAAAGAATGAGCTCGAAGAGTCTGCTGCTGCTATAATGTCATTGAACGAGTTACAACATAGTAACATGGTGAAAACTGAGGTTAGCTTGGATAAGAAGTGTACACATGAAAACTGTTCACTACTTGCTATTTGCAACTACATTATGCATCCCACATTATGCAGTTTGGGTTTCAAATTTTGTGAACCGTATGACTACAACTGATGAGATATATTTCACAACCCACATTATTACATACATCAAAGCTTAGCCCATTTGGCTTAAGCTAAACATTTCGAATGTTTTTCTAGCACTAGCTATTGGCTTAAGCTACACGTTTCGAGTGTTTTTCTAGCACTAGCTAGTAAGTATAAAAGACGATGGTAAAATAGAGATGCCAAACTACAAACTGCTCCTACAGAGTTGTTAATGCTCTGTTGCTACAATTTTGCTAATGAGTATCTGCTGCTACGATTCTGCAAATGAGCAGTATTTGACACTTGGTTTGCTGGCAGTGTTTATATAACAATGACCTTCCATCGCTGATGGTGGATCGATATTGAAACAAGAGACAACTAGTGCTTTGGAAACAGAATATAAGACCCTCTTAGGGGCACTTCATGTTGCTGTGTTTCAAGTAAAACCACATTTTCTATTAAGAAGCTAACTGAATAGTATTTGCTTAGCACTAGTTAAAGACCCTCTTAGGAGTCCAAGAACTTCATGCAGTGCTTCAAGTGCCAAACAGATGACGCTTTCTTTCTGGCCAAAGTTCAGGAGTTGAAAATTGTTTACACGGTCACACGGGAACTTGGTTAAAGAGGGCCTTGGAGCCAGAGCTTCCACCCCCTTTCAAACACAGCCAATGCAGACATATTGACATAATAGTTCAGTAGAATAGTCTCTAAACAAGGAGAGATCATACCAAAAAACTACTTAACAGGGAGAAAAAAAGTTGAAAAACTTGATACATATTAATTAATGGGAAGTATGAGAGTAAATGGTCAGGCCATAAGCACAAAAACAGTGGCCAAGGAACAACATTAAGTCCTCTCTTCTCCAGGAAGGGCAAAATTTTGAGCACTTCATAAAAACTGTATAACAGAGTTTTCACTTGCGCTAGTTTAGACTTTAGACCCAAGCATTTGTAACAGAAATAAATAAAAGGCATGCAGAGGCTAATTACCTTCAGTAACTAAAAATGTACAAAAGACGCACTTTTGTCAACCAAATCACATCTTCGTATTGCCGCAATACACGAACATAAACACATTAAATAAAACAATCTTTATATTAAGGTACACTACATGTTATTTCCATATTTAAACAATAACCAAATTCAGATTAGCAATCCACAAGGCAGTGTATTTTATTCAACCACCCAGTACAATCATCCACAAGTAGCATCAGTAGTAATGACTCGGAGATTGAGCTAGTCGTAAACATTTGTTTACAATGTGCAATTAGCAGACAATCATGATTGGTGATGATGATGTACTAAAAACATAAATATGTTCCCATCTCAATCATATGCCTGAAGAGCAATTAATCCAGAAACATCACTACTGGAAGCAAAAGGAAAAACTTAAATTGGTAAACACTAATTGAAATACTAAAATTATCTCATGGTAAGGAAGAAACTTTAACTTTCTTTTGAGGATCAATCCAAATAATGGAAAATACAATTCAAATTCATCTTGCAATCCAAAATGGTACCCTGACCAATTCATAAACCTAGTGAACAAAATTCCTCCTACAGCTCGGTATGAGACATACATCTCTCAGTAAAAGAAACCAAGAACTTTACCTCCAACATTCTTCCTCCTGGCTTCCTCATGGTCCATGATTCCAGCAGATGTGGTCAAGACAATGTAACCAAACTGCACAAATTTACAAATCAAAGTCAAATTATACAATTTCATAAATTTCTTATTAACAAAGCTGCTGCTAGTGACTGACCTGTCTGGAAGGGAGCAATCTTGCAGTCCATGGCTCAATGTCCTTGACACCAACATCGAAACGGGGACTGATGACACCACACTTGTTCAACCTACCATTGAGCTCAACGACAATCTTGCCAGATCTGTGATCATCAACATACTCAAACTCTCCGATATAACCATGCTTCTGCATGACAATCAAGAACTTGATAATGACCTTAGAAGAAGGCCTGATCATGACCTGCCTTTTGCCGATCTTCTCAGCATTGTACATGCTCTTGAGAGCATCATTCAGCACACTGATTCTCACCATCTAGACATGAATGGATCGATCGATCGATCAATGATGAGTAACAATCCATGAAGATATTAAGCAAATAAACGAAGATTTGATACTCTATTGTATTGTTGTAGCAAAAAAATAAGAGAATAGATGCAGATTTACCTGATCTGCTAGCAAGCTTGCTTGCCTTGTGTCGTCTGGAAGCGAAAGCGGAAGCGGAAGCGGAAGGAAGATGATGAAAGTGTAGCGAGTTTTAATACCTAGGTATCAATGAAACCCTAGTCTTCTTCCATGTTTCGGCCCGCCCCGTTCTGCAGATCTCGCTAACAGACGCATAAAATGGGTCGGTTCCCGGGTTGGGCATTCCATCCTGAGATCTCGATCTCATACCGTCCTAGTTTTTTTTGGGTCTTTTAGGGATTGATCAAACTCATTCCAATACCATCTCGTTTCGATCTAGAGTGGGATGAAGATTTTCAACCCTGCCCATCTCGTCCCATTCCGAACTTCTTTATTTAATGTTTATTGTTAATTCTTGGACCTGTGATTCCATCCGCTACAGGCATACCACTGAGCTGGTACTTCATTGACACAACATGTGGATTGTGTTGGGCCTTACTGATGCTATAAAAATATGATTCAAATATTCAAATTTGATTTACAAAGTTAATCTAAATTTACAAATGGTCTTATGGCTAAATGACTCATTTCAATCATTTGATGATGCATTTAACAATTTCTGATTTTGTATAATTATAGATCTAATACACCCTCATGAATAATAATTGTGACACTCTTCAGTTCAACCATCATAAATTTCTTAGTGGATGAAATAATTAGTTGTGTGTCTAAATATGAGTATAACAAATTTTAGTCTCAAGATTCAAAACCCATAAGAGTGCGTGAAGATAAAAAATTTGAATCGTCCGTAGTCCTTAATGACATGCCCTCGACTCTTTCTATTGAATATGTTTTAATTTTTGTTTACAATCCAGCATCACAGGCAACTATTTTAATTTCAGATCGGTCTATAATACCACATTTTTTGCCATATTTTGTCGGACATATTCATCATTCACCAATTGAATGAATGATGTCTAAAATGTGGAATCATAAAAAAAAAAAAAAAAACGTGAATATTCCATCTCCATCCAGATTTTAATTAAGACTTCAAAATTTCACCTTGTTTTGTGATACCAATTATACCATAATTTTCGCTTAATTCTAAATGAGGATTACAATCATGTTCATCCCATAATGAAATACTTTGTGATAATATTTTGTGTTTCGAATTCGGATCTAGTCCGTTAAATTTGGATCCAATAGTTAACAATTTGGTTCCAGATTGATACATACATATCCGACTCGATATGATACCATTGCTCGCCCTAAGTCTTAGCATTGTCTTTGTACTTTAAAAAAAGAACTCGAAGGTAGATATTAGGTTTTGAAGGAAAACAACAATTAAAATAATGTTTATAGAGTAGTATCGAAAAAATAAATAAATAATGAAATGACAGAATTGTCCACACAAAAATAGCTGATTGTTGAAATAGTTCGTTGCTGATGAACTAAGAGAATGTTTTTTTTTTGTTCTGAATAGACTCAGAAATTTTAATAAGAAGTGATATACTTTAAAATGAGTGTTTTTTTTTAATTCTGATCAAAAGTTGAAGTTTTGATTGGATTAAGCACCGTGGAGATTGTTGATTACTTAGCATTGATTGCTTAATGAAACTTAATTCTAATAATAACCTCACAATAAATTGGTAGTGATTGTTACTATCATTTTCTCCACCAATCTTCTCCTTTTTATCATGCGAACAATGTCGCCACCATTGTCACCATCCTCTCTGGCCTCCCCTCATCCCCCTTCATTTTTCTTTTTCTCTTCCTCTATATTGAAGATTATATGAGGAATGAAAAGGGATATAGGATTTCTGGTAGTGGTGGAAAGGGATCTCAATGATATTTCGAGAAAAGAAAACAAATGGAAATATATAGTTAATTTTGGTGGTTTGTGATAGGTGGTGGAAGTTGTGGTGGAGAGAAAAATGTAAAAAAAAAAACTTCAAGTCAAAACCTAAAAACAAACGTGCGTTAATTTTACGGCAACAACCATTTAGAAGCTCCTTCACCGAACTTAGCTTCTAACCACTTAAAAAAATAATAATAAACCCACCTAAAAAATTGTTTAGAGTCTCGAGGAAGGAGGTGGTCTGGTTTGGTGCTCACATTAACATCACACAATAGAACAAATTGATGATTGATGATGATGAAGTACCTAGAGAGAAGCAGTTGAAGCTCGCTCAAACCCTGACACTGCACTCCATTTCTACCTCTCCAAAAGAGGTTTGCTTTAGGGTTTGATTATTAGCTACTTTGATTTTTCTTTTTTAATAATGGTGGAGAGAAGGAAACCTCTGATACTTCATTCCACAAGGCACCGCCTCGATTCCGTCCTCAATTCCACAAAAACTATTATCAATGATGGTGAATAAGAGAAATCCCAAGTGCGAACAACACGGGTAATTTGCTAGTATTAAATAAGGTTAAGTAAAAAAAAAAACATTCAAATAATTAACATAACTCAAATTTATAACTCTATGTCATAAGTCAAAATATTCATATTTTGGCATTAACGTTCAATTATTCATATTTCAAAAATGCATAACATATAAAAAAGTAAAAAATAAACATGCATAACAGGTTTCCATATGCAGTTCATCAAGAGAAATATTTAGAACTTCAACTATTCCTACACCTAAAAATTCAAATGATAACCTCCAATATCTCACATCTAATATGACCTTCAAGTATTCAGGGGTTTTCCTTGATAGAAGGCAAATATTTGGATGCACATATACTAAATCTTCGCCTCTTTATTTTCGGTACATTACGCTCACATTTTAGTAGGTAAAGAAAAACATTTTAATCAGTGTCTAACTTGTGTCATCCAGTGTCCATTAATGTCTGACCCATTCCAATATTTCAGACACGTTGAAAACCAATGCAAATATATAGTTATAACTTGTATTATAATATATGAAATGTTATTATTTAAGAAACTCGCTTCCTATTGAGTTGCCTTTTCAGCCTACAAAAACTGATCAGTTTTTTGGACAAGAAGTGATGACTTTGTTCATATGAATGCAGTTGAGATATGGGGGAAAATAATACATTGTGCAGGAAGGGGATGTTATGCCCTTTCGTTTCAATGTCTGATCACGATTCTCTTGAATGAACCATAGTTATACCTTTATTAATGGAATTGATGCATTTCTGACGAGTCACAAATTCAAGGTGATTATTTTGGAAAAGCCTTGTTTCATATTTTTTGCCCGTGGAAAGTTGCAGCAAGTGTTAGCAGCATAATACTCCGCACTTGAAGATTATTTTCAGCAAGAAAATGAACTAGAGAAGCAGATATTTCTACCCAACTTCGAGATTGGAAGTGTAATATTTTGTGACATATTGATGTGGTTGCACATTTTCTTTTGGGTAGATGTTGTAAATCACGCTGGTAGAAAAAGAAAGTTGTCATTTTAAATTTACGTCATACAATATGGTTTGTTTTTACTCACAATCCTATGCATGAAAGACATAATAGACACTGGCTGATGTGATCGTTAGTCCCAAGGAAACTTCGCTACAAGTCTAAATCATACACTTGTTGAGATCCTATCTTTCACCCCATATGTAAAGCAGGGCCCCTGATTTTCTTTGTTACAATAAAGGGGCGAAGCAACCACACAACCTCACCCAAACAAATGATACAATGAATAGTCATTGGATATCAATGGACAAGGCCTTGTTAGTGGATTCATATTTGCGAGAGTTATGAGGTCCTCCTGATCAATTTTGTGTACGCGTTGTGAATTTTCTACAGGTGGTACCGTTGCCTTGTTCATAGTGAAAGTTATACATAGTCTATTGAGTGTCTTCTCTTAAATTTGGCTTACGTGAGATCCTCTGTCCTTGCAATAATATTCAACCATTGATGAAATCACCTCCATTAGTCGTTTGGTAGTAATGTGTAGTAACAAGTATAGTGAATAGTAATGCAATTAATGGTAATTGTCAACATTTTTTGGCTCTAGCCTTTGTTACTAATTGTTTGTTGAAATTACACAATTTTAACAACTAAAAAAAATCCTCTGACAAATCACATGACAGGTTGAGCGATTTCTTAGAATTTACCTAACTAAATATCATATATTTTAAGGTGCTTCTTTTATGCTTGCATAATATTTCCTCTAGAGGCCACCAAAAATAAGTTGGAAACTCTTATCATTTCCACATTTGTTTTATGTTTTCTTTTGAAGTGGTTGTTTGTTGTGAAATTTGTCCAAGTTTGGTTTAGAAGAAGTAATCTTAAGCTTTTAACATTTCATAACATTCCTCGGATTTTAAAGTTACTACACTTGTACCAATTGTCCTCTACTCTAATTATGGCTGGCAATATATTAGTTGTGAGACTCGATCATATCCGAACGGATAAAAGTGGTTTTGGGATAATATTTTTGTTTCGAATTCAAATCCAGTCCGTTAAATTTGGATCCAGTAGTTAACAATTCGGTTCCAGATCTATACATACATATCCGACTCGGTATGATACCATTACCCGCCCTAAGTCATAACATTGTCTTTGTACTTAAAAAAAAAAACTTGAAGGTAGATATTAGGTTTTGAAGGAAAACAACAATCAAAATAATGCTTATAGAGTAGTATCGAAAAAATGAAATAAATAAATAAAAAATGAATTGTAAACACAAAAATAGCTGATTGTTGAAATAGTTCGTTGCTGATGAACTAAGAGAGTGTTTTTTTTTTTTTTTTTTTTAATTTATAAATAGACTCAAAAGTTTTAATAAAAAGTGATACACTTTAAAAGGAGTGTTTGTTTTTAGTTCTAATCAAAAGTTGATGTTATGATTGGATTAAGCACCATGGAGGTTGTTGATTACTTAGCATTGATTGCTTAATGAAACTTAATTCTAATAATAATCTCACAATAAATTGGTAATGTTTGTTATTATCATTTTCTCTACCAATCTTCTCCTCTTTATCATGCGAGCAATGTCGCCACCATTGTCACCACCCTCTCTGGCATCCCTTCATCCTCTTCCTCTTTCTTTTTCTCTTCCTTTTATATTGAAGATTGTATGGGGAATGGAAAGGAATATAGGGTTTCTGGTAGTGGTGGAAATGGATCTCAATGATATTTTGATAAGAGAAAACAGATGGAGAAAGATATTTAATTTTGGTGGTTTGTGATAGGCGGAGTAAGTTGTGGTGGTGAGAAAAATGTAAAAAAAAAAACTTCAAGTCAAAACCTAAAAACAAACGCTCGTTAATTTGACAACCATTTAAAAGCTCCTTCACCGAATTTAGCTTCTAACCACTTAAAAAAAAATAATAAACCTACCTAAAAGTATGTTTAAAGTCTCGAGGAGGGAGGTTGTTTGGTCTGGTGCTCACATTAACATCACACAATAGAACAAATTGATGATTGATGATGATGAAGTACCTAGAGAGAAACAGGTGAAGCTCGCTCAAACCCTGGCACTACACTCCATATCTACCTCTCCAAAAGAGGTTTGCTTTAGGGTTTGATTATTAGCTGCTTTGATTCTTCTTCTTCGATAATGGTGGAGAGAAGGAAACCTCTGACACTTTCTTCCACTAGGCACCGCCTCGATTCCGTCCTCAATTCCACAAAAACTATTATCAATGATGGTGAATAAGAGAAATCCCAAATGCGAACAACACGGGTAATTTGCTAGTATTAAATAAGGTTAAGAAGAAAAAAAAAAACATTCAAATAATTAACATAACTCAAATTTATAACTCTATGTCATAAGTCAAAATCTTCATATATTGGCATTAACGTTCAATTATCCATATTTCAAAAATGCATAACATGTAAAAAAAGTCAAAAAGAAACATGCACAACAGCCATCCATATGCAGTTCATCTAGATAAATATTTAGAACTTCAACTATTCCTACACCTAAAAATTCAAATCATGACCTTCAATATCTCACATCTAATCCGACCTTCAAGTATTCAGGGGTTTTCCTTGATAGAAGGAAAATATTGGGATGCACATATAATAAGTCTTTTCGTCTTTGTTGTAGGTACATTACGCTCACATTTTTAGTAGGTAAAGAAAAATGTTTTAATCAGTGCCTAACTAGTGTCACCCAGTGTCCACTAATGTCTGACGCATTCCAATATTTAAGACACGTTGAAAACGAATGCAAATATATAGTTATAACTTGTATTATAATATATGAAATGTTATTATTTAAGAAACCCGCTTCCTATCGAGTTGCCTTTTCAGCCTACAAAAACTGATCAATTTTTTGGACAAGAAGTTATGACTTTGTTCATATGAATGCAGTTGAGATCTGAGTTAAAAGACTACGTTGTGCAGGAAGGGGATGTTATGCTATTTCGTTTCAATGTCTTATCACGATTCTCTTGAATGAACCATAGTTATACCATTATTAATGGAATTGTTGCATTTATGATGAGTCACAAATTCAAGGTGATTATTTTGGGAAAGCATTGTTTCATATTTTTTTCCCGTGTAAAGTTGCAGCATGTGTTAACAGCATAGTACTCTGCACTTGAGGATTATTTTCAGCAAAAAGAGGAACTAGAGGAGCAAATATTTCGACCCAACTTCGAGATTGGAAGTGTAATATTTTGTGACATATTGATGTGGTTGCACATTTTCTTTTGGGTAGATATTGTAAATCATGTTGGTAGAAAAAGAAAGTTGTAATTTTAAATTTACATCATACAATATGGTTTGTTTTTTTACTCACAATCCTATGCATGTAAGACATGTTAGACACTGGCTGATGTGATCGTTAGTCCCAAGGAAACTTCGCTGACAAATCTAAACCATACATTTGTTGAGATCTTATCTCTCACCCCATATGTAAAACAGGGCCCCTGATTTTCTTTGTTACAATGAAGGGGTGAAGCAATCTCACAACTTCACCCAAACAAATGATACAATGAATAGTCATTTGATATCAATGGACAAGGCCTTGTTAGTGGATTCATATTTGCGAGTGCTATGAAGTCTTCATGGCCAATTTTGTGTACGCGTTGTGAATTTCTACAAGTGGTACAGTTGCGTTGTTCATAGTGAAATTTATACATAGTCTATTGAGTGTCTTCTCTTAAATTCGGCTTACGTGAGATCCTCTGTCCTTGATAGGGGCACAATTAGGCTATTTTTAGTACCATATTTCTATATATATTTTTAACTATTACTTGTTAATTATGATACTAATTGCTATTTTCATGTTTGTGTAGGTTTCCAATTACAAGATTCTAAAATAGAAGCTAAGTGAAGCAAATTGACAACTAGTTGCACAAGGAAATCACACAAACAAAGAAACCAAGCAAAGAAGGAAACAAAACAATTATAAAAGGGATGATACTTGCCCTGGAGCAATCACGCTTGCAACCACAGCAAGCCGTCACCCATCATCACCAATCCACAACCATGCATCCATCCATAGCATCCATCCAGCAATAGCATCCCCATCCACAATCTCTCATTCTCACCCGATCTCTCCCACAACCGCCATCGTCCTGAACGCATCCATTTACAGCCTTCATCACCGCCAGCAGCCCAACATCGTCACCCATCCTCACCGTCTTCATCTCTCTCTCGCCTGACTCCCTTATTGCCATCACCATCAGAACCTCCTCGCACGGAAACCCTCGTCTCAGTCCTCTCTCTCGCTGTCCCTGATTGTCTCCACCCATCGCCACCTCGCCAAACCCTAGCCATCGTCTCAGTCCCTCGTCATTCCCTCTTTGTCCCTTTTTCACATTCTCAGCCAAAGCCACCCATCGCATCCTCTCCTCACTGGAGCAGAGACCGAAGAAGCAGAGATCGCGAGCGAAAGGAGACCGAAGAAGCAGAGATCGGGAAGAAGGGATATCTTCCTTCGCGCTATTTGCACCCCAGCACTCCTCTTTCTACCACCACGGATCAGGCTACAGTGTTTTGTTTCATCTCTTAACTCTTTTACTAGTTTTAGCTTGATATTTAATTATGTATTTCTATTCGAACATAATTAATATGTCTAGCTAAATTCCTCTTACTTAGGGGTGGATTCGAAGCCCCGAACATGTGCTTTATAAATTAATTGAATTTAATATTCCTTGCTATTAGTGATTGTGTTTTGCTTAACTGCTTTATAGAGAATTTTTCTTTGTACGTTTGTTAAGGTGACCAATTTAGTAAGCATGCTAGGATCTGGGGCTAGAGTATATGAGAGTTTCACCTAATTGTTATAATCCCGTATTCACAAGTAGTAAATACCAAGGAACGTTGGTAAGGTTAAGTAAAAACCTAGGCAAGAACAAGATGCTGATCATACTTGTAATTGCCTAGTCAGTGTTCATATTTTCCACAAAACTCAATGATCTTAGATTGTTGTCTAACTTGCGATTCCTGTTTAGATAGCATGATAAGAATAGTTTGAAAACGACGCTTAGCTTAATTCAACGAACTTGGGAAAATAATAAGATTACCTAACTAAATATCATAGGCTTGCAAAATAGGGTGCTTCTTTATGCTTGCAAAATATTTCCTTTAGAGGCAAAAAAGAAAGAAAGTTGGAAACTCTTCTCATTTCCACCTTTGTTTTATACTTTCTTTTGAAGTGGTTGTTTGTAGTGAAATTTGTCCAAACTTGGTTCACAAGAAGTAATCTTAAGCTTTTAACATTTCATAACATTCCTCAGATTTTAAAGTTACTACGCTTGTACCAATTGTCCTCTACTCTAACTAGGGCTTGCAATATATTAGATGTGAGACTCGATCCTATCCGAACGGATAAAAGTGGTTTTGGGATAATATTTTGTTTTTCGAATTCGGATCCAGTCCGTTAAATTTGGATTCAGTAATTAACAATTCGGTTCCAGATCTATACATACATATCCCGCTCGATATGATACCATTGACTGCCCTAAGTCTTAACATTGTCTTTGTACTTAAAAAAAAAGAACTTGAAAGTAGATGTTAGGTTTTGAAGAAAAACAACAATTAAAATAATGTTTATCGAGTAGTATCGAAAAAATGAAAAAATAAATAAAAAATGAAATGACATAATTGTCCACACAAAAATAGTTGATTGTTGAAATAGTTCGTTGCTGATGAACTAAGAGAGTGTTTTTTTTTTTTTTGTTCTGAATAGACTCAAAAGTTTTAATAAGAAGTGATACACTTTAAAAAGAGTGTTTGTTTTTAGTTCTGATCAAAAGTTGAAGTTCTTATTGGATTAAGCAGCATGAAGGTTGTTGATTACTTGGCAGTGACTGTTTAATGAAACTTAATTATAATAATAATCTCACAATAAATTGGTAATGATTGTTACTATCATTTTCTCTATCAATCTTATTCTCTTTATCATGCGAGCAATGTCGCCACCATTGTCACCACCCTCTCTAGCCTCCCCTCCCCTCATCCTCTTCCTATTTATTTTTCTCTTCCTCTGAATTGAAGGTTGTATGGGGAATGAAAAGGGATATAGGGTTTCTGGTAGTGGTGGAAATGAATATCAATGATATTTGGAGAAGAGAAGACAGGTGGAGAAAGAGAGTTGATTTTGGTGGTTTGTGATAGGCGGAGGAAGTTGTGGTGGTGAGAAAAAATGTTAAAAAAAACTTAAAGTCAAAACCTAAAAACAAACTCTCGTTAATTTTACAACAACAGCCATTTAGAAGCTCCTTCACCGAACTTAACTTCTAACCACTTAAAAAAATAAAAAAAACCCACCTAAAAGTTTGTTTTGAGTCTCGAGGAGGAGACAACAATTCTAGCCAGCCTTGTTTGTTGGTATCTTTTATGTATTTTCTTTGCTTTTTTATAATTCCACCCCTTCTATAAGTTGTGTCTCTGGTTGTATTTTAAAGAGGAAGATCAATGGACTTAGAGCTGCCCTCGCCCCCACCTCGCTCTCTCTCCCTTGCTCCCTAGAAGGGCTCCTGTTGCTCACATTAACGTCACACAATAGAACAGCAGGAATTCTAAATGGCAAGAAAACCAACGAGGAAACCAGCGAGGGGTGTAACCCTTCATCCCCTCGAGATACACGCCTTCACGAATCTCGAGGGATGAGCGGTCACACCCCCTCCCTCGTCCTTTTCCTCACCATTTAGAATTAGCGTTTATGATGCGGGAATTCTAAATGGCCTAGAGAGAACGACTACCTAAAACGACTCTTGATGACGATGAAGCACCTACAGAGAAGCAGTTGAAGCTCGCTCAAACCCTGCACTGCATCTCTACCTCTCCAAAAGAGGTTTGCTTTTAGGGTTTGATTAGTAGTTGCTTTGATTCTTCTTCTACGATAATGGTGGAGAGAAGGAAACCTCTTATACTTTCTTCCACGAGGCACCGCCTCGATTCCATCCTCAATTCCACAAAAACTATCATTAATGATGGTGAAGAAGAGAAATCCCAAGTGAAGAACAGGTGTATGCAGCAGCAGCAGAAGTTGCAATTACGAGCAGGGATTCTGCGTTTGTCCGGGGAAGAGGAAGCTGACTCTGCTTCTGGACCTCTACCTGAATTCGATGATTCCACTTTGATTGGGGTTTCCGCTTCTCTCTTGAGAACTCTATCCACTACATCTGGCTCCCTGGTACTTCTCTTTATCTATCTATCTATCTATCTATCTATCTCTATTTTCTCACTATTTTTATTTCTAAATAATTCTTGTTTTAATTTCATCAAATACTTGGCCATGTTAAACAAGATTCAATACTACTCAAATTCTTCTAATTGATTCCATATGATTTCACTGTCAACCACTAATCTATATACTTCATGTTGGGGTTTCCTTCTCCTAGCAAATAAACTATGAGTAAGATCAATGGACTTAGAGCTGCGTGCAATATAGTTTTGTCAAATGCTTTACTGTCTCAGTGTCACAAGGATAGCCTTCTGAATCTCAAAACCTAATTGGACGCCATAAACAAAACCTCATGCTTCAGTTCAAATTCCATTTCCAAGTATTTACTCATGTCCTGATTACATCAGTGTGTGCAATGTTTGGCCTACCTGATTCAAGTCGATCTATGAAGAAGTTGCATATTATCAGTTTAGTCCTGCTTATTAGGTTTGGTAGGAACAGAACTTTTCCCTTCATTATTATGGTTAGGAAAAGTAGATACGATTCCCTTCGTATTTGGATTCACATAATCAGATAACTTTGTTCAACGTTATCTGCACCATGCTTCTATTCCATTTGTTGTACCTCGCATTTTTCTTGACTGTTTTCAATAAAAAATATGTGTTTTTTCTTTTCAATTCAGGACCAAGATCTAGAGTTCTCTTGTAAACAAAGAAAATTCTTTGCAAAACTTTACAAGTTAGAGCTTTTACTTGTTGGATATTTAAAGCCATGCATGTCAAGCATCGTAGACTTGGTTATTGTGTCACGTCCACCTCCATTTGCTCTTCCTTTGTGCCTTTATCCACTTTGGTTAGCACTTTGTTCTTCTTCCCCCAATTCCGATTGCAGAGTTATAGTCATCTTCATGTGTGCTTGTCGTCCTCGTCCTTGCCATCTACTTCAATGCTTACTCTCTTGAATGATCTATTACTTCTTTAGGTACTTCTATATTTTATTTGGACTTTTTTTACAAACAATTTTTCATGTGCGAAGATTCTGAACGAATGATCTAACAATTACTTTTTTTTTTTTTTTTTTTTTTTTTTAAATTTTAAATTTGTAAGGTGCTTGTGAGAAATGTCGAGACAACATTAGAGAGAGTTGGTAGATTTTTTGTACTAGACAGCCCCAACATGATGGTTCAGGAATGCCCATCTGAGATGATTCAAACTTCTCCTACTTTGCCTCATGCAATGGTTGTTTTTCCTTTGTATACATTCCCCACGAATTGTCACAAGCCCTTTGATGAAGCTGTTTATCTGTCCCCGCTATTAGCATTCAATCTTGGGCTGCATGTATCCTGCCTAAAAGCTCTTGTCCATGAGGGACAAGAAACTTTGACATCTTTGTTTGAAGTACACAAGAACAACGAGGAAAAGGAGAACAAGGCCTCTTTTGTCAGTGTAGAACTGACTCCTTGGCCATGTCTGCCAAGGTTTGCATCTCACCTGAGGGTTTCTTTTGTGAAAATACCTCAATGTGGTATGCTTAAGTCTTTCAATGAAACTGTTGAAGCTGAAAGCCGCCAAGAAATGATTGACATGGCATTGCAGGATTATTTCAAAGTCGATAGGTATTTAGGTAGAGGTGACACTTTCTGCATTCGCATTCACTGGAGTTGCGGTTCGCAAATGTGCATTCCTTGTAGTCGGAGGAGAAGTGAGAATGCCAATGGTAGTGTAATCTACTTCAAGGTCAATTTCTCTACTTCACTAGTGGAATATGATCCTTGAGGAAACTTTTCATACTGTTGGGTTTACATTTCTTTTCTTCTCAGGTGATGGCTATGGAGCCATTAGATGAACCTATTTTACGTGTCAATTGCAGCCAAACTGCACTTGTGCTTGGGGGAAGTGTGCCATCTGCTGTCCCCCCTGTGTCATTGATTGATGACTTTAAAGAGTTTGTACCATTGCATGGAGACACAGTGAAGATATTGGCATCTGTTCTTACACCACCTTTATGTCCTTCAAAGCTTTCTTCAAAGTTCAGGGTTTCTGTCCTGTTATATGGTTTGCCAGGTAAGTTGTTTTCCTTGAACTATCGATTGCACTTTGCAACAGTACAAACTTTCCTGATGTTGGACTTCACGATCTTTTGCTCCTTTCATATGTAACTGTAGTCAATTAAAATTTATATGTCAAGGATACACTCATACTCCCATTCTAGGTGTTAAATCTGTGTAGGACAATATATCAGCCTTCATCTAGGTTTCATGTCAACAGACTACTCTGATTTTTTTTATGATGGCTGCAGAGGCCCCTTAAGAGTGTTTGATATAGAAGTTAAAAAATTTGTAACCCAGTCGAATTCATTATTTTTTTGTCATCCCAATCTTTGAATGATAGCTTACATGTACATATGTCTGTCAGACAATTCTTTTGACATCTGAATTTGAATTTTGAGGCCATAAAGTTTATTGTTCAAGAATTCAGACTCTGGTTCCTTGGAAGGCCGGACTTGTTCGACGAATTCCTATTTAAATGTGCAAGTTAATTGAAAATACAGTTACTATACTTTGCCAAATGGATAAGCTAAGTCACACTTCGAGAAGTTTTCTATCAATGCTCAATTTGAGTTTTTCAAAAGGAAAAAGTTGGTGGAAGTGACAATAAATAGAAAAAAAGGATTTCAAGCCCAAAATCAAATATAAGTTGATATATTTCTTAATCTTTAATCTTGGAGATTGCGATTGAGGCTTAGAAGTTGGGGTCAACGTTACCTATTTTGTGTACGGTGTTATGGAAACGAGGAACTCCTTATGGATTTGTTAGTTCTCTGTCTGGTTCATTTCTGATGTCATGTGTACCCAATCTTTGTGTTGTCTAGGGCGCAACCGTGGTGCCATTTTTCTTTGTAGCCCTTCCCCCTCTAAATTACATCTAGCCTTCTAATGTTGTGGGGCTATGCTCCAAACAAGGTGAAAAGAGGAGAAATGAAGAAAAACTGAAAAGGAAAACGAGGAGAAAATGGAAGTCTGCTGGCTACCTCCAGATGTACGACGCCGATATTCTACATTTATATATATCCTTCTATGACTTCCCTTCAGAAGATATTTGAATTATTATACAGAAAAGTTTTGATTTTTTTAAATCTTAAAGAATAATTTGAAAATAAAAAATAGTTGTTGATTTTGCTGTTTGTTACTGTTGAATGTAGTTAGGTTGGAAGAGGGTGTTGATAATAGAAACCTTCAATTGACCCAAATCTCCTAGTATATGAGATTGGTTGGGCTTTAGTTTGATTTTAGGCTTTAATTCTTGGACCAATAACTCATATGGAATTTAAAAAGGACCAAATAATCCTTCAGGTTAAGTTACATGTTGATTGTGGGATGGGAAAAATCTAAATGGGCTAATTATCAAATGTTTTAAACCCCAATACTTATTCTAAAACTTTATTTGTCGAATAGGCTATTTGGCATTGTGTCTTGCATTGGTTCTAGATTGTGGAGGAGAGCACGACCCATTAACATGCTGTCTGGTTACTCCAATTCAATTTCTTCATTTATTTTCAGTCAGTGATTGAGAACCCTCGTGATAAGGTTGGTGAGCTAAGCTTGCTTAGGAAACAAGAACACATGCATACATGTATGAATTCTCATCTCACGAGTCATGATTCTTTATGCTAAACAACTTGTTTTTTAGTTTTCTATTTTATTCAACTCTAACACCATCTTTCACCGATTTCAAGCGACATTTGTGTTCTCTGAATGTGGAAAGTTGTAGATAGTTTTGATATCGAAATCTAAGAGTTTCACATTCTTCTTCCTTTCGTTCGATATGTAGTAAATGCGGATAACATACCCTTCGCGATCCAGGATCGATTTAAGATTAAGCGGTCGACATTTTCAAAATATACATTTTTATACCCTCACTAATGTAACTTATAATAAATAACATATTTTGACTATAAAGATTAACAAGACAAGTATTATAGAGCAATAAAAGTCATATTATAGAACAAATTATGTAATCATGTCCAAAACATCACACATTATAGAGCGATAGCCACCCCCACCCAACATGACGACAACTACCACCCAACAGAACAATCTCGATTTATCACCGATTTCTCATCGATTAATCGGTGACTCACTGTTTAATCGGTGATCCAACTACTAAATACCTAGTTCGGATCGGTCTACCCCCGTTTACACTAAATCACCAATTAATCGCCACATAAATAATCCAGTTCCTTCGTATTCATCCAAGTGAGGTTCCTTGGCCAAGTCTAAGATATTGTATAGGCTGACGTCTTCATCCATAAAGATCCCATCATATTTAGCCTCATGATGTGAAGATTTAGAGATAGCGTCAGTGATCTTGATATTGTTGAGACTCAAAGTCTATGTTTGTTGTCTATGGCCTCAACTCCACTTGATATACGCTGAATGGCTTCAATCATTCAAAATAGTATCAAAATGTTGATTGGTTGTAGTCTGATTCTTGCCCATTTCAATCATTGTCACTTTCTAGTATTTTCCAGCATTTGCACTAAGTTGGGACAGAGACTAGAAGTCACTCCCTCTATCTATCTCATATATGAAAGATCAGCGTTGAACTTAATCTTTTAAAGTAAACAACAATTTAACTTACTTAAATTACTAACAAATAGCAACAATAGCAATTTAGTGGATAGATTAAGAAAGTACAATAGCAATTTAGTGGATAGATTAAGAAAGTGAGAGATTCAATAGAGAAACATCAACTACATAACTTTATATGACCTAGCAAAAATATGATGCAAACTTTAAGGATATACTTTCCATGTGGTTATATTCACCAAAATCAATGATCTGCTATGGAAAGTTGCATGCTGGTCTTGGAAGTTGATACATGAATAGTGAGTTCATTAAACAAATGATGTAGATGGACCATTATGTAGTTTGTAGTTGATAGTAGCTGGGTGAACTGTGAACATTTCATGAAGACTAAAGCTTAAGCACCCAAAGGACTATTAACTATAAAGACCCGGGGGAGCAAAAACACAAGGGGGAGATTAGATAAATTGAGAGAATGATCAGAAATTTCTTGTGGTGTGGAGATGAAGAAGATAAAGTTGGGATTTGGTTTGGTTGCCGAAAGATGTGGGTGGGCTTGGAATTCAGCCTCTTCAATTGATGAATGAAGCATTGTTGAGTAAGTGATTGTGGAGGTATGGTAGGGAGAATGAATGTTTGTGGAAAGAGGTAACTAGAGTTAAATATGATCCTTCGGGGCTAGTTGGGTTCTGAGGGATCCTATAGGGGCATATGGTACTAGTACTTGGAAGACTATTTCCAACTATAAGCAAGAATTCGTCCAAGGAGTAGTTGTTATGGGTATAGGTGATAAGGAAGTTTCTGGTTGGACATTTGGAATGTGGATGAGGTGTTTAAAGATAAGTTTTGTAGATTGTATGAGCTATGCAGTAGAAAACAAGCCAAAGTAACAGAGTTTGATTGTCTTGTTAATGGGGTTATGACTTGGAATTTACATCTTCGCAAGGTGGGTCTTTCGGTTGGGGAACTGACTGAGTTCATGACATTGTATGGTTGTTGGAAACCACCAGTTAGAGATAAAGATGACAAGTGGATTTGGAAAGAGGATAGAGAAAGCGATTTTTCAGTAACTTCTCGCTTCTATGCTAACACGGAAGTAAGTATAAGAATTTTCCAATGGAATCTGTTTGGAAGAAAGGAGTTTCGAGTAGAGCATTTTTTTTTGTGACAGAGGTATGGGAAAAACTTCCTGCCAAGGCAGTGTTAGCGCAAAGGGAGATGAATTTGAATGTTGTAGTTTGTGTGATTTGGTGCCAAATTAACATGTTGTGGATGCACATCATTGGGCTGTACTGGGTGATGCAAAGATCTATATTAAGGGCGTGGAAGACTCCTAGTCATCTCACAAATGGAAAGGTTCCTTTTGCTTTGTGTTGGATTGCATGGAAGGAACACAACAATAGAATCCTCAACAGCAGAGTTGCAGATATTAATTAGGTGGCAATGGAGAACTTATCATGTTGTGGAGTTGGGTATCACATTACCCTGAATCTAGAGGGGCATTGTTTCTTTTCTTTTCTTATTATGCTAATTGGAGAACTATGATTTTGGGGTCATCAATGCTCTTAAGATGCCCTGTTCTATTCCAGAGCATTTTCGAGTAATAAAATTTTACCTTTTGAAAAAAAACAACCAGATGCAATTTTTTTCATCTTTGATTATCAATACAAACAACAGTAGCATTCTTCTAAAACACAACATAACAAAGAAGGTGGAGGCGAGCTTGAGAAAATTAGAGGGTTCAGAGACATTGGGAGTGGGTTTTGTTAAAACCTTTTTTTTTTTTCCCAAATACTTTGTCATGGAAAACTTCAAGTGTAGTAGTCATCTTTTACGAATTAGTGTGGTGCAGTTTAAAAGCCAACATGATACTGAAAGAGGAAGAATTAAGCTTCTGTAAAAATACTTTGCAAAATTGTTCAAGAAACCTCATGGTTTATGGTGATACTTGTGGTTGGTAATAGTTTTAACGTAATTATATTTTTATTAATTTATATCACTTGAAAGGTTGTATTGGGTAATCACTGTTGTTTACTCATTAAAATCTGTAAACCGATACTGATTTTCAGTTAGTTTTACATTTATAATGATTCACTCTCAATGGTTGAAAGAAAACTATTGAAGCTTATGCCTTCAGGCTCACTCACATCAAGGCTTCACTAAATAGAGGGTGCTTGAGCCATTCTATTGGTATGCAATATGGAAATGGATAGGATCACACTCTGCTAAATCACTTTCCTGTTTATTTATTTATTTATATTTTTTTTTTCTGAAAAATATTGAGGCTTACTCCTTGATATGCCTTGAGGCTAGCCTATCCTCTTGAAAAACCCAAACATCTTGATTCCCAAATTAACCTTTTTAAATATTGTTCATGCTACTACATCTTCATATTGAATGAAAACCAAAACTATCTTGTTTGCTGACTATGATAGGGATTGCAAATGTTGAACATGTTAAGGTACCCACAAAAGAAAATAAGAAAATGTTTGATCATATTCAATGGAACATGAACTGCATGGGGTAGTTCTAATGTAATAACTTTTATAGGGTGTGGGAAGCGAACTACTGTTAGATATCTTGCTCGTCACTTGGGATTGCATGTAGTGGAATATAGCTGTTATGAGCTGATGGCATCCACTGAGAAAAAGGTGACTGCAGCACTAGCGCAGGCTTTCCGCATGGCTGAAAGGTATGTGAAGCACTTTTTTTAGCCATGAAGAATTTGAATTTGTACATGAATATGTATATGTATGAACACATAAATATATGTAGGATTTGAATTTGAGTTTGAACTTTATTTCCCCCAGGACTATTTCGGGAAATTCATACAACATAGAATTGGCACAGTAGCTCACTGTGTTTGGGCATTCGTTATATGTTGGACCATTGTTGCTAACTGTTACTAATTCCAGTATACCATATTCTTTGAATCTAACAAATATTTTTCTAATGGAGAGCCACTTGTGAGAGAGACTGGTGCAATGCATCCTCCGTTAGCTTACTTTTTAGATTTCTAAACCCCATATGGTTCAATGCTAGAAATCCATTTACTAATTTTCCCTTTCTATGTTTCTGTACTAGTTACTTCACTTAATTTATATAGAAAAAAATGCTGTGTTATAGTATGTAGTCAGTGGTTTTAGTGTTCTTAAGGGATCGTCTCAAACATTTATTTATCACTTGGCTTGGATTACATGTGTGCAACTAAATTTAGTTGACTTTTCCACTAGTTTATTGTTGCTAAAGCATGCTTTTTGTTTCAGATATTCCCCCACAATACTTCTTCTACGCCATTTCGAATTTTTCAAAAACCTGTCTTCTCGTGAGAGTTCAGTGTCTGGTAATGTTGGTGTTGCCATTGAAGTTGCATCTGTTCTCCGTGAATTCACTCAACCAGTGTCCGAACATGAGGCTTCTTCTTCTGGTGAACTTGCTTCTGTAGGTTTTCTGTACTGCTCTGTTATTAGGGTAGACAATTTGAAACCATGCAGTATGCTAATCATTTAATGACTTAAAGGTTTGTGTTGATTTCATGATTCTTGTTGTCCGTCGCTGTCTTGTCCTTTATGTTGTATTAAACTGGTCAATACCATATCTTAATGGATGATTCTGAGTATGAGCACTGACATGCCTACTCTTCTCTGTGGTTGAATCAGCATACAAAAGATAGCGTGCGTCGGGTCCTGCTGGTTGCAGTTGCTGATAGTTCCGAGGGTCTTCCAGCATCAATTAGACGCTGCTTTAGTCATGAAATTAGTATGGGTCCACTGACTGAAGAACAGAGGGCTGATATGCTGTCCCAATCAATGCAAACTCTGTCAAAGGTCTCCACAGGAAATACAAACTTTAGTTTTCTGTTGCTACCATAAAATCTAAGTGCAAGATTAATAGATGGTAAACAGTTTACATTTTGACAATTGTGGCACAAGGATAATCATATGTGATGAGTGTTCCTAAGAAGATGAGCATGAATATTTAAAAAATTCAGTGAGGCGCACGCCTAAAGGTGTGATGTAGAGGTCAAGGGATTCAAGGTGCACGCTATTCTGTATGCATAGTGAGCAAATAATTTTTTCAGTTGAGGCGTACATCTCGAGGATTAAGCCTCAATGTGCAGTGAGGCTTAAGCCTCAAATATGAACCATGAAAACTTCAAGCCTTAATTGATATTGGCTATTTTTTTTTCTTGAATTCTTTCCTACCCTCTTTATTTCAAATATAACCTATTAAGCTCCTTTATTTGCAAACTAAAGTTTTTTTTTTTTTTTTTTTTTTTTTATCTCAACGCACTTGCTTTTTTGTGATTTTTGTGTTTATTGATCGGATCTCAATCTGTTTGTTCATATAATCTTTTTACATGAGATTCACAAATATAATCTACAAATCTTTATTTCGAAGCTTATTTGAGGCGATTCTTAAATCTAGTCTCGCATGCAAACTTCCTCTCATGCATTGTTAAATGTTCTTATTTACATGGTCAGTACTTCTGATGTTTCTTCATGCTTTTTATAACTGTTTTGGAACATTTTTAGCAATTTATATTTATATTTATTGTATTTTTCCCAAAAAACCTTGACTTACACGCCATTCTGCCTCGAGGTTAGTCACCTTTTGGATGACCCGCACTTAGAGTCACGTTTCTTCTTGTTAAACATTTGGTTGATCTTACTTCCAATTTATGGATCTCTTGCAGCATTTGCCCCATTTCCAACACATCAAGTGTTAAGAAATTTGTTTAAAACTTCTCTTCGTGATGTAGTCTTTCTTATTTGATTGGTTCAGTGAAAGTATTAATGGAGATCTAAGTTCTATGAGGTGGAACCACACCAATATCTTATTCGAATATGCTTGTAAATGCTGTTGTTAGGTTGCATCCAATCTGCATAAAGTTTACTTTCTTTCAGTAACCAATATACATTGCAGCCATGCTTTTGACTGTAGTAATTCATGTAATTCCTTTCAGATGGACGATGCGGACCTTGTGAAGGACATGGTTGGACAAACATCTGGGTTTATGCCTAGGGACATACGTGCATTAGTAGCTGATGCTGGTGCAAATTTAATTTCTAAGCTCCATGTTGCTGAGCCTAGAGACACTGATGATGCCAGTTCTGCTAAGTTGGTCCGTCGGGATGACCCATCGCCTGCAGCTAAAAACCTTGGTAAAGAAGATATAACCAAAGCCTTGGAAAGATCAAAAAAAAGAAACGCATCAGCGTTGGGCACTCCAAAGGTGAGAAATGCTATCCAAATCAATTAAAAGCTTCAGTTACAAGTTTTCCCCTTTTGGTCCAACTATGTTGGACTTTGCATTTAGTATATTCATTTATCTGAAATGAAACTTTAATACTTGTGGATTTTATATTTAAGGCCACTTTCTGTAAATATGGACCATTCAAGTAAATTTTTAACCAGAGGATAATATTTTTGGATGTGTTAACCTTCAAATTCTGAATCATTACTCATTGAGAGGGATACTATCGTCAATAGTGAAAATTTATTAACGAATGTGATGAATAGAGAATGTGAATATATAATCTGTCGGAATATGAGCCCTCTCTATAAGTTCAAATTTAGAGAGAATGCAATTTATCATAATCAATTAAGGCTGCCTACACCAATATAGCAACTTGAGTTGATTTTTTTTTCTTTATTATTAATGGTTTATGGGTTGTTGTAATGAGGTATCCTAGATTGATTAAATAGTTTAGTTTAGACCGATGAAGGGGCATTTAGTCCAAAAAATTGTATTTTGGAAAATATTGATGTTTCAGAGTTCTCAGTTTGAGATGGAACAACGAAAGTTAGGGTTGGAAGAAATGTCTTATCTACGTTTTATCTTGTTTGAATGAAAATAAATTGTTCATTATTATTTCTGCTGTGGTTGAGCCATTATTTAGTATCAAAGAATATAAGTTCCGGGAAGAATCTGAAGAGACTCGAACATAAATGAAGAAGAAAAGAAAATCAAACAGAGAGGAAGGATCTGCGAGAGGGAGACCCAAAGGTCATCCCCCTGATGAAGATGAGGAAGGACCCCATGCCACCGACTAAATTGGTGGCATCAGACCGGCATCACTCAGACCGTGACTGATCAACCTCATGCATTGCGCAAGTAACGGCGAGGATGCTGCCCAGGTCACGTGTAGGGTGCTTCGCGAGGACTTTTTCGTGAATTAATTTGAGGGATTTTGGGATTGTTAAGAATTTCAATGAGTATTTTAGTTATTTTACTGTTTTCCTTTATTTCGGAAACTCATATTTCTTTGGCACAAGTAAAGCTGGTACTAGTACTACATGGATGAAATCCTCTCCCTGATGTACTCTTCTAACAGTTCATTCACTTGCCTTTTATAATTCCTCATGCGGAGTTGTGTTCAATAACACCATTTATTAGATCACAAGTTTTTTTTCCTGTCTAGATAAGGTTTTTCTCAAGCTGTTCCAGCTTTCCGATTTGGGTCTATTAGTGAGAGAGATGATGACAAAGCAAAGAGATAGAGATGAGTCTGGTCCACAAACAGGTTCAGGAATAGTTGAATTTGTGTATGCTAATGATGGTATAACAATATTATTTATTTATTTATTTTTATTATTTTAATAATTGAGCATGTCCAATGTTAAGCCCAAGTAGGAGTCCAATAACTTTAGGGTTTTGTTTTGTTTGGATTAGATGAGTCAGAAATCAAATTTGTATTCAATTTTGAAGTTTAGGGTGTGTTTGGTTGCATGGAATTCTATGCCATGGGAATCCATGAGGGGACCCCTACATTTTAGGCTAAATTGATGTATCACTCCACATCCACCATTTGATTTTGTGATCAGTGGTGGGAATGGAAGCCTCATGAACATGAGAATCTCACTCCTTGGTCCCCCAAGGCATGTGATTCCCATATTCATGGGACTTCTATTCCCACCATTGATCACAAAATTAAATGGTAGATGTGGAGTGATACCTCAAATTAGCCTAAAATGTAGGGGTTCCCTCTTGGATTCCCATGACATAGGATTCCATGCAACCAAACACACCCTTAGAGAATTTTATGGAGTTGTAGAAACTTTGTCAATACAAGTTTTTGATTTATTATTACTTCCGCTATTAAACCTATCAATTTGGTATCTTTGGAGAAAAATGTCGCCTAAGGGAACTAAAGTTACTAGAGTCAGCATAGCAAGGATAGAGCGCGTGGAATAAACACTTGCGGGCATCTCAGAGCAGTTGACTGTTGTCTTGTTTCGTCGAGAGCCTGAAGTTATTCGTAAGAAATCACGCCTTGAGGCTAGAGAATGAAATGAGATATTTTCAGATCGTCACCCTACTATCGTTGATTGGAAAAATCACATTTGTTTGATAACTACGAAGGTGGGGAAGATGAACTTGACCTTGCAACTTGTCGCGTCGAGAACCATCAAACCCCATGTAACTGAAATAGAGGAGCAATACCCAAATTTACTAGTTCGCAACATCCTCTTTAAGAGGATCAAAAGAAAAAAAAAAAGGGTGGTTGTGGTGAACAACCATAATTTTTCCGATTTGTTCGAAATTTGTAAGTCTTTTGCTGGAGAAATAAACTTTGCTAATCACGAAGAAAAAATATGATGAAAACCCTAACCCTAACCATAGCCAAAGAGAAAGTAGGGAAGAAGAAATTAATACACAAAAAGGAGAAAACAAATGCGAGGGACAACAGGGGCTTACTCGCATTTGACTAGGCCACTACAAGGACGCCACCCATTGTCCTTATCAGCCATCACCTCAACAACCACCACCTTGACGAACTGAGTTATCTGTCAATCATCGATGCCAGCAAGATGGTGGGAGATTCCATTGTGAAACCATTGCTTTAAGCGGCTTCCCTTTCGACCACCAATACAATGTGACTCATCGCACCATGCGATTGAATTTTTCTAGCTCTACAAAAGATGAAGAACAAGACTTTGTCTGTGAAATGAAATTGAGCAAACACAACTATTGGCACCCCAATAATCACTCAATTCCACCATAAACTTATTCTTTTGAGGACGTGGGTATTCACCCTTGCAATAACAACCAGTTACCACCACAGGTCTATGACATCTCTTTTGATGAGGAAGGGGCTATGCACAATCACTAGTATCGTGTACCACCACCATACATATTTGATGACTACAATAGACTTTTATGAACCACCGCGATAATGCAATTATCGTCTCCCAATCAAAGAGAAGAGTCCTTAATGATGCTTATGGAGGTGAAGATTATTTTGATGTTTTGCCTGTTACTTTGGATCGTTTTGTTAGATGTTGGGAACGTGTGCAACATGGTGATATTAAATTACATATTCCAACTTATGTTGATGATGGTGATACAGACGCTTTTGCTGATTGGGCATTAACGGTTCGTAGTATTCATCTTGATGGTTTTCGTCATGATTTTTTTTAAAATGCCAACGTTGTTCAAGGAAAGTTCTAAATTTATGATGTGTTGGATTGGTCATTTTCTAGTTGTGCATAAGGTCAATGATAATGCTTATGAGATAGACTTACCCGAGGATTTTGCATTCACTTCACACCATTACTCGGGGATCATAGTCCTCCCAATCCCCTGCATGTGGATGATGCTTACCTCTTCCCTATGCTACTGATCGAGTTGAGAGTATTTGGAGAGTGTTGAAGTTAACCCTTTCGATGATGTTCCTAGCCGTCACCTGAACAAGTGGAAAGGTTACCGAGAATGTGACAATTCATGAGTCTTATTTAAACTATTGTCCTCTTTAGATCCAGATTGCCGTTGTACATCTACCTGAGGAACCAAGGGAGGATGACGGTGACATGGATAATAATAGAAACATCCTCATTGCTAGGAGTATGGACATTGATGTTGGTGGTACATTAGGCAACTAAGTGGAGGAGATCGGATTTTGTTATTACATTCCTTTCTTGCATCAACTCTGGCAGTTCTTCATGCCAGGGTTTGGCTTGGTTTGGGTCACGCAGGCTCAATTTTGAAGCATGGTGGTCATGGAAGGGTTGTCCATTCTTGATATTGCCAGGAGATTTGTGTGGAAGCTCATCCCGTACATGGTGTGTTGGTCTCATTAGAAATTGGAAAGAGCAGAATCAAAGAACTTTTTATGAAGAAGCAATTGAGGAGTCCAAGTTATTTATGGAATGTTTGAAGAAGCAATTGGGATTCTTTGCTTTTCACTCGCTAATCTCTTTAGTGGGGTTGTATTATCTAGTATATTTTTCATGTTTTTGGTTTGTGAATGAAATGTTCTTTGACCGTTTCAAAAATAAATAAATAAAACTAAAAGAAAATACTACAGGTGTAGACAACGAAGTGTTGCAGTGTTCTTAAATGAGTTTAGTTTAGAACAATAATGGGTGCACTTTGCTAGCTGAGAAAGTTGTATTTAGGAAGAGATTGATGTTTGGAGTTTTCAATCTTAGAGAGGAACAATTAAAAGTTAGGGTTCGAAGAAATGTGTTTCCTGGGTTCATCTTTTATCTTGTTTGATTTAACAAAGATTGTGCATTATTATTTCCGTTGAGTCTAAGCCATTAGTTTTTGTCACATAAAGAGAAAGTTCATTTACATTCCAAAAGTCCTAGCTCAAATGTATATGATCTGAATGTCAATGGACGGGTAAATAGCTTTTTCTACTTTTAAACCGTTTATATTTTGCTAGAAATATTAGAATAACATATCTGAAGTTGGTACATATCCTGAAGAGACCATTTGTATCCAGTGATATTGTATTCTAAGAGCCACATGAATTCCAACTAAATGTTCGGTTGCCATTTTAAGTTCTCATCAGGTGCCAATTTTATAAAAATCATATTTGTAATTTGAAGGTTTTTTGGGGTTTGACAGAATTTAGAAGAGACATTAGATTTAGTACTTTTTATCGAAGTTGTTAGCTTCTTGGGGAAATTAATGACTTTTGGCATTAGATTCTTAATGGGTATTGTACGAAATACCTCAAAAGGTCTAATGTGAGTACTGTTTGATTGGTAACTTAGTATGTGACTTGAGTGACCTTTATTTCATGGAATAATGTCTTGTATGTGACTTTCCTAGATTTTATCTGAGATATAAAAATTATTGCTCTCTATTGAATTGCTGAGTTTGGAATGCATTATAGGTACCTGATGTCAAATGGGAGGATGTTGGTGGACTTGAGGACATAAAGAAATCTATTCTCGATACTGTTCAGGTAATGCTTAACGCTTGCATGTTATTTGTGTTGTCCATATTAGAATATTTCTTTTTTTTTGTCTTAGCATTTTGCATGTTCTGTATGACATATTATCAAATACATTTTAGACTAAACTTACCTAGATGTTACAAAGAAAAAAGACGAATGGTTTAAGATACTTCACGATTAAAGTGTCCTTTCTTTCAGTGGGTTCTAATATGGAACTTATACCCAGTGGATATTTTCTTGAGAATGAAAGGATCACTTGCCGATGAATCAGAATGCTCAAATAGAAGATCAACTGCTTCAATTGAATATCCTTACTATTCATAGAAGAAAAAGAAAGAGGAGAAACCTCTTCAAATCGACAAGAGAAAGAAAATGATAGATTGAATTTGTTTACACCTCTCAAAGTAGTAAATGTGCACCATCACCACCATCGGGCAATGAACATCTTCAAGATGGATATGTCAAATCAAAGATAAACAACATAAACATTGTCATCGTATCTTATGAAGAATGCGGAAAGGAAAAGCTTCTTCATTTTAAACTTGTTCCTTTTGTAAATTGATTTTTCTGGAAATGCACAGTTACTAAGTCTCCAAATGTTGATGCAAAACTGGATGATGTTTATTAGCATTGACCGAATCTTCTTATTTTGCATTAGAGCCTTCAAAGTGTTTTGTGACATGAGCTTGAATTCCAGAGTCTATTCAGCTGAGACACTCATGCCCGATAATTTGCGTGAAGTAACAAGATCAAAAGTAAGATTGGGCACACTCGTGTAAATTTGAGAAGTGGAGTAACTAGATGATTATTTGAAAGTACTAATATAAGCAAGCTCAGTTGTGGAAATGCAAAATCTCATTGTATAGGTTTATTACTGGATAAGGAATGAATGGGATTTTCCATTTTTCGATTGAAAATTTTGAGTTGGCCCATCAGTTGAAAATGATTGGTGCTGCAAACTTGAGAGGCATCTCCAAAATTTTCCTTATGTTCATAAAAAGTGACTTGTGAGTTTCCTATCCTTGTCTGAGTCATGGACATGGGACACCACTGCAAACTAACGACTTCTCAAAAGAGTAAATAAGTTCTTTAGTTGCATTCGATGGTTTTCACAAGGGATGAAGATTGGCATTATGGAATATGGAGCAACCACAACAATGTCCATTGAGATATCAACGACAAGGAGTGTCCGGAAACTGTAAAGGAGTGTAAAGCCCCTGCTGTTTGGTAAGTAAATCAACTAATGTGATTATTCACATCTTTATTGAGAGAGAAATCACACTCCTCGACCAAAGCCGTGGTCTTGTCTCTTTCCAAATGTCCTCCTAATAACTTCATCATCGGTGATCGGTTCTTCTTCTATGGATCCCAAAACATCTCCCCAAATAGAAAAACTGTCATCCTCTCACTCTGAAGAGGCCTCCACAGATTTGGCATTGGTTCGACCGAGGGAATCATCCTCCACCAGATTGTGATCCCACCAGTCCTTATACCCCCGCAGATATGTGTCAATTGTCATGTTGTGTTGTATAAACACTCATGGGCCTTCCGTTATATACAGGCATATGTTTCTAATAGTTTGAGTTTTCAGAGTAATTGGTTGTGTCAAAGTCTAGTAGAACAAGAAACTAGAATTGTGTTTCCGAGATAATAATATCACATGGCCTCTTCTTCTTTTTCCCCTTTTCTTGTAATTTACCGAATTGCTGTTCCAATTCTAAGGTTTTGAATGTTCTTCACTTGAAGGTGCTATTTTCGAATTTGATGAGGCCATGAGGTACAAATAAAAATATCAGCCTGGCAATTTAGCCATTTGTAGTAATATTAGTGTCATTTATAATTAAGTGGGAGCTTTTGTTACTCCGTCCTTTCTTGATGTCCTGCCGGGTTTTTTTTTCTTTGTGAAACTACAAAAAGTAATGAATGAGAGAAACCGTTGAGCATTTGTCCAAGTGTCAGAAGGTAGTGGACACAGTTCATAATGAAAGTTATACCAGTTTTTTGTTTCCTAGCCCTCAAACAATATTATGTTGTTGCCTTCTAGTTTTCATTGTGGTGTGAGTTTTGAGATATATATATATATATATAGAACCTGAATCGACATGTTTAATGCTTCTGGTCATTGATATGTGATACATAATGTGCATACAGTTACCTCTCCTACACAAGGATTTGTTCTCATCTGGGTTGCGTAAGCGTTCTGGTGTGCTTCTTTATGGTCCTCCTGGAACAGGGAAGGTAATTTATCATATGACTACTGTCTGTGGTAGCAGCAATCCTCGATAGCTGATGTTCAGCTCATCATTTATTTCCCAAATACTTTGAGATAAATGACTTGATTGATTAATTTATAAGGTATGCTGAACATTTTCAGACATTATTAGCGAAGGCTGTTGCAACAGAGTGTTCCCTAAATTTTCTTAGCGTAAAAGGCCCTGAACTGATCAATATGTACATTGGAGAATCAGAAAAAAATGTTCGTGACATATTTCAGAAGGTATATTTTTTTTGCAAGATTTGGATGATTGATTGTCTACATAATCCCAATTTATGGTTATTTATATACTTTGTCCTCCAGGCTAGATCAGCAAGGCCTTGCGTTATTTTTTTTGATGAGCTTGACTCCCTTGCTCCTGCACGGGGAGCATCCGGAGATTCTGGGGGCGTTATGGACCGAGTGGTTTCTCAGGTAATAGCCATTCTTTTTTCTTTTTTTCTTTCTGACATGATGGTCTTTCTCATGTTGTATTTGAAATTTGCCTCCATTTATCTCGACTCCCATGGATGTCCCTGTTTATAGATGCTTGCTGAGATCGATGGCTTGAATGATTCCACAGAGGTTCTTATCAGTACATTGCTTTTATTATTCTCACTTTCCATCAATACTTTTGTATAAACTTGTCATTCTGCTACGTTCTTTCAGGATCTGTTCATTATAGGGGCAAGCAACAGACCTGATCTTATCGATCCAGCACTTCTAAGGCCTGGTCGGTTTGATAAGCTGCTATATGTCGGAGTAAACTCTGATGCGTCCTACAGGGAGCAGTTAGTTCTTCGCTCTCATTAGGACATATCCTTATTCATCATTATTTTTTCTTGCACTTGCGTTTTAGCCTAATGACTACCTTTTTTCTGCAGTGTACTGGCTGCCCTAACTAGGAAGTTTAAATTGCAAGACAACTTTTCCTTATATTCCATCGCAAAGAAATGCCCAATAAATTTTACAGGGGCAGATATGTATGCATTATGTGCAGATGCTTGGTTCCATGCGGCAAAGCGCAAGGTGAGTTGGGGCCTCTACTGGATAGTTTTATTTTCTAATATAAAAGACATTGTTGTTTCTATGTTCTGTTTTTTCTTGTAATTGAACTGATTTATGTGGTATACAGTTCCTCATTATGTTAGGGTTATTGTCATCTCCAAGGAAAAAAATCCCAAATTTCACTAAGACATTGTCATATAATATTGAGTCCTTCTAGGGAGCGAGGAAAGGGAGCAAGGGATGGGTGTAACCACCCATCCTCCTCGAGACAAGCGCCGGCGCGCATCTCAAGGGGGTACACCCATCCCTCGCCCCCTAGAATTTCCGTATAATATTATTGAGACTAAAAAGCCATTTCTTCTCTGTGAGCTCATCATAATTGCTAAGGTAATTTCTAGAATTTCTAGCTCTTGCATTCCAGGGGCTATTGAGATTAGAGGTCCTCTCATTGTCCATGGACCCGACTAAATATCATCCATAATAGAAACACGTCGGTTACAATAGGAGCCAAAAGATTTCCTGAAGATTGCCATAATCCAGGGCAACACCCCCTTTCCGGTTCTCGAGCTCTTCGTCGTGAAATTAGACGTAGCACTTCTTTTAATGACAACACAAAACTCCCACCTAGTATTCAGAGTCCACTCGGAATTGGCATAGCAAGGGCCACCTCCATGGGGATCTAAACCATCCTCATCAGACTCGTGCTCAATCAATCCATCTGTTTTTGAAACCAGCCACCCATTTGTCCTTCTTACCTCTTATGTTTATGTTGAGCTTCTTGTCAACCTCGATAAAACGGGACAAATCCTTTACAACCATCTCTGGACCAACACATTGAGACCCAAAATCTGTGGAGTTGCGCTTATTTTGCGCTTCTTCCTCTTCTCATAACTATAGTTTTTCCGAATTACGATCCACTGGAGACTCGGTCTCACTAGTACCCTCCTTGAAAACTTTCTTAGGTTTTGCGACCTTATTCTGAGCCACAAAGAAGCCATTTCCAATTCGTACAATCCAGAGATCCACCACTATAAGCTCCTTCCACATCATAGCTGTCATTACCTTGTCTTGCTGATGTCAAGACCTCTGACCGAGAAGTCAACCTTACCACTGGGATACGCCGGATCTTTCGATGGATCATGCTTTGTTCTTATTTGGTCTTCCACCTCAGAGGAAGTTGTCTGTTTTACTTTCTTCTTTAGAGAAGCAATCATTTGCAGCTGGTTGAAGGGAAGATCCTCCACCTAAGTGCGATGGACTCCATCAGTTCAATTTTCTTCACCGTCAGACCCTATATATGATACATCTGCCTTCTCTACCACTAGAGACTTTAGATAGATGCTAATTTAACAAAAGAAATTCCCATCTGTGATAAAGACGCACTAAATTTTATTCAGAATAAGCAAAGGTACATGAGGAGCTCGTAATATAGCAATATTGCTCCTTATCTCTTTTTTTTTTTTTTACTTCCAGATCTCAGACTTGCGTGCAGATTCGATGGTCACAGATGAACAACCTGATGCAGTTGTTGTTGGGTATGACGATTTTATGAAGGTACAGTGTTTATTTCACTTTTCTGATGTCATGATGAATACTGTTAGTAGGGAGCAATGTATATGTTTATCAGTATTTTTGATTTTTTTTTCCCCAGGTGCTAGCTGAACTAGCTCCATCGTTATCCATAGCTGAACTTCAGAAGTATGAACAATTGCGAGATCAGTTTGAAGGAACTTCAAAATGAGTTCTCAATGGAGGTTACATCAGCAAGATTTGTAATACCATTTCTTTCATGATGCAAGATAGAGTCCAAACCTGAAGTTGGGTTTAGAGCTGGATGGACTGGTAAAGCGCAACAGAAATCAGCGTAAGCACCTATTCAGCAGGGAATCAATACGGAAAGAAATCTATGTTGATTTGTTATTTTTGGTTTTTAACGGGAAGATTCCCAACAATGTAGTCAAAGTTACATAAAAGAAAAGCGCTATTGTAAACCGAAGTACTTGTATATGTATTCTATGAAATGGAAGGGTGAAGAAGGAAGCCAAATAAAGGGGGGAAAAAGGTAGGGACTGAAGGATGACGGAAGTTCAGTGATTTTTGAAACTACTTCTGATTATCTAATTATAGGTTTAGTTTCATTTAATGTGTTTAATACATTTATTTACTTGCATATATTTTTTATTTTTTTTTTACATATTTATTATACTCTCGAAATTCATTATATATTTTTCATGTATTCTTGAAATTTTTACGTTTTTTCTTTACACATCGAAATATTTTTTTAAGTCAAAATACAGAAATTAACTCGAAAAACGAGATCACAATCCTTGCATACCATAATTTTCACTTAATTCTAAATGAGGACTACAATCATGTTCATCTCGTAATGAAATGGTTTGGAATGGGATGATGTCAGGATGATGTCTATCCCGTTTCGAAAAATAAAGTAACAGGATGATGTTCATACTGTCCCATTTGGTGTCGTTCCCACCCCTAAATAAATTCACACCAATAACACACATTTCTAACATGAATATCCATATCTAACCAACATAGATCCATATTTCTCAGGCTGGGTGAAATTTAGTAGGATCATTTTTTCTCAATAATAAACATACGAGGCTATTTGATAGTTGGGTACTATTCACTGGCAGACCTATGGAGGAACAGGAAGGGCAACTACCCCCTCAACTTCCAAATTTTTTTTAGTATATACCTGGTGTTTCCTAAAACTAAAAATAATGATATTATTGATATAATAAAAGTTCATTCAACAATACCTATATGTTATTGTTTTGGCACAGTGGTTTATCATTTTATAGTTTTTCCAATCGTCCCAAGTTCGATCCTCATGGAACTGTTTATTGATATATTTCTCTCCTCGCATTGCTAGTAATAGATCAAGTTTACGAACAATATTGCAATATATATTTCATATTATTGGCATTGCACCCCAATATTATTCCCACATCCAATTTTGCTGACATGTCTCAGGATATTATCAAGCATCTTTGATCTAGTCGATACATTGAACTGCACAGTATCCACGATATGGTCAGTCCCTATTGTTTGTTAGTCTACAATTGATTGTTTCCTTGACCAATAGAAGTCAGTGTTGGCAATTTCTTTTGTTGTTTTAAATATTGCTTGTTGATTATCAGTAGGGGTGATTTATTAACTAATTGGTCATCCATAGTCTAGGTATATACTAGTTTGAATGCTAGCTGTGTCACACCATGATATAAGCTCCTCCACACTTGGATTTCAAAGCCTCATGGTAAACCATTGGCCACTCTCAATTCCTTAATTAATTTATTTTGTTCACCTAGCTACTAGTTCTAGGAAGGAGTCAATCCTTGACAACCCAACTAATCAACTGAAATATGGTTTTTGTTGGGTCCAAATCCGTCCTCCTAAATATATGGCCAGCAAAACAGGGTTGGACTGCCAAATACCACTTATTTGGTAGTTGAAGGCACTTCGATGTTTACGTCGTTTTATTTATGGGAGAGAATTAAATTTTGATAGTATATAGTTCAGTTGTGTTTACATACATTTCGTTGACTATCCCCTTTACTTTATATAATGCGTGTAGCTAACTCCCTGCGTAACTTAAGCACATAGGGCGTGATGAGAGGAAGCGTTTCTTACAACGGTCTCTTCCTTCATTGAGATACGTCCTTGAGTAAGTGATTTCCATCATGAATTGCTCCTTCGTAATTTCTCTCTTCTCTAATGAAATAGATTTGTTGGGCCCGAACTTGAGCCTTTAATTACGGTATATTATTAAGGAACTTTTTGTATTTTAATGACCGAGTATGTTATCTGTGTTGAGATTGAAGTGTTTGTTCATCGTGATCTTTAACACGTGTATGGTTGTGATTATACAATAATATACTTCTTTATGTCTGCATGTTGCCAACTGAAATCACAAATTTAGGATTTAAACCCTGTCGAAGGCATTTAATTATTCTATGATCCATTAGAAACCTTGTTTGCCATGTTGTAGAGATAATTGTTTTCTTTATATAGCAAGACCATTTCATGTCTATATTGTTTCTCTATGTAAGTGCATTTGCACCCAAAGTTAGGGATGATCCAATCCAACTAGGTCAAATCTGGACTGAATCCACACAACTCTTACAGGTCAATTTGAGTTGTCAACATTGTTGACCTGGTCAATAACTATCCACACAGTCAAATTAAGGCAACCACAGAGTCCATTCCTCCCAACTTATCCAAACCAACTCTTCCCAACTCCATTAAACACGTGCGGACAGTTACATCACGTGCATATAAACACGTTTCACACGCGTGGACAGTTACAATTATGCGTATCCCGATACAACTTTTAGCCTAACGGACGGTAGGGCCAATATGACGTCAAATGCTTACAAAACTGAAAACGACCCAAAAGCAACTGTTTATTTCGCGAGTTTATACGGTTAATATCATCTCTCGAGAAATTGATCACCAAGTATTGTCATTTTACCTATCTTCACAATGGTCCTTCAATCGTAAGAAAATTATCTCATTTATTTCCTTAATCTTTGTTTTATTTATCTGTATTTTTTAAGTTTTTCGTTATGTAGCATGTAGTTTTGAAAACTTTGACAAATTGATCACCACCGTATAATGTCGGGTTTTCAACCCACCATCTCCCCATTCCTGTATGTGTCTCCTCAGTTTGGCAAAATTGTTAAGCAGTTTTCATTTAGCACCTAAAAATAAACATCTTTTAATTTTACAGCTTCTAATCAACAGCCAATTCAAAAACAAAACAATAGTTCATTCAAAAGCTCGTTCAAAACTTCTAATTTCAAGTAGAATGTAGCTTCTGAGCACTAAAGAAAAACAAAAGCCACCATAGACGAGTTTTTTTTTTTTTTCCAGCACTAAGCATTCAATGCTAAGTACTTCCTTAGTGTTTTTAAATTGTTATGAATTCAAAACCTATTAAGAACTTTTGACTCCAATTATAAGTAAAAATAACATTCGATCAAAGTGAAACCAAACGCCACCTTTGACTAATTGAATACTAGAAATTTGGAGTGTAAACTTCATTTTAAACAAAATGGTATATCCTTATATTTAGGCAATGCCTACCTCGCACCACCATTTTCTCTCACTCACACCATTTTACTCTCCCACACCACCTACTTACTTTCTCACACCGCCATACTCTCTCACATCACCTATACAAACCAAAACAGTCATTTTCCCCTCACCATTCAAATCAACAGTGGTTCTTCCATCTTCCGTTAAAAATCTTTTTTTTTTCAAATCTCTTCAAAATCTCTCCCCACACTCAAATCTTTTGCAAATCTTCTCTCTCCCTCGAAAACTCTCAAACTCCCCTTAAAGTTGAAACCCTTAAACCCAAACTCAATAAACATGCATAACTTAACATAACAGACAAACCCAAACTCAAAACGAAAAAATGAAAAACAAAGTAACTTTCGAACCAATTTAAACCCTCAATTGAGATTGATTTTTAAACTCATCAAAACACAAAAGTTGTAGTGCTCTAAGTTATCTAATAAACACAACTTGAATCACTTAATAATATTTTGAAATACGCAAGTTATGGTCATTTTACTAAATTCGCGCAAATCTGTCCGAAAAATGAAAACGGGATAATGTTCCTGAATTTATGCCAACTTATGTGCTCGATTGATACCGATTCTCAAGTTGGTCAAAACACAAAAGTTGTATTAATCTTAGTTATCTAATAAATACAACTTGAATCACTTGAAAATGTTTTGAAATGAGCAAATTATGGTCATTTTAGTAAAGTCACGCAGAACATGAACAAAAATAATTATGTATGTTTTGAAATGAGCAAGTTATGGCCATTGTGCAATTTTTTTTTTTTTTTTTGTGTTATGCGCGACTTTAATAAAATGACCATAACTTGCTCATTTCAGAACATTTTTAAGTGATTCAAGTTGTGTTTATTAGATAACTGAGAATACTACAACCTTTCTATTTCTACCAACTTGATAATCGGTTTCGATCGAGCATATAAGTTGGCCTAAAGTCAGTAACACTATCCCGTTTTTATTTTTTGTATAGATTTGCGCGACTATAGTAAAATGACCATAACTTGCTCATTTCAAAACATTTTCAAGTGATTCAAATTGTGTTTATTATATAGCTCATAGTACTACAATTTTCATGTTTATATGAGCTTGAGAATCGATCTTAATTGAGGCTTTAAATTAGTCGAAAATTATCTTGTTTTTCATTTTTCCGTCTCGAGTTTGGGTTTGTCTATTATGCATATTTATCAAGTTTGGGTTTAAGGATTTCGAATTTGAAGGGATTTTGAGAGTTTTTTAGGGAGAGGGATGAGATTTACAAAAGATTTGAGTGTGAGGAGAGATTTTAAAGAGATTTGAAAAAGATTTCGATTGGGGGAGCGAAGGAGAAACCATTGTTGATTTGAATGGTGAGAGGAAAAAAATTGAGGTTTTTGTTTATACAAGTGGTGTGAGAAAGTAAAAAAAAAACCCAATGGTGGTATGAGAAAAGGGAAATGGTGGTGGGAGGTAGGGGTTGCCTTATATTTATTGCATGATGAAAACATACATACCATCAACCTCTCGCATCATCGTCACATCAGCCACTCTACATAACCCACACTTCCACACTAATTGCGTGTCACGTTCAACAATCTAAAATAGGTTCTGAAAATATGGCGGGAGAATTTGCGCGAAGTTCAAATTGGAATAAGGGACTCTTTTGTAAAATTTACTACTTCGGTTAGTTAAGACACATGATTAGTACGTGATTCTCAACAGAACCTTGTTGTTCATTATTTCTATAAATACAAAGCTAAAAATAGAGAAATGGCAGAGAAGTATTAAGAAGAAGATAGGCTCAGTTCTTAGAAGAACTTGAGAGATTTGTATCCGTTTTTCCTATTTTCCATTTCAATCTATCAATTTGTTTTCTTACTTCGATCCCAACGAGTCACAATCGTGACAATTGGTATCAGAGCAAGTTATGATCCACCAATCTGTGCAACCATGGGAATCGCATATGAGGAGATATAAACTTTCATGGAGGAGACGAAGAGAAATCAACTGGAATTCGATGGACAGTTTGAACTTCTGGAAATTGAACTGAAAAGTTTAGCACAATCAATTGATGCTCGAGAGAAGATATGGGATGCCTGTTTTTAACAAATCATTCAACTGATTCAGAACAATCAAGAGGTTCCTGGATTGAGTGCGTCTCCCACCTTTCAAATCGCAAATCCAACTATGCCACTCAATATATCAGTTTCCCATTATCCCTGGGAGACCCTTGGTACGTTCTATCGCCTCCCTATGTTAGAATTGTCTCAAATTAATGAAAGCAACCCTAATCAGTCCAAGAACATTACATATCCATCTCCCGGTGGAGATTTAGAAGGCGCACCAAAGGTGTTTGATGAAATGTCTACAATAGATGTTTCGTGGAACCCAATGCTTACAAGGTATGCAAGGTTTGGGATTCTTGTTGACATGTGTGAGAAATTTGGGTGTGTAGAAACAATCGAGGTCCTTGCGAAAATAAGCGAAAAGTATGTGTTTACTTGGACAGTTATAAATTATGTAATTGCTTTTCATGGGCTCATAAAAAAGGCTTTCGAAATATTTGAACTAATTCAGATGCAAGGAGTGAGACTAAGCAGATGCAAGGGATCACTTATTCTTTTCGGATAAAGGTTAAGATGAAAGTTCAAGTTATTGAGTATGTGGTAACTCAATCAATGAAAGATAAAAAGTTCGTTTACTTATATTAGCTACATTACGCTGAAAAATGTCCAAACGAAGCATTGGTTCATACATGGGCACTCTGTGCTATGCCAGGAATTCGTCTACATGTTACAACTCTTCTTGTTCTAGAAGTGGTTGCTCATTGTGTTTGCACCTTACTTTATGGAATCAAATTTGAGTGTGGCAGAGATAGAGGAGTGCCTTTTAGTTCCAAGCTTGGTGAAGGTCAATTGGTGACTGGTTTGGATCGTGTGGTGGTTGCGAGGAAAAAAATGGGAGTAGCATTGTTCACTGTAGTATTTGGGAAAAGAGGTTTTGATGAAACTGAGCTATTGAAAATCCTTGTGGATGAAGAACAAATTATTAGTGACTTAAATCGATTGGTCATTTGAAACATTAAGAAGTTGAATGAGAAAAAAGGGTTTTGGATTTCGGTGATGATTGATACTGAAGGGAGTTAGATGAATATGGTTGATCATGGCGGTGCTTCTTTTGTTAAGGTGGAGGATGGTTCAAACTGGTTGTTTACTACTGAAAGCTATGAGGGTGTTCATCCATTTATAGTTCAAGCACACTATGGAGGTTTTTCGGAGGCGTCGAAGTTTATTGAGGTGTTTTTATGGATTCTCACTGGAGAGAAACAAACTGCATTACATGGTGGAGGTGGCAGCAAGGCGCAAAATGAAAGAGCTGCTACACTTCATACCATTTTGGAGGCAAGAACTCGCAATGTAGATGGTCCAAAATCCAAAAAGAGAGGCTAAACCTAAAACTTTTAGTATTGTAGATGCTGCATCTGCTTCAGTTTATGGAATAAGTGTTGAAGCTGCTACAAATGCTTCAACTAATAAGGCAGCTGCTCGCATTGCCTTGCACATGACTGGTGAAAGTGCTCCTATTAATGCAAGGATGGAAAAAAATATATTTACTATTAGCGCTGCTTCGTGATATTTCACTTCGACCTCTTATGATCCTGTTACAAAAAATGAATACGATTATGTCAAGGTCGAGAGGAATCCTAAGAAGAAAGGAGTTGTAGGTGGCGTGACTACTCTGACAGCAATGGGAATGGGTCCTGTTGATGAAATAAAGATTACAAGTGTAGCAGTAAATATGAGTCCATGCACTAAACTAGATGAAAAGAAGAAAGACAAACAAAAAAATGAAAATAGTATTGTTTATGAATAAAATGATGATGTGGGGTCATGGTATAGCAATCCAGGCACACGAGAATCTGTGGCTATAGGTGATGAAGGCGTAGGCATGTACCTGAAAACGAATTGGGAAGAAGTTGAAAAGGGTCTAGGGAAAATGATTTTGTTTATAGATGAGATTCATTGTGTGTTGGGTGCTTCAAGGACTGAGATAGATGCTGCGAATTTGTTTAGGCGAATGTTGGTTATACAAAGAAATGAATGGAGGACTGAGGCAAACTCAATGCTTATTGCAACTAATAGACCTGATCAAATTATAGAAAATGTGAGTCATTGGACTGGAATTCCAGTCACAAGGCTTTGCCAGTACGAGAAGAAATGACTATTCGATATAGTAGATAGGGTACATAAGTGAGTAGTTGGGCAAGACCAAGTAGTTGAGTCAGTTACAGAAGCTGTAACAGAGCAACCTTCTGATGATGGGCATCTTTTGGCACGGATCGATATGTCGGAATACATGGAGCCACATTATGTTTCACGATGTGAAGGTGGACAACTGACAAAGATGTTAGAAGGAGGCCCTACAGTGTTGCATTGTTTGATGATGTTGTGATTGCCCATGTAGCAATTTTCCACACACGTCTACAAGTTCGTGATGCTCTTTCTGGTATAGCAGATACTCCAAGCACTTTGGTTGAAAATAACTTAATGGGGTTGGGCGCACCATTTTTGTCAAAGCCATGTCGGAATTTGATTTTGATGCAACAATATCCAGGACTACAAGCTTCTGCCATACTTGTGTTTATGCTTAGTAAGCTCTGCTTTCGATCCTAGAGGACAATGATTTGGTGAAGGGGAAGGCAATGTCACGTTCAACAATCTAAAATAGGTTATGAAAATATGGCGAGAGAATTGGCGCGAAGTTCAAATTGAAATAAGGGATATGTCACGTTCTTTTGTAAAATTTACTATTACGATCAGTTAATACACGTGATTAGTACGTGATTCTCAACAGAACCTTATTGTTCATTCCTTCTATAAATAGAGGGCTAAAAAGAGGGATATGGCAAAAAAAACTATTAAGAAGAAGAAGATAGGCTCAGTCCTCAGAAGAACTCAAGAGATTTGTATCCGTTTTTTCTATTTCCCATTTCAATCTATCCATTTGTTTTCTTACTTCGATCCAAACGAGTCGCAATCGTGACATTGCGTGCTTCTAAGCATCAACACGTTTCACCGTCCCCCAGAAGTTACAAAATTTTATCGGCGTTACGTAACGTTATCCACTCTAGTAATCCTTCTCATCTCTCTCTCTCTCTCTCTCTCTCTCTGCTGTCTCGTTTTCTTTTTTTATTCTTTTTCCGTTCCATCTTTTCGCTCCCATTTCCGTTTCCCGCCTCTCCCCAAAAACCTGTCAAAAGCTTTCTTTCTTTCTTTCAAATCTCTCTTTCTTGAAAACATCTCTAGAATTCTTGAATTGCTAGTTATTGAGGATTTTTTATTGATGAACGAAGAACTCAGATTCAGCTATCAACAAGAGAGCCTAACGAGGAGGACGAAGATTAGGGTTTTAGTAGACAGCGTGTATGGCGGAAACCGATTTAAAGAGTATTTTTCGTGAGGGGATACCTTCCGGGTTAAACCGGATTAAGTTGAAGAAGAAGGAGAAGCGGTATAGTTCAGATGATTCAGTTCATTCAACTTCTGCTGGAGGTGGAGTTCCGTCGAGGCTGCCGCCGATGGGACGTAGGGGGAAAAATAGTGATGGACACTGGAAGAAGATTGATGGTGATGATGGAAACAAACAAGGTTCGATTATTATTATTATTATTATTATTTTTAATTCAATTTGGTAAAGATTGTATTTTTAATGTAATTTTTCCGAAAGAAAAAAGAATGTCTTAGGAATAAAATAGAAAATTGAAGTTTTAAGGTGTGTTTGGTTGGACGAAAGATATTTGGATAGGTTCATATAGATGGTTTATTGACTTTTTCATTTGGAAGTTAGGAAAAGAGTGAGAGAATTCTTGTGGAATTTGATTTGTTTATCTTTTGGTAGCTAAAAGGAGAAGGGGTCAAACAAGGGGTGGGTAGGTGGGAGAAAGAGAGATTTGATGAATAAATTTTTTTTTTTAAAATTGTTTATTTATTTGGTTTTAAATTTAAATTTAAGCTTTTACTTTTTAGGGTTATCTCAATGTGATTCTGGGAATAGAAGTTAGAACTGACACCAGTTGGGATTGTTCGAAACATATTGCATCCATCTTGCTGCATTTTCTAGAGAAAATTAGGAAAACTGTTAATGAGCACAGTTATTGCGGACAAATGAAGAGGAGGTTATATTTTTATTTATGGGTTATAAATGATTTTAGAATAGGGGAATTCAGTATCATACGCAATTGCTTTTACTCAATGGAATGCCTTTATGTTTCTTGAAGCTATTCCCCCAAGCAACATCCAGAAAAAAACTTTAGCCCTATAGTTCAAATGCTCGACACATTCATTTGCAACTAGTTGAGCTTGCTAACCTCCCTCCTCCACTGCACACATGCGAAAAAAAAGAACACAACAAAATAAATGAGAACAATTACTTAAACAACAAAAAGGTCATATACGGAAAGTTAATATTACCATATTCAAGCTTGCTAACTTCATTTTTTTTTTTTTGTGTCAATTGTAATTCTAGCAAAATCTTTTAAAAATATTTATAACAAATGGGACATGGATTATACCCTCAGGATTTGGGTTTAACAATAAAACTACATCTCAATCACCTTACGCACAAGTGTCCTATTTTATATGAAGTACATAGTTGGAGAATATGAATTTATTGTCCAAGGAAGCAGAAGTAGGTTTATTATACGTTCAAATCTTAGAAGCACAGACGCAAGACCGACTGTAGAAATTTTAAAATATAGGACCCAAACACTACATGGATAAAACAATTGATATAAAAATACATATTCATTAATGATATATCAAATAATTTCAGTGATTCAAATCACAAATCAAGATCATAAGTGTTAAGTCGTTTCCTAATAACATTCACGTTCAGCCCTAGCTTGTATTAAGTTGTGTACTAATAATTTCAGTAGAAGTACTAAGATCATAAGTATTAAGTCGTGTACTAGTATTTTAAGCAAATTTTCAAAGATTGCAAAAAAGATGTAGATACTCTATGGATATAAGAATCAACTGTGGGTGTGGGGTTGTACTTGGGGTATATTAAGAGAAAATCAGTTTCCTTCTTGTATGTTTGATTGGAGCTATTGTGCATAATAGAAGATGGTGATGGAACTTTTTGGCCCAGGACCAGTGGTTTTCTCACTAGCTCCTAGCATTTCAATACAATTTATACTCTCGTTTTGTTGATAAAAAAAAAAAAAAACTAATAACATTCAAGTTCAGTCCATCAAATGCATTCCATTTCTACCGAAATAAACCCATGTCTGTACTGTTGATTGCATTCATTGATCCAAGAGATTATACAAGGGTGTCATTCTTTTGTATTCATCCTTCCAATTGATGATGAGAGGGGTGGGGGGAAGAATTTTTGGGAGTACCTTAGGAGTGCTTGAGGTACCCTTATGACATGTAAGGGGTCTCCGAAGTGTTTGACGGGTATCGTATCAGGCAACCTCATCATATGTCTGTGCTTCCTAGTTGCAGAGGTTTAACTCATATAAAGTGAACTTTATCAGTGTTTTGTTAATTAGGATTGCATATTGATATTAAAAAGTTTTATATTATCTAAACACTGAGTAATTTTCATTTATTTGTAATAGTTATTACGTCTTAGTGATGGTGAATGTGAGAGATTAAGCAGAAATTATACCTTCTAAGAAACTTCTCTGATTTGTCAGGAATGAGTAAAGGAAAGAAGATTGCTCGTTGGTTCACATCCTATCTAACTAAGGATTCTCATCACAAATCGAATGATATTTCTGGAAATAATGAGGTAACATTGAGTTCATATGCAATACGTTTATGCCATTCCCATGCTTTACTTTCTGCTTGCATATCATTAAACTATGTGCATTTGTTATGTCACTGATTTTTCAGGTCAGTAGCTCAGAAGTTAAGATGCTCAACAAGGAAGGTTTTGGAAGAACTCAACAAACAAATCGTAAAGATTCATCACAAGAGAGTGCAGGAACGAGAAAATTACCTCTTAACTTTAAAAGTTTCTCTCACGAATTAGGACCAAAGGGAGGTTTTCGACCTACCCCTGCCCCTACCCGAGCCCACAGCTATAATGACTTGAAGGTATATTACTCAGTTGTGATTTATCTATGATTTTTATGGATGAAAATTATCAAACTTCATTTTTCATAAACTTCAGCAAGTGAATGTCATTGCCATGCAAGATGTTTAATTTTTCTCTACGAATAGTTCCACGTTCTGCTCCTCTATAACTGTATTTAGCTGATATTCAGGAAATGTTGGGGTCACTACGGTCAAGGTTTGATGCAGCTAAAGAAATGGTGAACTCGGAACTGGCTACTTTTGCAGAAGACGTTGAAGAGGTTATTGGACAACAGAGATTTTCACCTTCTGCAAGGCGGCAATCAATGGCTGATCTTTTGAATCTTGCAAGGAATTGTATAGAAATGACCTCCTCTGAGCTCCGTGAAAAGTGTGAAGGCATTGTCCAGGATTTGGCCAAGAAAAGGCAGCAGTGTCAAGCTGGATTAGTGAAGCAGCTATTCACACGTATGCTTTTCATATTGACACGCTGCACCAGGTTGTTACAGTTTGAGAAAGACAGTGAACCAATCGATGAGAGTTCTCTTCATAAATTCAGGCAATGTTTAGAAAATATCCCTGCTGTTGAAATGAACTGGGTGCCTAAGACCGATGGTACTGTTGCTGCCTCAAAAGATAACATGAAAAAAAGAGGAAACAAACGTCAAATGAAGGGGAAGAATGTGGCCATGGCATTTACATTCCCTGACAGAACTTGGCCCAGGACTGAAGAGCTTCCAGATGAGAGTGAGACATCTTTGGAAAAGAAGTCGGTTGCTTTAACACAGAAGTCATCATCTCCAAAGTCCCAGGTTAATGTACAGTCAAGTCAAAGTAGCATAACGGAATTTGATTCCCACAACTTTAGCGTTCCTCAGCAGGGAAAACTTTTTCCCTCGGATCAGGAGGATAACTTACTACTCTGTCATCATGCTGGAGGTGGTTCGCCCGGAAGGTTGTTTCCTAAGCCCAGTAATGGTTCAGCATATGAGCAAGACAGAGTTTCAGATGATTCTGTAATCTGCAGAATCTGTGAGGAAGTTGTTCCCACTTCTCATTTAGAAACACATTCCTATATATGTGCTTACGCAGATAAATGTGATTTAAAAGGCTTCGATGTAGATGAGCGCCTTTCAAAACTTGCAGACGTACTGGAACAAATCATAGACTCAAGTACCCTTAGTTATAATGCAGCATGCTGTGGCAGCCCTAATTTATTGAAAGTACAAACTACAAACTCTGCAGTGGGTTCGGGATGCCAGTCTCCAAAGGTAATTGAATGGCACAATAAAGGTGCAGAAGCAATGTTTGAAGATCTTCATGAGATGGATACCGCTTGTATAGATGAGTCTCACCTTTTGGGTACAAGTAATCTGAAGGGCCATCTCGGTCTCAAGTACAGCCACTTTGGTGCAACTTCTTCTAATGGGAGCTTGACATCTATGTCATCTACAAACACCCCTAGAGCAAGCCATTTTGACTTGTTCTTGTTAGAACACAATAATTCTTCTGAGCCAGAGGATATCCAGCAGGTGTGTTGCTATATGTTTGTTTGATTATTTTTGTTACTTTTTGGGGATTCCAGTATTACTCAGTGTACTGATGTTCATTACACCCCTTACACCTGTCTAGTCTTCATTTCTTTTATGCTAACTATTTCCTAGTGTAGTTCTGGTAATAGAAATTAGAGGATCTCATTCACGAAAAATGTTCACTTATGCCATGGTCATCTATACAGAGGCACTTAAGACCTGATCTTAAAATCGTTAATTCAACAAATCATTGCTTAGATGTGAGTATCATTCGGGATTTACTTTTGCAGATGACTGAACTTGCAGAAGTTGCTCGGCATGTAGCAAATGTGAATCTTACAAGTGAAGCAGCCTCAGAGCATTTGGTGGAATACATGCACAATTTACAGGATATTTTACAGAACAGCAAGCTCAAGGCTCTCGTAATAGACACATTTGGTAGCCATATAGAAAATCTCTTGAGGTAATTTCTGATATTAGTTCATATTGGAATTTTATATATGATGTTGCACTATAAAAACTGTTTGAATGATCATTCTTTCCTACCTTATGTTCCCTTACAACGTTACCAGGGAAAAGTATCTACTTGCTGGTGAGCTTATGGATAACAGAAATCCCAGGCATGCGAGCAAACATATCATGGAATCCTTATTAGCTTCTCCAAGCAGTGTAATGCCAACCCCTACACACAAAGATCGAATAAGCATTGATGATTTTGTAATAATTAAGCCCATTAGCAAAGGTGCCTTTGGTAAAGTTTTTCTTGCAAGGAAGCGGACAACAGGAGATCTATTTGCAATAAAGGTGTGCATTCTATCATAACAAAACCCATTATTGTTACTTTATACAGAACAGTATCATCGCTTTTGGTGTGGTTTGATACTGAACCTCCGTAACCTGATAAGGTCGAAATGTCTGTACTGTAGTTATTTAAGAGACGACTCAAAACTTAACGAACGTTTGTTAGTTAAGTACGCAATAGACATTTATTTAACTAAGATGATTCACACAGCTATGTTTTGATCTTCATGTAATATGTAAACTATCATGTAATATGTAAATTATGCATTTGCATGAGTTTCGTCTCATAAGGACACTTCCATATAACTCCCTTGCCCGACATATATGGATACTCTTGACATCTGCACTCCATTCACACTTCATGCTTAGACTACAACCTTTTTCATTTATCTTTTTAAACGTTTTAGTTTTTTGAGCATAGTATAATATATTTTATAGCAAGCTGCAAGCTAGTAATACGGATGGAGCAAAAGTAATGTACAAGTAAAGAAATCTGACTAATAGATGAAGTGTATAGTAGAAAAAACAGAAGTATTGTGTGGCGTGTCCCTGAATTGGTGGGTTTTCAGTCAACATGTCCTGCACACTGTTTCGGTGTCAGACACTGGCACACATACTGGTGTTGTCACATAGGGTACTACACATTGTTCAGTGTAGGAGATTTTCTGAGAAATGGTGTGTCTGGAGTACAACAGCCTTGAAGAGCTTAGGTTACATGATTCTAGTATTAAGTATTAACTGCAGCAGTGGGTATTAGCTTTTCTGGTTTACAGTACAAAATGGTAAACACTTTTTCTCTGATTTGTGGAGACTACATTCTCTATTGGTTCACATGAAAATGAAATGCAGAATATTGGAGGTGCTTGCATAAACAAAGATTCTGGGATACATTATACTCTTTATTTATGTAAAAATTCTGCGATTCATATGCACCTTTGAGTTTTAGTTGTCAAAAACAAGAGGAAGTTATAGGTAAATGTTATTTGGTTGGTATTCGCTTTTAACTTCCTGCATAAAAAGCAGGTATCGTAATTCTGTACTCAATTACCTTGAACAACCTTGCTTCATAGACATGCGGATCTTGTAGGACACAATTTCTTCTCTTTTCTTTGGTTCAGCAGGGTAGAAGTACTAAAAAATTTTCATACAACTTGGAAAAAACTACTACTTTTACTCTTTTAGTGTATGTACTAGACCTCCTCTAATATTTTTCTGTTGTCTATGTCTTCGTTTTCTTTATTCGACACTTGTTTTGTTGTAATGCAAGTTCAGAAACTCTGAGACTATTACATTTTTCTTGGTAATCAGGAAGGCTGGTTTTGTATTTCTCATCTGTATGGACACCAATTTTTTCTCTGTTCTGCAGGTGCTCAATAAATTGGATATGTTAAGAAAAAATGATGTTGAACGTATATTAGCAGAGCGTAACATATTAATTACAGTCAGAAACCCATTTGTGGTAATGTTTCTAGCATTCATTACATCTGTTGACATTTCTTTCATCTAATATTAGCAGAGCATGACATATCTATTTTATATCTCTTTTCTTCTTTAGTTATCTGTTACTTTTCAAGTGTGGGATGGGTATGGCCTTTCAACCTTTGATTATATGGTTAATAAGCATCATGACAGCTGGTTTCTTGGAGGATGATGCTTAACTTTTTCATTCTTTAGCACTTGAAGTTATAGTTTGATATGTGAATGTTATCATTGTTTACGCAGGTGAGATTCTTTTACTCATTCACTTGCAGAGATAACCTTTATTTGGTTATGGAGTATCTCAATGGAGGTGATTTGTATTCCTTGCTTAGCAAAGTTGGTTGCTTGGAGGAGGAAGTTGCCCGCACGTATATTGCTGAATTGGTTAGTTTGAAATAGATTGCACTGTGGTACCCATCTTTCTCTTGTTTGGTATCTTATTGGAGTTAGTTCCAGGTTCTCGCTCTGGAATATTTACACACATTGGGAATTGTGCATCGTGATCTGAAACCAGACAACATTTTGATTGCACAGGATGGGCATATTAAGGTTGGCTTTCTGACGTTCTCTAATTTAGAATCGGTTTCATCTGCAGTCGAACACTTTTGTTCTTTTCCTTTTAAATTCCTTTACAGAGATTCTATTGCTTACCATGTAATGTTGATTGATTCACTTGTTCCTCAGTTGGATGAAGTATTAACTTTTATGATTTTGTTGCTTCCTGTATATTAGCTGATCCAAATTAAATTATGTTTACCTGCTACGTTACAAGTCATTGGTAAAGCTTTCTGTCATTTCTTATGTTTTGCTAATTCCCATGTCTTACCAGCTTACTGATTTTGGGCTGTCAAAAATTGGCCTTATTAATAGCACGGTTGACTTGTCTGGACTGGAGACAGATAGCACCGCCCTAACAGAAGCTGATGACCTGCATCCTTCTTTTGAACATACAATACAAGGAGAGGATAGAAATCAGCGATCTGCTGTTGGCACACCTGATTATTTGGCTCCTGAAATCCTTCTTGGAACTGAGCATGGTTTGGACTTGCAGTCTACATTCAGTTCTTTTATGGCTTTATGAGTAAATTAGGCAGTTGAAATTACCTACCTGGGTTTCCTGCAGGTTATGCTGCAGACTGGTGGTCAGTGGGGATCATCTTGTTTGAGTTAATTACAGGAATTCCACCTTTCAGTGCTGAAAGTCCAGAGGTACTCCCACTTCTATAAATATTTTATATTCCAGTTTAAAGTATAAAGTTTGGTACAGTTTTCTTCCATCATGTAGTGTTGTTTGAATGTGATTATGTATTGGTGTGCATCGAGGCAAATACTATTCCACTGATCTGAATGTAATTGGCTGTACTATAGAAAAGGTAATATTGTGTCTATTACCAACTCTGGTTTACATATTCTTGAGGTTAATCTGATGCTTATGGCATAAAGCAGCACTGATCGTATAGGTTAACATAAATGATAGGTACGCACCGATTGATATGCTCAACATGATTAATCATGTCTTTCACAACACCTATTTCACGACATTGTTTATTAGCCAATGAAGCAAATAGCAGAGCAACCCAAACAGACTTGAACTGAGTCATGGATGCCTGAGTCTCATCGCTGAGGCTTGCAATTTCGTGCTTGCCATCGTTGCCTAGATCTGTTCAACGTGTTTTCACGCTCGTGTCCATCTCCAATCAAGCTGCCAAGGAGGATTGTGGATGTTGTGCTACCAGCTTTGATTTGAATCTAAGTGTGTGTTTGGTTCAAAGGAATTCTCAAGAAAATTTTGCCAAAAGTGAGAAGGGAGGGGAGGGAAAGATGAAGAAAGAGGAAGAGAAAATGAAGAACATGAATTTTGCGATCTCTCTCATCTTGTTCTTTTTGCAAAATTGTGGAAAATGTTTCTTTGCTGAAATACATGTTTATCTTCAACCTCAAGGTGGACAACCTTTTCTGACTATTTCTCCAAATTTTTTTTTTTTCTTTCTGTTTTTGTAGTTTCCCCATGGCAATTTTCCATGAAACCAGACACACCCTAAGACGGAAGCAACTTAGATATAAAAAATAAAAAAGGATCCATCAATCACAGTGAGATTTGGGGTTTAAGTTAGCCCTAATGCTCTCTTTTCTCGACATTATGTTTCTCATTCTTTACAACTTCATTTATAATGTTAAGATGGGGCCACATATCCTCGTCTAATTAATAGCAACGACATTGGTGGTTTCAAGCAAAGCATGAGTGTGCCAATTTGCATCCACGCTATTCTCTCACTAACTTCGATTCCAATGTTTGTTCCTTTTGGATGGGTCTACAAGGCATGGAATGTATGGAAGGTCTATAAGTTATGGATACATTTTTGTGGCAAGTTAGGTGTTAATTGGGTGATGCCTCGTAGAGAGACTGCAGAAGTTGGAGACACCAAACTATCTATCTTCTAAAGGGAAAGAGATTTCGAGGTTACTATCTTATGCAAAATAATGTGGATGGTATGTAAGGAACACAATAGCAAGTGTTGTGTCGCAACAAAGCGTCTAATAATGGGTCGGTGATCATGTAGGTTCTTGTCACTTTTTGGGGATGGGTTTTGCATGTTTCGGCTTTCAAAGGATTTTTTTTTTTCCTGAGATTTAATTGCTAATTGGGATTCTCTAGTGTCAGGATCTTAATTCTTTAAGGTTACCATTTTATAATACTACAAGTATTGCTCAATAATTTTTTTTTACCTTTTTAAAAAAGAAAAACCAAATGTAATATTGAGCACATAACTAGATTACTAGGAAATCTTAGTGTTTCTGATCCTTTAATCATTGGTGTTGTGAAACTTAAACAAGTTATATTGAATAATTATTTGATATCTGTCATTGATACCTAAAAGGGTTTATGTAAGCAACTACACCTGATGAAATGGAAAGAACACACTAATTATATTTTGATCCTTAAGTAAAATTGATTGTATCAACTATCAACCATGACAATATTATTCCTATTGCTAATTACCCAATGTAGATATTTCACACTTATCATTATCGTTCCCCCTCAGACCAAAGATTTGCTTATCTTCATGAGAGCTTGTCCAGAGTTGTTCCATGATGTCCCATAGCAAAATTACTTGTTGAGACTGCCCATGGACTGTATATATTTGATAGAGACCATTTTCAGTCACTGATACCAATTGACATAGATATTTGATGACTCTTTCTCCTAAAAGGAAGCTTAACAAACCTCGAAATGGTTATTGGCCATTTTCTGTTATGTTATAGATGTAGACATGAACGTTAAATATGCGCAAACAGAGAGTATAAATACTCAATGTGCATAGCCTTGTTTGCTTTCATGCTTCTCAAATAGTCAGTGTGCGCGTGACCATTTTCAAGTATGTAGGTTAGGTCTTGTTAGCGGTCTGATATGATGAGTGAATGAGATGGACATAATTTAAGTGGTATGTAAAATGATCAGTTAGTGCACCAGTGTTTAATATGTCAGTTAAAGAACTTATGAACATGCCCACAGAATATTAGTTCTAATTGAGTTTCAAACTTCACTTGTTGTGGTCATAGTTTTCACTTGTAGGTAAATATTGATACTTACATAATATCGTTTTGCTATAAATATATCATGACATGCTACCGGGTGCTAGCTCAGCTGCTAAGATTTGTGGTGGATGGTGTCGTAATTTCAAAGGGCAAAGGCATTTAATTGGTTTTGGGATCCATTAAACACCAGGTCACCCTCCAGAAAAAGTTAAAATAAATTATATATATATATATACTCGTGACATGCAATAAGAATTGGAACCTTCAAAAGATGTTTGAGAAGTTTATAATCTAAGCAAGCAATCCAAGCATGGAGTAACCATTCGAGTGTTAAATCTGGATGTTAGAGTGTTCAACTTATTTTGAAAATGGAGTTTTATTGTTAGATAGGGTTAGCCCAAGTGTATGGAGTCCACTTTAAGAGCTTGGTTGCAAATTTTATATTTTTTTATGTTGAATATTCTATTTGAAGTTAGTACCATTCAATTTTCAATTTCAATTTTCAATAATTGTTTTTGGAAATATGTTGGAGATAACATATTGAATTACTGGAATGTGAGCCATGTTTCTTTAGATGGATATGATATGATGTAATTATCTCCAAGGGAATGGGTGCTCTGTTTTATACTTTTATTTAATTTCCACTTCTGCATGTATGCCAGATAATTTTTGACAACATTCTGAACAAGAAAATCCCATGGCCTATTGTTCCTGATGATATGTCCCATGAGGCTCAAGACTTGATTAACAGGTTAGTTTTTTCAGTTTTCCCCCTTAGTTTGCCTGGCTACCTTGTGCGCAAGTGCTCTAGTTGATGTAGGTCTTAAGTATAAGTAGCTACTCCAAATCCAATCTGATAAGGAAATTAGTTGTTTAGATAATGTCAGGCTAGGCCTGATGTGTTCATTTACTTTTAGAATATTTGGCTCTGGTACCAGTGGATGGCTTTGATGATGTGTTCCAAAATATTGTATCAGATTTCTTATTCATGATCCGGACCAGCGACTAGGAGCAAATGGAGCATCAGAGGTTGGTTTACATCAGTTTCCGGAAATATAATTTACCACTTCCTCAAGTAGTCTGAAACTGATGTGTGATGTGCCTATCCTCTCTAACTTTAGTACTTTTGTGGACATATTTGTAGGTAAAAACACATCCTTTTTTTGCGGGAGTCAATTGGGACACCCTTGCATTGCAGAAGGTATTAATTCATGCTCCTCTTACTGTTGGCATTCTATTCATCACATTTTTCGCACTGTACCCACAAAGGCCTGTAGTTTTCGTTCGGTATTATTAAATTCTTCTGGCATATGGGATCACTTTAAAGGAAGATATAATATTTCTGAACTTTGGTATCAGCTCCGCATATTGTATTTGTATTTGATGGAATCAAATAGCTGATCTTCACAAGTAGCTTTAAAAATTGAACTGGAAATTTCTCTGAACCACGTTTTGAGGGACTGAGTGAGTGAGTGAAAGCATCAAACATGACTATCTACATATATGTTATGTATGAGAAGCTCAGTCCAAGAATCCCATTTGACCTATCTAAGAGCGAAACTCTATTTCTTAAATAATTAAAAAAAGATGTCAACACATAGTGTGTCATCAGCAACTTTTTCACATATCTTTGAAAAGTTTTAGTTTATACTATGTTACAAGCATATTGTGACATGTTAATAGTGCATGAGTACTTGAGTAGCAATGTTGATGTACAAGCATATTATGACATGTACAACTGATATTTACTAATAGTTCAAAACTAAATAATACTAAAATGTACAAGCATGTCCCTTGGCGTATCTCATAAATACCAGTTGAAACTTTATATTCCCATAACATTTTCGACCACTTTCTAGGGTTGGATGGTAGAATGTCATTTTGATTAAGGCCAAGCAAATGTAACATGTAGATTGTAACTTTCAAAGTTGAGTGTTCTACACTTTTAATCAATTCTTGTGGCTCCCTACATACATATATTTATGATTTTCAGTTGGACTAAGAGTTTGGTCATCCCTAGCTCACTATACTTTTGCAACTTCTACCCATCTGCTGACATTTGTTGAAATTACTTTGTTCGTAGGCTGCTTTTGTTCCCCACCCTGATAGTGCGGAAGACACGAGCTATTTTTTGTCCCGATATTCTCAAATCTCTAATGGAATACCAGTCCCAGAAGATGAAAACTTAAGTGACTGTAGCTCTGACTCAACTGCTTCTTGCTCAAATTCTGGACTTGAGGTATTTGCACATTCACATCTAGCATTATTCTGTTCACAAAATTACTTAGATATACCTAATAAATATAAATGAACGAATGGGGAGACCTAGGATGTAGAAGATCATAACACGAGTGTATGGTATATCGAGGTAATTCCTTTCTGCTTGAAGGGTTTTTTTTACTCCCACGCAGCCACACTACAGGAGTTTTGAAGTTTGCAACTCCCGTGTTCTGCACAGGTTGCTTTATGTTTTAGCTGGGTGCACACTATGTTGTAGGCATTTTGGTGTCTTACAAGAACATAAAGGTTTTTCATTTGAGTTTGCGAGGGTAAATCGTATAGAACAGAATTGTGTCTGTTTGGATAACAATTAAATAGTAAATACCAGAGCACTTATGCTGCCTGGAGGTGTTAGTGGCCGATCTTTGACATGTTAGCAAGCAAGCACTTTCGTCACTTGTTTTTGTTTCTCTTGAAGTAACATTCTGGAACTTATTTGCTATTTGATATTGTTGTCTTATGGTGTAAGAATATTAGTTTTTGTAGCTAAACTCATTGTAAGCTGTACACTTTAATGTGAGTTTATCATTAATGACAAATTCAAGATCCATTGATATGTTAAACGGTTTATGTGTTGTGGTTTGACTTTTGTTTCACTGTCTCGTGGAGAATTACTCGGTTTGTATTTAAAAAGTTCTTTACAAATGCATGGCCGAATTGATTGGTTACAACATTTTATCATTGTTTACAATTTATGATAGTTAGCTATGTAATTTGCATCCAACAAAATGTATATCTTGCATAAAAAATATTAATTTGCATTTAGGTCCTATAGTGTGTACCCATTTTGAGTTCGGGTTCGAAGTTTGTCCAACTTTGAGTTTGGATCCCATGACCACGTTGACCTTCAACTATCCGTTACAAATATAGGACATAAACACAAAATTGGTATAAATTGCGGGACCTAAAGTCTAAATTTATCTATACTAAAGTCATTATTATTTCAAAAAATAAAAATTCATTCAATCATTGGATAGATAGTTAACGGCCAACATGGTCTTGAGACCCATACTCAAAGGTGGACAAACTTAGGATCCAAACTCAAAGTTGATATTAATCATGGGACCCATAAACAAGTTAACCCTATAAAAACCCATAAAAATTTGAAGTATTATTCAATATGTTTTCAGCATTTGGTTTCTCATATAATGTGGTCTCTTTTGTTTTTTTATGGTACAGATTGATGAATGTGGTGATTTGAAGGATTTTAATTCTTCTCCTTTGAATCTATCATTAATCAATTTCTCATTCAAGGTACGTTTACTTATCCCAGTGAAATGAAATAACCCTCTTTATACTTATATTTTAAGCAGTATATTTGTCTTTGATGCTTTTGCACGTATTGCTCATCCTTTTCTCTATGAAACAATCTCTGTCTCTGTCTTTTCCTTCTCATATAAGATGAATCTTTTGCCCTACAAATAAAATAAATTTAACAGTGTTAGGTTAGTTGTAAAATATAAAACCATCACTTATTTGTAGATGATATGGTGGCAGAAGGTTCAATTGTCAAACCAGACAGAGTTGATGTGTGATGACTAGCCAGTATTGATACTTTGTGACGCTTCATAAGGAAATAACTGATAACATAATAGCATATTGCTATGTTACACGTATTTAGGAGGGCTAATTATAATCGCTGTGGGGATTTTAGTATAAGCGCATAAAGGGCATATCATTTTGGCATCGGTTTTAAAGCAAAAAAGATATCCACTTAAAAATGTAATTTTTGAATAATTTTTTCTATTAGACTCCGTTAGTTTCAAATTTTGATCTTTGAAGAGGTAGTCCTTATCAAGGATTGTGATTTCGTTTTTCGAGTTAATTTCGGTCTCTTGATTTTAAGAAATATTTGGATGTGTAAAGAAAAAACGTAAAAATTTCGAGCATACATGAAATATACAAATAAATTTCGAAGGTATGTGAAATATTTGAAAAAAATTTAAAGCCTAAATACCAAATATCTCTTAAATTTAAGAAATAATTAGCAATATAGCAAAAAACATAAATATCACCAATTTTTCTCCTTAAAATGAAATCTTATTAATTTCTATAATTCCATCCAAATCCAAAAAAAATCAAATCACATAAACTTCTCCACGTGGTAGCAATGGATGCCCTCACTAATTTTTTTTCCAAGCCCTACCATCCCAATTCCCAACCCAATATTAAGGACAATGGCAGGAACACGTATTGGGAATAAGGACATGACAGGAACAACCAAACATTAATGACCAAGTATTATGACCAATTCCCAACCCAAGTATTAATAAAACATGCATTGAATTGTGTTGGGAATCAGGAATGAAAGTTTTTCTTCCATTGTATATTTTGCCAAATCCAGTAAAGTATCTTTTGTTTTTTAGTTAAAGAGAATAAGAAAGATAATGGAAGAGGAACAACTCTTCTTCTTCCAACTACCCTTCAATTTCAACTTGGACTCCAGAGAAGACGAGAGGACTCTCAAGTCTCAACAGTGAGTCACAAACGGTTGAGAGATAAGATGACAGACAAAATATCTTCTCTCGATCTCATTCTCACCCTTCTAATCAATTCAACAATTGAACAGGAGATGAAGATCAATCGGAGCATATCAGTCGAGCACAGCGAGCACAATGCAAGATATTGGTCAAAGCAGATCGAGTGGAGCAGATCCATACTTCCAAAGTCGAAATTTTCGATCAAAAAATGTGACTGACTGTTGTCCTCTTATCTCTCAACCGTTTGTGACTGACTGTTGAGACTTGAGAGAGTCCTCTCGTCTTCTCTGGAGTCCATATTGAAATTGAATGGCACTTGCAAGAAGAGTTGTTTCTCTTCCATTCTCTTTAACCAAAAACAAAAGATACTTTATTGGAATTGGCAAAATATACAATGGAAGAAAAACTTTCATTCCTGATTCCCAACACAATTCAAGGCATTGTTTTATTAATACTTGGGTTGGGAATTGGTATTCCCAATACTTGTTCCTGTCATTGTCATTAATATTGGGTTGGGAATTGAGATGGTAGGGCTTGGAAAAAAAAGTTTGTGAGGGCATCCATTGCTACCACGTGGAGAAGTTTACGTGATTTGATGTTTTTTTTTATTGAAAGGAATTATAGAAATTAATAAGATTTCATTATAAGGAGAAAATTTTGTGAATGTTTTTGCTATATTTCTTAAATTTAAGAGATATTTGGTATTTAGGCTTTAATAGATTATTTATTTTCATCTTATTTTTTTTCATATACCCTCGAAATTTATTTATATATTTCACGTATGCTCGAAATTTTTTCGTTTCTTTACATGTCGAAATATTTCTTAAAATCAAGTACCAAAATTAACTCGTAAAACGAAATCACAATCCTTGGCCGCTGATGTTGGTTTTTTGGGCGATAAAAGCGAAATTTACGCAAATTTCCGAAAAAAATGTAGAAAAAAGTAAATTTACTTTTCGTATTTAAAAAAATCGAAAATTTCACTGAAAATTCGCGAGATTCCGCGAAATCTCATTCTTCGGTCCTTATCGAAGTTTTCTACATTTATTTTTACATCTCAATGTTGATAGCTAATGAGAATGTCTTTAATTGCAGAATTTGTCGCAGTTAGCAAAGATTAATTATGATGTTCTCTTACAAAGAGGTCCATCAAATTGCTCTTCACCAGCAAGAGGCCCAGACCCCTAGCTCTTTGTTCTTATCAAGTGATACAATTAGTGCAATCGTAAAGATGAAATTGGTAGCGATGGGAGGGCTCCCTTCCCTTGGTTCAATACATGGGTTTAGCATTCAGCATATAGGTAATTGAGGGTCCAAGATGAAAGGAAGGAACTTTTCCTGAAAGAAAGACCCATTGTATCTCTATATAGTTACATGAAGAAAAATAGTGTAGTTTTCACCTGCAAGTGATTTTAGTAATCTTGCAGTAACTTTGTTGAAGAATATTTGCTTTATGTTGGCAAATTTTGTGAATGCAAAAGTCAAGTTGAGAATAATGTAATGGAAAAATTATATATATATATATATGAGATTCATTGTAACTAATGGATGATGATAGCAAAAATGTTAATTGTCAAGTATGATGAGGCAATGTAACATTACTGGAAAAGAAAAAAAAGGGAGTTGTGGATGAAAGTTGTGTTACTTTTATATGAGTAAGTCTAGCCAGCCATGTTTGCTAGTATTTTTTAGCATTTTTGTTGTTGTGTTTTTACACTTTTTACCCATTCTCTTAAAAATACTATCACAAACAGTATCTATGAAAGGGGTAGAAGTGTAAAAAAACTCAAAAAATGCTAGCAAACATGGCTGGCTAGAATTGTTGCAATTGTTGCCTTTATATTGATCTTCTATGATAATGGACGAAAACTCCAACTATGTTTCATGATTTCATTTTAAGTTGTTTTATATGTTTTTCCATTGTGAATTATAAAGTTCCTTAGATATTTTTCGTTTTTTCATCTAAAGTTCTTAAAATTAATAAGCTTATCAAATTATTATCTTTTATATGGACATTACTTATAAAATTGAAAACATATACTTTTTGTTTGAAAACTTTAACCTCAACTAGTTACATGTACATAGGGGTGGGCATCCTATCCTGCGATCCCGATCCTGTCTCGATTTTTTCGGGTCTTAATGGGATTGAATAATTTCATCTCGATTCCGTCTCGTCTCGATCTAGAATGGGATGGGATGAAGATTTTCAATCCCGCCAATCCCGTCCCGAGCTAATTTTTCAATATTTATTATTAATATATTTATTTATTTATTTATTTATTTTAGGATTGCAATATTTGGATGCCCATATAAATTCACTGATGTATATAACATTTTAGCATCTCAATTTGTCTCTCACATACACATCTCTAGAATAATCTATTGATTCTAATAACTTCTCTGAACTCTGAAGTACTTTAGTTTAAGGCTTAAACATGTCTTTTGTTTTCTCATTCATTCCTTTAGGTTTAGGGTTACTGAAGATTGATGAAGAACAAATAACAAAAGGGAAGAGAAGCGATTCAAGAGGAGAAAGAGAACAAAAAAATGAAAACCACCACATAGCAGCAGATTACGCACTAGCACTCGCACACGACACATGATGACGACGCACCTTCTACCCCTCCTGCTTCTGCTTCATCAACAATACCATCAGCAACAGAACCTTGTTCGATCCAACTTTTAGACATCTTCTTCTTCGATCCAGCTTGTCCTCGCTCAAATCCAAGTCGGCAAGTCCAACACGCACAGTCACACACGGCATACGACAACGACACACCTCCTCCCCCTCCTGCTTCCGCTTCATCAAGACATCAACAATACCATTGGCAGCAGAACCTTGTTCGATCCAACTTTTAGACGTTTTCATCTTCGATCCAGCTTGTTCTCGCTCAGATCCAAGTCGGCAAGTCCAACTTCTCTTCAATCCAACTCCCAAGCAAGCCCTCCTAATCTCCCTCAGCCTCGTTGGACCGGATCCAACTTCTTTAGCTCTCTGTTGCACAAATCCGTCGATTATTACAAGTAAGATCTAACTTCTTTAGCTCTTTGTTTAAAGAAATTTGTTTGACTGATACCTTATTTTTGTAGGTTTTTAGCTTTCAATTTCATAGGCGTGATTTGTTTTATCAGATTATGATTATGATTATATGTTATAGATCAGATTATGTCCAAATTATGCTCATATTATGTTCAAATTTTATTTTAGCTGATTATGCTCAGATTATATAATCTGATCATGCTCAGATTATATAATCTGATCATATTGAAGGATTATGTTCTGATTATAATCAGATTATGTTCATATTATATAATCAGATTATGCTCTGATTATAATATGATTATGTTCATATTATATAATCTGAATATAAACTGATTATGCTCATCTAGTAGATTATGTTTCCAGCATATGTACCACTGTACCAGCATATTATGTTTATCCGAAAACGGTGTTTATTGAGGAAAAACTTATTCTAGATGCTCTTCGTCGTGTAACGAAGTACTTTTTCCATGCATAATACCTTAGCGGATGTCTATTTCATAATGAATTACTTTTGCTCATTTGTTAAACACAACCTTATTTACTCGAATGCCTATTCAACTTGTTCCATTTTCTTCCCTCATGTTCTCCGACTTATCTCCTAAAGTATCATCTAAATTCTCATTGCCAACACATCGAAAACTTCGTATTGCAACATTCCAAAATTATTTTTTCCATTGAACTTGACGTCAAATTTATCGACTGTAGCGGTGTCCATCTTTGATCCAAAACTTGACGGATCTGACATGCTTTTCACCAATTACTGATTCACGCAACTTTAGACGAACCCAAAGAACTAACATTTGGCTCTGATACCACTTTGTTACGCGCAAAAGCGTTACAAACACCTGAAATACAAAGTTACTAAACAAAGACAATAAAATATGAGACAATAAATTTACGCAGTTTGACAATTTGCCTACGTCAACGAGTAAAGAAAACAACTTTACTATTAAGATTAAAGAATACAACTGGAGAGTCTCCAATACAATACACATATCTAAATGACACCACAAATAGGCGGGGTGCGTGTTTAACAACCTCTTATCTCTCACAAACAAAAGAGTTTTTTATGAACCCTAACTTCTCAAATCACAATCCTGACCTCCCCTTCTTCCTCACCTTTCACATACACATCAACAAAAACACGGAAGAAAGCCCTAACAAGAGAACACACAAGAAATTAATCCCTTCTTTTTTACGTGTAAGAAATCTCTGGCACATACTTGTTTCTCTTCCGATTGCAACAGAATTCACTTAAAATTATTTTTGTTAAAATAGTTTTTCATATATAATGGTGCTGACAAGGACAGGCACCTTGTGAGGAAAATTTTTATTTATTAACATTTTACATGTTAAACTGATTTACTGACCATCTGTTATCTGCATAGGTATTTTTGGAGTATGCTGATACCGAAGGGGCTTCAAAAGCTCAGGCAAGATTGCATGAAAGGAATTTTGGCGGTAATCAAGTTGTAGCTGTCTACTATCCTGAGAACAAGTTCTCCCAGGGAGAGTTTGATGCTTAACCAACCAATTTCATGATCTGCACCATTGTTATGGTTTCTCCATTTATTGTAATATACCAGACTTGCCAATGGTGTTATGGCCTAGTGGTTAGGACTGTGTGGGTTTGTCCCCCACGTCCTAGCTTCGAATCCCTCCCAGCGGCATGGTTACTTTCTAATGGGTGTTGACCTATAGGTCGCCCAGTTGATAGGTTATGGGATTCTTAAAAACCCAGCTCGCCTTCCAAAAAAAAAACATACCAGACTTTTAGGCAACAGTCAAATATCTCATTTAGTGTTTTTGTTAACTACTAGTTTAGAGTGCTTCTAGGGAGTCTGGGTAGCCGGCCTGAATTTCACGCCTGGCCAACATTTTTACACCTTTGCCCCTGCCTCTTTAAACACTCTTTAAATATAACCACAACAAAGGAGGGGCAAAAGGGTAATTTCGCCCCCCAGACAGCAAACCCAGGCTTCCTAGAATTATTCGTTTAGTTTGGTTTCTCTCTGTAGCTTTCAAGCATGACATGATATGTTACCGAAATTCTAACTGGCCTGAGAAACCCAGCCTGATTGCTGCCTGGAGGGGTGAAAATACACTTTTGCCCCTCCCTCTCTTTAACCACCTTTTTTGAAAAGGAGATTAAAGAGGGGGGCAAAAGCTAATATGTTAAACTCTTTGTGACTTATATTTTGATCATGAAAGTAGTAGTGTCAGTATTTCCTATAATGGGGATGGTGACAATGATGGTATTATTGTTCGAGTTAGATGCTTGATTCAGGTTGAAGTGGTGCAAAAACTGGAGTATTTTTTCGTTTTTGAGATTCATTCTTGAAGTGGGTATTCACTATTAGCTTTCATCTTGATTAGGAATATGAATGCCCCTGCCCAAATTCAAAATCAACATCTTAGAGATTTATAATCCAAGTGACATTGCAAAGATCAGCATGTATGCTGATACCTCACCTTTCAAATTCATATAATTATAATTTCTGCTGATGAACACATACAATTAATTATGAAAATAGAATATAAGAATTTTTATGGGAGCAACAATCTAACACGATGAGGATTATAATGTGTAATTTGTAAAGTAAACACTTTCTGTGGTTGCAATAAAGTTTGCAAATTGGCAGTGCCAACTTACAAAACTTTATTGATAACATTGGGCGACGGCAGCTAGTTTTTAACACCAAATTTTTTATTGGGCCTCACTTATTTAAATCCTTATTTTTCTCCTTTCCTCTCACCCTTTCTGCTCTCATTTTCTGAAATTCTCGCCTTCCAAATTTGATTCATCTTCTTTCCAGTCACTCGACTCAATCTCTCATTTATCCTTCCACAATCGTAAGTTTCTCTTCCACTCTTGCAACGGTTTTCTCATCCTTTCTTCTCCCCTCTTCTGAAGAACAACATCACAAACATTAACAACATGTAGGACAAAAATGAAAGATAATTCAAGAAGGTTAGTCTTCTGCGACTGCAAGTGAAAGGTGTCGTTGCAAGAGCCAAATTTTTTTGCCCTCGTGTAGACCTCCACCAATGATGAAGCCATCATCTCACAAGTCGCCGTGAGGACGAGGAGAAAAAGAGAAAAAAAAATAGAAAGGGAGAGGGAAGTGAGAAGAAGAAGAAGGAGGAGGAGGAGAAAGGGCAAGGTTGAATTTCACACTTTTTTACTTTGATGAAAAATGTATAATATTTGCAAAGTCATTAATAATTATTTTGCATGAATTTCTGAAAGAGAGTTCAATCACTGAAATGTCGTTGCAAAGAATCAAAACAATTTTGATATCTGCTGAAACTCAATTTGCATGAGAAACAAACTTTCACCTAATTATAGAGAAAATATTTTGATAACATAACAAGCATGATTTTTACTCACACCATTTAGCACCCATAGCTAAGTATCCTCAAAATTTCGTGAGTGGGTAAAATTCTCGTTTCAATCTCTCTCAATTGGAATTGCAGGCTTGGTTGTTGGTTGGAGGGAGAGCCTAGCCTAGCCTATATAAAGAGGAGATGAGAGGAGGAGAAGCTCGCCCAAGAACTGAATTGAAAATCAAGAACAACAACACTCACTCTCTCGGTTCATTTCAATTCAAATCAACATGGATGGAGGAGGAAAAAGGAAAGGTCGTTAGTATTACTCATACATTGACCTCTACGATGTGGGAATAACAAACATATGTAATCATTTGGAAAATTATGTAATTTTCATAAAAGATCTTCATTTACAGGGGTTAGATAAGTAAAGATTGACTACTTTTTATGGAGCCTTACATGATAGGAAGGATAATAGACGAGTGTTAGTCTCTCTAGTCGAAAGGCTCTTCAAAAATCATATTATTTCACCTAAGACTTATATGGTTACAAGTCCATAATTATCCTTGGAGATATAGAAACCATAATTATCCTTGGAGATATAGAAATATGAATTATGCGATAATTATCCTCGGAGATATAGAAATATCTTTTGTAAGTAATGTGTATGCGGTTAAAATTAGGTAAGTTATTAATGTGATTAGGTAAATTAGGTGTATAATTATCTTTTGACATACCTGGTAGAATCAACAAGGCAGAGCTTATTCTACACAATGATTCATTCTACACAGAATGCTTCATGCTGCTGAATGATTATTCCACACTTTGTTAGAGTAACAACAAAAAGTTAATAGTCTAATTGTTTCATTTTTTGTACTTTTTGTTTGTTTGTTGTAACATCAAATAGATATGAAAATTTAATTCATTTGTGAGCTGTATTTTGCGAATAAATAGTGATACGAGTAGAAATTTTATGATCTTGAAGGGATGTATATAGCTATTGCAATTAATGGGAGTGAAGAACGTCGATCCTGGCAGCAGGAACTTGTGTAGTAGTAGCTCTTCAAGCCCAAGCTTATGCTTTTTGAAAGTTGAGGAAACACGTAGATTAACATTACTTGCATTATTGCACATGAACTTCTGATAGTTCATTTGATTGAATGGAAGAATTGTGTGGATTAACATCAAGAATAAGGTGTTAAAGTTTTAGCTTAATTCAATCCGGGACTACGTGAGATACTTGTCAAAAAGTGTTATATTATAGAAGATTTGTGCTTTTTGCCATTCCTTCTAAGTTGAAATTTCGCAATCAATGTGAAAAATATGACATACTAGTATTAGGGTTTAAGCTCCATCTATTTTTATAAGCTAACACCCACGGATTTGGATGGGACAACGGAGTAAATGTCACATTCCATGCAAGAATGAGTGGGATGGAATGCTACATATTCTATAGTCGGATTATGTATTTTGTGCTTAAAATGCATACAAATACAACTATAACTAACTCGCGCCTCATGCTAGAGGGATAATAATTGTTGCCGCTTAGCATCCTTGTTACTACATATAAGGGTGGGATGATAATTGGTTGTGCAATTGAGTTATGTCAATTGACAACAACAACTTAAATTTTCAAAAGCTACATCACAATCTACATAACCAAATTATAACCTAGCAACATCTCACAACCATCAACAATTTAAATTTCCAAAAGCTACATCTCAATCTACATATCCAAATTGTGACTTAGCAACATCTCACAATGATCAACAATTTAAATTTCGAAAAGCTACATGACAATCAACATAATCAAACCATGACCCGACATCATCTAGCAACAATGCAATCGAGTTATAAAATTGTTGAAAATAAACATAAATAATAAAATAAAATAAAAATCAACAAGTTACAATTCCAAAATTTACATCACAATCTAGATAACCAAACCATGACCTAGATTCATCTCGCAACGATCCAGTCGAGCTTTAAAATTGTTGAAAATTAACATAAAAAATAACAAAAAATACAAGGGTCCAAACCCAACCAAGATCGAACTAGTGACCTATTTATCTGCAGTCAATTGCTCCACCGTTGAACTATGAACTCAATAAACTCACTATGTTACTATATATTTTTTCTAACACTGAAACTGTGACTCAAATTTGTTTTCGCTGTAATTCAATGGAAGAATTTCTTATTAACAACCAAATACATAAGTATCCCATCACCTCCACCACCATGCATGTAGATTTTTTAATAGCAAACTTATTTTTCAAACTTATTTTAGACGGATAAACATAAACATCACTACTATTATAAAAATAATATGAAGACTTGCTTTCGCTTCGATTCAATCATCTTCACCCTCTTTACAATGCTAAGTCTTAATTTCTCTCCCATCCAACTAAAACTTAGGCACATAGGTCATTTACACATCAAGCCGATGAGTAGATAAGCTCAGAATGAAAACACATTTCCACTTTTTCTCACACAAGTCAAAGCAAAGCAAATCAAAATTCCCCTAAAAATCTGCTACTTCTTTGAAAATCGATTCCCTTTCACATTAAACGACGAAACGAGTGGTGCCAAACACTCGAAGTCAAGCTTCTCTTCCGACAGATCTGTCAGACCATCGCGTTATCTTACACGTGTACGTCTCTCACGATGCCACCTCACTCGAGTGTACAAATTGGACTCAATTCATTCATCTTTTAACCATGGTTAGAACTTCTGGTTAGAATCTAACCGCTATTCAGTAACTCATTAGAGTTTCCTTCTTGTTGTGTTGCGTCTTCTCCATTCAAATCAAGACACTCGACTCTCTCTCTCTTTTCTCCGCGTGATCCGAAACGGATTGAACCGGTTTTTCCAGAGTTTTTGAAGTCTTCAATTCTTTGGCTTAGTTTTGAAGGATAATTTGGATGTTCAAAGAGTTGAGATTAGATGCAAGAGACTTACAGATGGAAGAGATATCATAAGTTGGAATATTGGAGATTTTGAAGTTCAAATTTAGTTTGGATTTCTTTAGATTTGGTGGAATTCAAACCCTAAATTTTGTTTAAAGTAGATTGAGAAATTTTCCAAAATGGCTAAAGAAATGGAGAATTCATCCGCCATGACTGTTTCGACAGTTTCTGGAGAAGCTAGTGTTTCTTCTTCTGGTAATCAAGCAGCTCTGATGCCAACAACTAGTAAACGAAAGCGGAATCTCCCTGGAATGCCAGGTGAGTGAGTGAGTGAGATGTTTTTTTTTTGCTTTTTAAGTTTTGATAATGGTTTGAAATTGTTTTTGATTTTACAGATCCGAATGCGGAGGTGATTGCGCTGTCGCCTAAAACCCTAATGGCGACGAACAGATTCGTTTGTGAGATATGTAACAAAGGGTTTCAGCGAGATCAGAACTTGCAATTGCATCGGCGAGGGCATAATTTGCCATGGAAACTTAGACAGAGGACTAGTAAGGAGATTCGAAAGCGTGTGTATATCTGTCCTGAGGTTTCTTGTGTTCATCATGATCCGTTACGAGCACTAGGTGATCTTACAGGGATTAAGAAACATTTTTGTAGAAAACATGGTGAGAAGAAGTGGAAATGTGATAAGTGTTTGAAGAAATACGCAGTTCAATCAGATTGGAAAGCACATTTGAAGACTTGCGGAACCAAAGAATATAAATGTGATTGCGGAACTATCTTTTCCAGGTTTTATTTCATTAAAATTCTCGATTTTTTTTTAAGACTGTCCCCAACTTAGACTCCGGCTCGGTGGGTGTAGAGTGGGACTAAACATTTTTCAATTTGAGCCAACATTTCTAACAGGTTATATATTGGGTGTTGTAGGAGAGATAGTTTTATCACACACCGAGCATTCTGCGATGCATTGGCAGTGGAAAGTGCGAAAGCTCAACCTGTAGAGGATCCGAAATCGAACGAAGAACAACAAAATGCTCTTAGTGTTGTTGTTTCTTCTTCTCCTCTACCTCAATCCTCTTCAGTGATATCTGCAGTTGTGCCCATTCCAAATCAAGGTGATAAAAGTCAAAATGATAAATATTTTAATTTGATTTACTTGGCAAATTTAGACTTATAGTATATATTTGCTTTGAAGATCTTAGGAATTTGTTTGTTTTCTTGTCTATTATAAAATGCTTTTACTTAAAAAAAAGAGTTGGACTAGATATTATCCGATAACGAAAACTTCCATTCATTCTTTGATACTTGAATTCCGAATATTTTGATTGAAAGTTTGTGGGATTTGTCCTTATTCCGAATATATAATATTTGGTTCGTAAAGAATTTGCATTTCTTTATATCGAATTACTATTGCCCTTGCTAGATATCATTTAAAGTTTTGTGCACGGTTTCCAGCTAAGTTTTGGTAATCGTTAAAGGAACCTTTAGGGTTGTGGTGGGAGAGATGGTGTTGTGTCCCCCATTTCCCCTCAAAAGCATGTGGAAAGTAAAGAAAGCTTACTTTCAATCTATACATTTGGATGACAACTTAGCTTCCCTTACTTGTTTATGATATATAAATTTCCGTAGTTTTTGTGAAATTGATGAATTTTTGTGAAATTGATAAATTTCCAGGTTTTTGCAACCCGTGATCTTCTAAGAATAATGAAATTTTCAAAGTATTTATGTGTATCTCGAGGTTGTAAAAAACATGTGATGATGATGCCGTATAATCTTGGTTGCAGAAACTGATTGCAAAATCTGGTTCCCTGGCCTCACTCATTTTCATTATCTTCTATTTATCTCGTTTCCAAAGATAAATAGTCGAGGTCTTGGGATATGATTTTTTTTTTTTTTTTATAATACTTTGGTTGCAAGTTGCCTTGTTTATTATAACTTTAGGGTTATAGCTAGAGCTCATGAAAGCATTATGTAAAGTCTTGGTTTTGCTAATTGTTTAAGGACCTATAGATTGAAATGAAAAAGAAATTGAGATTGACATAACTTTAGGGTGATAACTAGAGCTCATGAAAGCATTATGTAAAATCTCGGTTTTGCTAATTGTTTAAGGACCCATAGATTGAATGAAAAGGAAACTGAGATTGAGACGGTGAAAATTCAGATCTGGGAGCCATGATTGGTTCCTCTTTAGTCTTTACCTTCAAAAGCATTTAAAAAGTAGAGAAAATATCACTTTCCATCTTTTATCTTGGATGAATGACTCAACTTCACTTTTGTTTTCATTGTTATGATTGAATCTACAGAATTATTTGAAGAGCCCAATGGAAATCTACAAGATCCTAATGGAGATCTGCAAAATCCCACTGCAAATTTACATCCTGATCAGCTAACAGCTCGCGGAAATGGAAATAGCAGTGGTTCTAGTAATGGTAGTAGCTGTACTACTGTGTTCACGAGCGTCTTTAGTACGCCATCCGTGGGTGTGGGTGGAAACATGCAACCCCAAACATCTGCTTTCTCTGATCTTGTTTGTGCCATGGCAAACACGGAGCGTCCCACAGCACTGGCCCCGACCCCAGTTACAGAACCGCCTTTACTCTGCCTTTCGGTCAATACTGGTTTTACTCTCTTTGGGACCACAGGTCAACAGAGTCCCCAATTTGCAAGACCGACACAACCTGCCATGTCTGCAACTGCATTACTTCAGAAAGCAGCTGAGATGGGTGCTGCAGCATCAAGTGCGTCGTTATTTCATGGCTTTGGGATTTCAGGGACGTCTTCATCTGGTCAGCAAGAAAATTTACAGTGGAATCACAATGAGACTGAGCCAGCTATGCTTGGACTTGGACTTCCCGGTAATGGGAGCACTAGTTTGACCGAATTTATGATGGGTGGTCCATCTCTCCTACTTGGACCTAGACCTGCGACACATGACTTTCTAGGTTTGGGAATGCCTGGTGGTGGCGGTCCTGCTGGGTTTTCCGCTCTAATTCAGTCGATGAATGGTGGTGGTAGTTTTGACGTAGTCGGACCTGCCAGTGCTACATCATTAAGAGACATAAAACCAGAATACCCAAGGCAAGAGTAGAGATTCATGGATGCTCTTCTGTCTCGATGTAGGGAGAACTACATTTTGTGTTTCCTCTGTTCAAGTTTAGTTTCTGTTTTTTTGTAAGTTTACACAGCGAGGAGGAGCGACAGATAGGGTTCAATATATATTGCATTCGCCTGGGGAAGATGTACATAAGTAGACATCTCTTGTTGGCAGTGTTTTTTGTGAAAAAAAAATGTAAAACACAAGCAAACATGTCAAAGATTTATATAAATGAACCTTATTTTGCGATGGCACACAAGTTTTTAGCTGAGATCCTCCAAAGCTGGAATTTAGCAAACTTGCCTGTTCAAAGATGACATTGGAAAAGGCCCTACATTTCTGAAACCCAGCTGGAGAAAATAGTTTCATGATGGAACCTTAATGGCAACTCAATCTCCCACATAATTCTTTTCATGCATTGTGTTAGGCACAAATGTAGGAATCAAAGATTAGTGAGTAATTTTAGCCAGCCTTTTTAGGTGATATTTTTTTGGCATTGTTTTGGTGTTTTTACATTTTTTGTCCATTTTTTTTAAAACAGAATTACAAACACTTTCTATATAAGAGATAGAAGTGTAAAAAAATTTAAACAAAACTAAAAAAAAAAAGGCTAACAAAGAAGGTTGGCTAGATTTTTTGAGGAATAGTGAAACAAGGCCAAATTTTTTTGAAGAATAGTTCAAAATGCAAATGCATGAATCACATGCTTCAAAAAGCAGACAGATTGTCACTCTCAGAATTCCATAGTATCTTTGGAGTTTGCTTGTTTTTTTTGTTTTTTTTTTGGGAATGTGAGCTTGGTTTTTATAGGATCTCGTAGTCTATCAAAGATCAGAATGATTAACAAATTATAAACTTGTGATTATGTTGTCGATCGGATTCAAACCCGTGACTTGAGATTTCCTGAACAAAATCTATATCAACTCAGTTAATATACCATTGACAAAATAAATAAATAAATAAATAGAAATAATGAGAACTTACCTAATGCATTGACATGTTATTATAATGCATTTGTGTTCTTCAAGTTCTTAACTCTTAGTTTTTGTGACACTTGGCATTAAATTAATCGAGACTACGAATGGATCAAGGTATGTACCAATCTATTGGTGGTATGTTATATCATAGTTTGCAAGTTCGCGTGTTATGTTGGAATATTGAAGTTCACAATATTTGTTTATCTATAATAATTTTGTATGATTTTCAATGCAAATGTTCTATTCGCACTAGTACGTTGTAGTCTCACATCTCTGCTCTCGCTTTGATATGTGATTACAAGACACTCTTTATATTGACCTTTTACAGTGTGCTTGATATTTGAAAAAAAAAAAATCAAATAAAAAAAGTTATCTTTTAAAAGTAAATATTCATTTTATTTATTATTATTATTTTTACTCTTTGATTTCACCCAGGAAAAAAATAATTTCATTTCTATTGGAATTGTTGAGGAGATGAGATAAATTGTTCAACAATGCTCTGAATGTTCATACGTCAAGTCTCTTGAGAGTTTTGAGTCGATGAGAGAGTTGTTGGTGAGCGAAGAAATCAAAAAGGGAAAAGTTTTTCACAGGGAGTCTAAAAGCGGGAAAACTTTTCACTGGTGGAAAATTTTACTTTTTCCATTAAAAATCAAATGCAAGAAAACTCAATTTTAAGGAAATTTTTTTGTTTTTTCCATAAAACACCTCGATTAGAGATTGTTTGTTTGGTTGCACAGAAATAGACATAAAAATTGAAACTGTTTCTGTGAATCCGATTTCGAGGCATCTTTCTCAGATTTGGATTTTCATGAGTAGTGGAAAACCTGTCTTATGAATAATCAATTTTCTGTCAATAAATAGACAACCAAACTAGGGCAAAATCGAAATATAACCGAAAAAGCCGAACCGAACATTAAAAAACTGATTTTGGTTTGGTTCGGTTTTGGTTTTTGTTTTCACACATCCGAAACAATCGAACCGAACCAAACCCTTCTCCTTATCTTGTTTTTAATCCCCTAATCATCTCTCTTATTTAATCCCCACCAAGCCATTCTTATTTAAATTCTCACCTCAAGTCTCTAAACTCTCTCTTAACTCCTACTTTCTCATTTTCTCAATGCCCCATTCAGATAAAGAGTTGAAAAAGCTTATCTTCTCTATCTTACTCAAGCCTTACCCACCTCTTCCCACCTACCCAACTTCGACACTTCTGATTTGATAAAAAAAAATTTCTTGCCGGATGAAATTACGAGACTTGTGGAATCGTTGTAGAAGGTTTCGGTCTTGTTCAGATCATCACATGAGTGTGGTGGAGATAGATTAAGATGCAAACAATGTAATTATGATTATAGTTTTTTGTATGATGTTATAGTATTGTGTATATGAGAGACATGAAAAAAAAATGTAATCTTATGGAATTATCAAGAGAAATAGGCAAGAAAAATTGAAAGAATTCTCTATAGATGAATAGTTGGAGCCTTGAAACTCTTTTTGTTCATCTGGCATTTGTTTTCCCTTTACTGCTTTCGTTTCTCTCTCTTTTATTTTATTTGTACTCTCTCTGTCTCTGGGTTTTTCCCCTTTGCAAACCAAGCTTCATTTCCTTCTTTCCATTTTTTATAGCTTTGACTTATTCCTTTTGTGCTAGAGTCAACTCGGATGTATGTAGTAGTAGAAAATAAATAAATAAAAAGAATAAAAAGGGAAAAAACCGAAAATAACCGAACTGATCGGTTTGATTCGGGTTTGGTTATTTATTTGATAAATGTAGAAACCGAATCGAACCGAGAACCAAATTCTTGGTTGAATTCGGTTTGGTTTTAGTCCAACTTTAAACCGATCAAACTGATTTACACCCCTAAACAAAACAGCGAAAATCTACGCAACAAAGTACGGATCCTAGACTCTGTTAACTCTCCCTCCGTGAAGTAATTTAATTACCATTACTAGAAGTCAAATGACAAGTACCATTGAAGCTATCTTTAACTGATTATTCGATCTAACCAAACCATATGATACTTGAAGCAAACTGTTTCCTATCCTGTTTGCTCATCATGGAGGTCTAGAATAATATAAACCAACGGTAGGTCTACAATAATGCCCAAATAGAGCATATTAACTCCCTTTATCTCCTTCTCTCTCTTCCTCTTTAAATGCCTAACATTCTAAACTGAAGTGATTCTTGATCATCGAGTGTTAAAGAACACCAAACCGAGTTACGTTGTCAATTCATTCGTTAACAGGTACTTATCTCTACAACCCCTCCTTTTGATTTTCCACCAAACGTCTTTGTTTCATAGCAATTTGAGCTTTTGGGGTTCTCTATTTCAATCGATTTACATCAAATCTATCATCCAAAGTTGTAAAGTTTTCATCTTTTTCCATTTTGAGACTGACCCATTAGGTTGAATTGGAGGTTTAAATCTGAAAGTTTGTATCTTGACAAGTAGTTTTGGGTGGTCTTCATTTTCTTGTTCATTTGTTCTTGTTGAATTGAAATACAGTTGTTTTGCAATGCAAGGACTGTCAAGACTGAGCATCCCAATTAGTACTGCGTTTTGTAAAGAGGGTGTAAGACAGCAAGGAAGGTTTTTGTCGACTGGGGTATCTCCTAATTTGCAAATTGGGAGAAAGGGTTTATTTGTAAGGTCTGGGGTGGTTGTTTATGCTGGTAGATTGGATTCGTGTATAGTTGCTGATAAAGGCAATAATAACCTATCTATTGCCAGAACAATGTACTGTAGTACCTTGCCCAAGACAACAACAATGACTGGGGCGGCTTGTGGTTCGAGAGCTGTATTGGGTGGTGGTCACTGCCTGAGAAGTCCGAGCTTGAAGAGTGCGCATTACTTGAATCAAGCTGGGATTTTGTATTGCAGTAGAAGTGTTGGTAATTGCACTAATGTGAGGATGAGTTTGAGGAATCAAGAGCCACGGAGCCGGCATTCCGTTAAGGGGTATTTCTTGTTTGATGTAATAAGGAGGAGTTTCAACTACAACAAATTCCTAGGGCCGTGGTCCGAAAGTTATCATTGCTCGACTGCCGCTCGTAACACCACTGGGGCTGCTAGTGAACTATCCTTTCAAGGCTCTCAACAAGATGAACAACCTGAAAGTTCTGAGGTTTCCTCTGACAAGTATGTGTTTTCATGAATTTCTCATTTTTCAGTAAAATTTATGCTTCATTCTCTTTTAGGTAATTTACACCAAAACAGTAACACGATCTATTTTTAGATAGTAGCTATGTTGCACATAATATTAGCATTTTGTGGAATTTTGGATAGTCTCAATCTTTCTTATACAGTGTAAATGAAACACCCGAACCAAACCCATTGCCTTCCTCATAAAACACAAGAAATCACGTTCCTGGACTTAACATTACAAAACTCAAGTTTTGCATGTGAGTTTGCATTTGGTACCAAGGTTAAGATTGTGGAGTTATTGAGAGTTTGAGACTTTTGAGGTTGCAAGCTGTACCCATAGCTGAGAGATGGATCCATTTTTTTGGCATTGCTAGTAGAGGCTTTAGTTAGACAAGAATATTGCTTGCACATCTAGTTGAGAGGATTTTTTTTGGCAATGCTAATAGAGGCTTTATTTAGAAAAGAATATTGCTTGGACATCTAGTTGAGACGATTTTTTTTTTTTTTGGCAATGCTAGTAGAGGCTTTATTTAGACAAGAATATTGCTTGCACATCTAGTTGAGAGGCAACTAGCCTGTAAGGAGTCGAGGTTTTTTCTGGTTATAAAATTTTTTAAAGGGATGTATTAGTTATTTCTATGTTAGTTCTCATGTTACTTGATCCATTCAAGCATCTAAAGCTATGTAACAACTAACAACTAACAACGACATCGATACGCGTATCATTATCCAACACAGATGAAATTTAGATACGTACAGAAAAACACAATATGAGATACACTAGGGGACATGCTTGTATGTTTTAGTATTATCTACTTGTTCAACAATAAGTTTTGAACTATTAGACATATTCATTCACTTATGGGTCAATATTGCTACTCAAGTACTACAAACTTGTCATAATATGCTTGTAACATTTACAAAATTGAAACGTTTCAAAGAGATGTGAAAAGTTGATGATCTAAATGTGGAGCTTCCGTATCCTATCGTGTCGACACGTTTTTTTTTTTGAAGAAGAAATAGAATGGCATCGTTACTTAGATCTAGAACCACTAGGTTCATTCTCAAGTTAGAGATTTCAAAGTTCTACATTGACCACAAAACCTTCTAGATCAAACCATCTGCAAGAAAGTTCCTTCATTGATATGTTTCTTCACCTAGAACTTCCTTTTGGGAGACTCAGAGAGTTACAGCTAGAGAGTTACAGCTAGAGAACAAAACGTTGAAAGGAATATGGACGTAAAAAGACGAATGCTTGTGTTTTGATAAGTCGACCTAGAATCAATGAACCATCTTTCATCCAATTTTTATATTCCATGGGGTTCGTCTCAATTCCTAAATCTTCTCGGGAGTTTAACAGAAATTATTGAAAAATCCCGATGTTGTCTGATGTTGTAAATGCAAGGCATATAAAAATCAAGTTTGAGGTATTTTGGAGTTTGGAACTTACTTCATGGAAGGAAGGAATAACACATGCCGTTTACGAGTGACAGAAACAAGCCAATTTTTTAGCCTCTTGTAAATGCCATTTATAAGATGTTATTACTTGTGAAAATTAAAAAGTGTTGCAAAGAAACACCTGTCAAGTAGACACGACATGGTAGTTTTTTCCCTCTTAAAAAATGGTAGGTTTTTTTTATGCATGCCCTGCAGTTCATTTTCTCTATAAATGCAGGAAGATTTTGAGTGAGAGATCCCTGAAGTTGCTTTCTGGTTCATGTTACTTACCGCACCCTGCCAAGGAAGAAACTGGTGGCGAGGATGCTCACTTTATATGCGTAGAAGAGCAAGTCATTGGTGTTGCAGATGGTGTTGGTGGTTGGGCTGATGTTGGCATTGACTCGGGACTATTTTCAAGGGAACTCATGTCTTATTCAGTATCTGCAGTTCGAGACGAGCCCAAAGGTTCCATTGATCCAGCAAGGGTTTTAGAGAAAGCTCACTCTAGCGTCAAAGCTAAAGGATCTTCTACAGCATGTATCATAGCACTTACAGATCAGGTACAGAATTTTTTTGTTTCTTTTATTGGTCAGTTTTTCTTTTTCCTGTTATACATATAACATGCTAGGGGCAAACTTATTTAAGTAAAATATAAAAACAATAAAAACTTTCAACATTTTTTATTCTGTACTGGCGGTCGTCAAAGATATGTTTCTCATTTCACTTGTATGTGTCAGCAGTTTGGGCTTATTTTGTACTGTTTTGTTTTCTTATATCATACATTTCACTTTTAAAGAATGCAAGGAAACACAGGTTCACTTCAAAAGAATGTGAGGAAACACTACTAGTAGTTTTATCTGGTATTTTCACGGGTTGGGTATCTCCACATCTTCATAACGGCTGCCATGGGAAGCATGAAGATTCTGCTCCAATAAACCTGCATAGCAAAGAGGACAGCTTGGACCAAGGTCAATACTTTTGGATTAAGGTTCTACCTTAGAGTAAACTTCCTATTGTAGTAGATAGCGGCATGGCCATATCCTGACAGTAGGCTTGTGCAAGAGAGGGATGGTCATCAATAAAAAAAAGTGCATTTTTTCGTTTTTGTGAGGTGCATGACGAATCCATTAAATTACCTTTTCTTCTTATGTGCATGGGTAAATCAGCTATGGATGGTTATGGTGTATTACATTGGAGGCTTTCAGCTGGTGATTGTAATTTCAATTGTTTTAACTCATGGAGGACTAGGCTGTTCACTTTTAAAGGGAATTGGTGATGGCATAGTTCTTTGGGTGATTTGGAAGAGAGGAATAGAAGGGTTGTTAAGTGTAAAGCGAAAGAAGTAGACCGGCTAAGTAGGGTGATTAAAATAACTCTATTGTTATGGTCTCACAATTGGGTATTATAAAGGACCTATCTTCTACGTTTCTATTTTTTCTTGGGCTAATTTTTTTGTGCCTTAATAAGGTATGTATTAGGGTCTCTTGCTGGTTTTGTGGATTTCTCTAGTCACAAGCCCCCATTCTATTTTTAATATAAACCTTTCATGTTCTTTACTGCTCTGTTTTGCATCAATTAAAAAATTGAGCGAATGGTTGCCAGCTCAATTGGTGAGGGTGTGGTGGTTTGTTTTTGTCTTTAGTTCAACTCTGGTGGTAGCATTTGGGGTGGGAGGAACGGAAGGGTTAGGGGAATAAGTATGGAACCTTTCATTAAATAGGTATTTGGGGTGGGAGAGGTTAGGGCCAAAAACTGGTTTGTACTTTGTACTAAGCCAAAAACTGGCTTGAATTAAGATTCTATATCTGCATTCACATGATAGAAATCCAAGTTTCTCAAACTTTCTTAATCAGAGTTTTTCAAAGAAAAAAAAATCTTGCACACAAACTTAAAGTGGATCAACAGAACTTGGTAAGAATGCTTGATGAGTTGTTCTATCAAGTAATTTATCTTAATGCTGACATGAGTTATTACTACTATATAGTTAATCTCAAACACTTGGACAAGTTTTCTCAAACTTCGAATTGCTTTGGTGATCAATATGTCATTTTCTTGCCTTCGCTCAAGGTCACATTAGCTGTTTTATTTTTAATTTTCAGGACCTTCATGCCATTAATCTTGGCGACAGTGGATTTATTGTGATAAGGGATGGACACACGGTTTTTAGATCACCTGTACAGCAGCATTCATTCAACTTCACATATCAGCTGGAGAGTGGAACTCGTGGTGACCTTCCTGGTTCTGGTCAGGTATGCAATGCCCTTGCCTTTCTCGCAGTACTTCACATGTGGTTTTCTTTTGTGAAAGTCCCCTTGAGTAGAATTTTATTACGGGTTTTTGATGAATAGATACATATGTTTTATGTGGTGCTAATTCTGAGAGACTATGATCTACTATAGATGTAAATTTTGGGTCACCCGCTGCTGCTGCCACACGTGAGAGACTAGAGGTTTCGTAGAAACTGAACTGTATGATGTGTCCTACTAGAAACAATGGATCAAGTTCACTTTTTTTATAGGACTCCTTGCAGCATAGCATCCTTGACATAAAAGTTTTAACATTGTGTAGACATATGCTAACCTGCATGGTTGGTCTGATAGTTATTACCTTAAACTGCTAATTGTATATCGCCAAGCGGACATGTATTGGCTCAATTTCATATTTCTCGCTTTTTTCAAACCAGGTGTTTACCATTCCTGTTATTCCGGGGGATGTAATTGTTGCTGCCACAGATGGACTCTTCGACAACTTGTACACCAATGAGATCACAGCAGTAGTAGTTCATGCCATCAGAGCTGGCTTGGAGCCGCAGGTGACTGCTCAAAAGATTGCAGCCCTTGCACGGCAAAGAGCACTTGACAAAAAGCGGCAATCACCCTTCTCCACAGCTGCACAAGAGGCTGGATATCGTTTCTATGGTGGCAAGCTTGATGATGTCACTGTTATAGTTTCATATTGTCAGAAGTTCTAGTATGATAAAGTTTCTGCTCTCTTTTTTGACCTGAACGTCGTCTTCCTGTATAACAATTCTTGATATCGTAGGGTGTCCTAGTATGTATAAAAGGGAACTGCAGTTTGTTAGAATAACCAACACTTTTATCGTAACAACGCAGTCTAGGGGGGGACAACAATGGGGCGGGTGTCACGGACTAGCAATCCGCGCGACACTAGCTATCCAATTCACTAGTAAGCCTATGAGTAGTTACTTTGACGGGTACAAATATTAACTTGAGAATGCACAATATCAATCTGTAGACAATATAACAATGCACAATAGTCGGCAAAAGCTCTCATTAACATTCAATAGATTACAATGAGGAGGAACGTTCGGAAGGACGTTGCTCAAGACTAGTTCGATGCTATCGATCGATGGAAATACAAGTTTGAAGTTGAAAAGTAATGCAAAGAAAACAATAAAAATGCTAGCGGTACAGTTTGGCCCGACTATGCAATGGAGGCAACACGTCTTCACAGTCAAGAGCTTAAATCTTCCCCCTATAATATAGATGTTAAGCATTTGGAAACTTTTCAAAAGGGAACATTGAGTTTTGAGACCATTAGGAAAGTCTTGAAAGACCTCTGACGTTGATTTTTCTGACTAACGGTACTAGTCCTGACACTCTCCCACACTCAATTCGCTGACGCCCTCGCAACGAACTTTTCCAAGAACTCTTCCAGCTTTGAGAGGTACGGCAGCAGATGCTCGACTGGCTCCCATCTGATCTCTGAAGGAGGTTCATCCTGCCACTTGACCAAATACTCTCTATCCGGGCCTGTGTTGTTGAGGAGGCGGTCAGCTAAGATTTCTTCCACTTCTCGATCTGGCTTAGTAGGATGCTTAGGCAATGCTCGGGTAGATACATTTCTTGTGGGATCAGTGACATCTGCATGGTAGGACTTCAAGTTACTTGCATGGAAGACATGATGGGTGAAATGGAGCCAATGTGGTAACTTGACGCGATAGGAGACTTTGCCTACTTTCTCAATAATCTGTACCGGTCCCTCATACTTGCGAAACAGATTGTTGTGTGCTCTAGCTGTCCTTTTATACTTGTTGAACATATCTAGCTTCACCAATACCAAGTCCCCGACTTCAAAAGGATCAATCCGTCGTTTCTTGTCGGCCCATTTCTTCATGTGACGGGAGGCTTTCCCAAGATAGGCTCGAGCAACTTCAATGTTTTTCTGCCAGGCTTTGACAAATTCAAGAGCTCTTGGGCTGGGTCCTTGGTATCCGGTAAGTACTGTATGTGGTGTCAATGGTTGCTGACCAGTGACCAACTGAAAGGGGCTGGAGTGGGTAGCTGAGCTCTTTTGTAAGTTGAAACATAATTGTGCAACATCAAGTAGTCCCACCCAATTTTTCTGATTTGCACTTACAAAATGACGAAGGTATTCTTCGAGCATAGAGTTAAAGCGCTCAGTCTGTCCGTCAGATTGGGGATGTTGGCTTGTCGACATATTAAGTTTGGATCCCAAGAGCTTGAACAACTCCTTCCAGAACTTTCCTGTGAAGCGAGCATCACGGTCGCTAACAATGTTTTCGGGCAGTCCCCAATACTTCACTACATGCTTGAGGAACAATTGCGCCGTATCTTCGGCTGTGCAAGTCAGTCCGATCGGCACAAATGTCACATACTTTGAGAATCGGTCAACAACTACAAGGATACACCTGAAATCCTCCACTTTCGGTAACCCGGTAATGAAGTCCATGGAAACACTTTCCCAAGGACGAGTAGGAACAGGCAAGGGCTCTAGTAAGCCTACAGGTCGATCTCTTTCAACCTTATCTTGCTGGCAAATAAGACATGTTCGAACATAGGCCATTACATCCTCCTGTATCTGCGGCCAATAGTAACCCCTCTCTAGCAATGCAAGTGTTCGTCTCCAACCTGGATGTCCCGCCCAATGGGTGTCATGGCATTCGCTCAAAAGTTCTTTCCTCAAACCAGAGGTTCTTGGAACATATAGGCGATTACCAGTTGTGAGTATTGTTCCATCTTTTATCCAGAACCGACGAGTTTTGCCCTGCTTGATCAACTCTGTAATCGCCTTCGCTTGTGGGTCTGTCTGTAGGCCTGCTTTGATCTTCTCCAAGATGGTGTGACTCGGACCGGTATGGGTTAGCACTGCAAGGTCTGCCCTTCTACTGAGTGCATCAGCTACATTGTTAGTGCGCCCTGGCTTGTATTCCAATACTAAGTCAAATTCTGCTAATTTTTCCTGCCATCGAGATTGCTTGGAGGTTAGCATCTTCTGAGTAAGGAAATGGCTTGCTGCAGCATTATCCGTTTTAACAAGGACTTGAGATCCCAAAAGGTAATGTCTCCACACCCGTAAACAATGTACAATGGCTAGCAATTCCTTTTCCTGAGCTGAGTAACGGGACTCTGTATCATTCAACTTTCGACTCTCATATGCTACCGGGTGACCATCTTGAAGCAAAACTCCCCCTAAGGCATAATCAGATGCATCTGTTTGTACTTCAAAGGGCTTGGTGATGTCTGGCAAGGCCAATACTGGATCTTTCATCACGGCCAGTTTCAAGTCTTGGAATGAAGCTTCACACTGCCTATCCCATTCCCATGTTCGGTCTTGTTTCAACAAATTTGTCAGTGCAACAGCTCTCTTAGAGTAGTCCCTTATGAAGCGACGATAATAGTTTGCGAGTCCAAGGAAAGAACGTAGTTGAGACACGTTCTTAGGAGTGTTCCAATCATGGATTGCCTTGACTTTCTCCATGTCCATCTGAATCTTGCCATTGCCAATAACATGACCCAAGAAATTGATCTGGGTCTGGCCGAATGCGCACTTCTCCTTCTTGACAAAGAGATGATTATCCCTAAGGATTTGGAACACTTCTCGCAAATGATGTAGGTGTTCTTCTATAGTCCCACTATACACCACAATATCGTCAAGATAGACAACCACAGACTTGTCCAGAAGGTGACGGAACAGGCCATTCATAAGGGTGCAAAACGTAGCTGGAGCATTGGTCAAGCCGAAGGGCATTACTAGGAACTCATATGACCCATATCTAGTAGAACAAGCAGTTTTGGGTTCGTCGCCAGCAGCAATGCGGACCTGATGGTAACCTGATCTCAAGTCGAGTTTTGTGAAGTATCTGGCGGATCCAAGTTGGTCGAATAAGTCTGCAATGAGCGGTAGCGGGTATTTGTTCTTTATAGTGACTTTGTTCAAGGCTCTATAGTCAACACAAAGACGAAGACTGTCATCATGTTTCCGCTGAAAAAGAACAGGTGCCCCATAAGGTGCTTTAGAGGGCTGAATGAATCCCGACTCCAACAAGCCATCTAGTTGTTTTCTCAATTCGGTCAACTCTGGAGGGCTCATGCGATATGGACTACGTGCGGGTGGCTTGGCACCAGACACCAACTCAATTTCGTGATCAATGAGCCTTCTGGGAGGTAGATTCTTTGGCAATTCATTTGGCATCACTTCCCTGAAGTCAGCAATAACTTGGGCAACTTCCTCGGGGATTTTGCTAGTATCATCTTCCATCTCTAGCTTTTCCACAGCTAAGTATGTATCTTCTCCTTTGGCCAAGCCTCTCTTGACTTGGAGTGCCGACAATATTCTATCATGAGTTGTGGGTCGAATTGAGGTTGATACAATGCGTAGTATGGGTCCGAAAAAGCCCAAGGAGTCCATGAAAGGTAGTGGTCCTGCTGCAGCTCCTCGGAAGAATTATTGGCCAAGAATCACCTTAAAATCATCAAGTGGGACGACCAAGAAGTTTGATCTTCCTTCCCATGGACCAACCTGTAGTGGCACAGCTCTAGCCATACCATTAATAGAGATTGCCTCAGAGTTGACAGCTTTCAACTTACCCACATCTCCTTCTAAGTTCATACCCACACGTCTAGCTTCCTCTGGGGCAATAAAATTGTCTGTCGCTCCTGAATCCAACAATGCTTGGGAATGGAACCCATTTATAGTGATGTCGATGTATTGTAAAGCCTTCTTGTGTGGGTGCTCATAAATTTCTCCTTTGACAGCATTGAGCTTGCGTAGAGCTCCCATCTGGGAGGTCTCACTGTTGGTGGGGTTCGAGCTCGATGCGGTCGAGTTAGAAGGTTCTGTTTGAAGCAAGGACATCAATGAGTGTAGGGCTGGTTTGGATGGACATTTGCCTGTTGGGTGATCCCTGCTATTGCAAAGAATGCATGGGGCAGGTGCAGAGGGTCTCCACTGCCCAGAGTAGTTTTGCCCTCCTTTGTTGTTGTAATTTGAGTTGCTAGGGCTGGCATTCCAATTTCTGTTGGAACTCCAATTCTGGTTGGACGTCCGAGAATTGTAGTTTCCTCTGTTCTGATTTGAGTTTCCCCAGTTTTGGTGAGGTGATCGAGCATTCGACCCTGAGCTCGAATTGGTACTGCCAGTTCTAGCTGTGGAGTGATTGAGCGAAGTGGATCCAACCATAGGCATATAATCGCTAAACCTTTCTGCTGCTGCAATAGCACTTGTAATATCTGTCACCTTCTGCCTTTGTAATTCTGCTTGCAGAAGCGGCTGAGCTTGTTCCATGAAACAGAAAACTTTGTCCTTCTCAGACATGTCTCGAATATCTAGCAAGCAAGTTGAGAACTGCCTGACATAGTCGAATATTGCCTGTCTGTTTGATGGTGTGGAGCTTCCTCCTTGCTAAGAAATCAGTATTCTCAGGCAAGAATTGATTTCTGAGTTCCTTTTTGAGGTCTGCCCAAGTTCTAATAAGGATGCGACCTTCTTCCATATCTGCATATTTGGTTCTCCACCATAGTTTCGCATCACCTGCTAAGTACATGGTCGCCATGGTGACCTTGGCTTCTTCTGATTCGGGGTTCACCGCGCGAAAATACTGCTCCAGATCAAACAAGAAGTTCTCTAACTCCTTCCCATCTCGTACCCCAGCGTATGACTTTGGCTCAGGCACTTTCATCCTAGGGTGATCAGTCGTCCCTGTGGCATTGGTCAACAAGCCAACCCTTGCAAATAAGTCCTCCAACTGTAATTGGAAGTCACTCATCACCTGAGCTGTGGGGTGAGGCGACTCTTCCATAGCGACTGTTCATCCCTCTAAATTGTCGACGTGCTCAGCCAGCGAATCCACTCTGAAAGAGTCCATCAAGGCGACTGATCTGTTCTCCCAAACAGCTCAACTGGTCCATTCTGATTTCCAGTCTCTGCATTCGACTAGCCTGTCGTTCCTCCATAGCGCCAAGGTGCTCACTTAGTTCCTGCATCCTGGTTTGCATTCAACAAGCTCTGGCTCTGATACCAACTGTCACGGACTAGCAATCCGTGCGACACTAGCTATCCAATTCACTAGTAAGCCTATGAGTAGTTACTTTGACGGGCACAAATATTAACTTGAGAATGCACAATATCAATCTGAAGACAATATAACAATGCACAATAGTCAGCAAAAGCTCTCATTAACATTTAATAGATTACAATGGGGAGGAACGTTCGGAAGGACGTTGCTCAAGACTAGTTCGATGCTATCGATCGATGGAAATACAAGTTTGAAGTTGAAAAGTAATGCAAAGAAAACAATAAAAATGCTAGCGGTATAGTCTGGCCTGACTATGCAATGGAGGCAACACGTCCTCACAGTCAAGAGCTCAAACCTTCCCCCTATAATATAGATGCTAAGCATTTGAGAACTTTTCAAAAGGGAACATTGAGTTTTGAGACCATTAGAAAAGTCTTGAAAGGCCTCTGATGTTGATTTCCCTGACCAACGGTACTAGTCCTGACAGCAGATATGAGTTTATCGTAACGAAGAAAACATGTAAAGGAGAAATACTCGAAACTTAGACAAAACTCTTGTTCATATATACTCACAAAGGTTATAAAGATACACTTAGATATACAAACAACAACAACAACAAAGGCAAGAAAGAAAACCCCAACAAGTGTCGGAGGTCCTTTATTTACTCTTAGATATACAAACTGTAAGTCACTGAGCTTTAGTTTAGATCATCATGAAGATCTTCCTCCAACCACCACCTCTTCGTCGTTCCTGCTCCCGCTGTCTTTCCTCTTCCCTTCTCTCTGTTTCTTCCTCTTCTTCTTCCTGCCTCCTCTGTCGTTCCTCCTCTTCTTCCTGCCTCCTCTGTTGTTCTGCCTGCCTACGGCGTCTGTCCTCCTCTCTTCTTCTTGCAGCTTCTTGTTGCTTCCTACGCCTCGCTGCTTCCTTTTTTCTTGCTTCCTCTGCTTCTTTTTCCTTCCTTTGCTTCTCCTCTTCTTCCCTACGAGCTTCCTCCTCTTGTCTCTTCCTTTCCTCTTCTTCTTCTTGTTTTCGAGCTTCCTCTTCTTGTCTCTCACGCTCTCTAGCCGCTTCTTCCTCCTCTCTTTTCTTAGCCTCCTCTTCTTCTCTCTTCTTCGCTTCTTCTTCCTCTCGTTTCTTCCTAGCCTCCTCCTCTCTCTTCCTAGCCTCTTCTTCCTCTTTCTTCCTCTTAGCTTCCTCCTCCGCTCTTTTTCTAGCTTCTTCTTCCTTCCTCTTCCTCTCCTCCTCTTGCCTTCTCTTCTGAATTTCCTTCTGGATTTCCTCCTCCAGCTTCTTCTCTTCATCCTCTGCACAGAACTGACATCGCACTATAATTGAATCTTCTTGAGAAGATAACAATTGATCAAGTGTTGTCTTCGGAACATTAAAAGACATGGCCAAGACATTCTTGTCCAGAGTGTTAAGAACTGAACTTTTTCCTGCAAGAAACTGAGGGTGGTTCTTCTTTGCCATTGTACTAAACCCCATGAAAACAAATGAATCATTCATAAAAGACATATGAGTCATGGGGTGGAATCTTGGAATCACAAAGACATCTCCTTCCTTTACTTTAAACATCATGTTCTTGCATTTTGAATCAGTCCCTAGGCTCGGACACACAACATGGACCATGCCTCGCCCATGTGTTACTACGGCTATCTCAGTTGCCCATGGGTTCCAGTGAGGTCCAAGCATCGCTTCCTTTCATATCACAAACCAAAGCATTGGTGTTAGAATAACATAGCTGAAATATTTCTTCATCAAAACTAAGAGAAAGATAGCTGATCACCTGTGTTAAGTTCACCATGAATACCCCGATGTTGGATCCTTTCAATGCATGGAGATTTTTCTTCGTCACTGCAGTAGTCCAACCAAAGCAATTCTCAAAGTCTGGCTTTTTGTCCAGGATATTGAATGCCTTGCCCTTTTTCTTCTTATGCTTCTTGTTAAGCTCATTTGAACCTGTAATTACTTGCATAATCCGATTCTTGAAGTCAAAATGATCTTCCGGGCTCTTCGATGGTACGTGCACGATTTGTGGAGGCGTGCCTGTTCTTGTTATCTTTTTTATAACCCTGTCTGATACCTAATGTAATCATTTTCTCTATATTAGTCCAAAACATCATATCTCATGAAATCAAATACTTCAGAATGTGATCAACAATAGATCAGTTCTTCATCTCCTTACCCCAAAAGCTGCTTGGAGAACTTTTTCATCGAACCCCATGACCAATTCGCTAAGAGTCGAATAAGGTCCTGTTTGCAATAGCTGCAATGGAAAGACCATTAGCTACAATGCATGAATTTTAATTTCTTAGATGTCTACAAAGTGCAAGACAAATACAAGAAAGTCAAAGTAAATAAGTTTGCATATACTTGTGGATTATCGATTATCGGATTGGTGAAGATGGCATTGATCCTTAGCTTCTCTCTAGTAGATTCCAAGCTGCTTTGTACAAAGAAAACTGATCCGGCCTCGAGTCTATAGACATCGCCTCGTTTTACATCCTTCTCTTTCACCTCGTTATCTTCATCTAGTACATTGAAGGTCCCTCTCCCTGCACCATGTACAAGTGTTTGAAAAACTTCCAAATGTATATATTCTCTCTGAATTATCATTAGCAATTGATAAACAAGAATTTCTTTTAATGCCACCAATGTTTCATTGTCGGTGAAGTCTAATCTTATATTGGTTAGCTTCATGTCCATTTCAATGTTATATTCTTTTCTCCATTGCTTATAATTCTAATGTTGAGTTTGGTTTTAAAGAAAACCCTACATTTTTCTATTTTGTGTTGCATGTGTCTCTTGTACATAATACAAGACGTTGATTTCCTTTGGCTTCTTTTCTTTTCTTATCGTTTTAGGGTTTTAGGGTCTATGTATAGTTTATAAATCATTAGAGGACTTCAAATAAATTATTATAATAGGAGCTCAGCTACAACTGAATGGAAAAATGAAAAGAATAAAAAAAAAGTCATTGTAAATGTTTTTTTTTTTTAATAATTTATAGATAATTTGAAGACTTGAAATAAATTATGTTAGAGACTTAGATACAATACAAACAAATTTGGATTGTAAAAATGATGAAATGTAAAAAAACAAAATGAAAAATCCAAAAGTTAGATGCAAGAGCCTATTTTTAATTTATAGATAATTGGAGGACTTAAAATAAATTATGTTAAGAGCTTAGTTGTAATTAATGATTATAAAAGAGGAGTTCGATTTGATTATAAATAACCTGATTATGAAAATACAATGAGATAATTAAATATGGACATGGGCATTTTGAAAAAAAAATGTTAAAGATATTACGCTTATGTATTTTTCTATAATCTTCGTTTTATCATTTTTTAATTTTACAATTATTATTATTATTATTATTATTTTGAATCTCATTACTCATTCTAGCAATTCCTAATTTCTTTTAAAAGTTTCAATTAACTATAGATTATTTCGTTAGAATGTATATTTTTTGTACTCAATGTTTATTTGGCAGCTGATGTAACGTGATCAAGGAATGTGATTTTGCGAAATTTCAACGAATTTTTTTTTTAATTACGAAATAAAAAGTTACATTTCGAGATTTTTTTCCTTAATTTCAAATTTTTTTCATAAATTTCGTTTTTTCCGTAAAATTACAAAACCTAGCTATTCGAGGGTTTTTTTTTTTTTTTTTTTAAATTTCAGAATTTTTTCATATTATCAATTCTTCTAAATAATTATTAATTTTTAAAACTACCCCATATAATTATCTTTTTTTTTCTAATTATATATTAATTTCATGTTTATTTCATTTCTCGATATTTAGGCTTCATTATTTTTTCACATTTTTATATACCTTCGAAATTCTATATATACCTTCTAAATAATTATTTTTTCACATTTTTATATACCTTCTAAATAATTATATATATTCTCAAAATTTGTACGTTTTTTCTTTACACTCCAAAATATTTCTTAAAATCAGAATACCAAAATACTTGCTTGTGATAATAGAATGTCACAACACCTTAAACAAAGAGAGTAATTGAATACGATTATTTTTTATTACTATTATTATTATTATTATTTATTTATAAGAATACTATTTATTATTATTATTATTTATTTATAAGGATAATATTGGTTTTTGCATTCAGATCTTTCAAATCATTTTCACAAGATCATTCATAACTATGTGTGATCAAAATACCCTTTCATCCACCAAAATCACAAACTACCTATAATAAAAATATGAAATGCATTATTTTTCCACACAATCACCACCAGACCTTTTTCATGCCACCATTTGATTTTATTTATGTAAATTTTTTTTTTGGTTAAAACCTATGTATATATTTTTCTTTCTACTCATGCATGTAAGAAAACCTTCTCAACAACAATAAGAAAATAAAATAAATAGAGATAAAAAAAAAAATAAAAAAAAAGAAGAGAGAGAGAGAGAGAGAAGAAGAAGCAATAATAGCATGTACCAGAGTTGACATAGAACACCATGTCTGCATGCAGAAGAACAGGAAGAAAAACTGAGTTAGGATCCAAGGTGATGAACTGAAGATTGTAGATCCCATTGATCCCATCATTGATTTTAACGGCTGAGATCTCCCCATTTTCAGTCTTGGCCACAGTTTCTCTCCATTGTTTCTTCACCAATGGGCCCTCCTGTGATCCATCTTCATAATTCAGACCTCTTCCACAGATCCCAATGCAAAGTACAGTGAGAACATAGAGAATGAAAGCATATGAGTTTTGGTTCTTCTTCAGCATTTCCAGAGATTTGGTGGAGGTGGAGGTGGTGGTGGTGGTGAGTGATTGTGGTGTGGTTTACAGAAAAAAGATGGGTTTATATATAACAGAAAGGAAAGAAAGGTGAGGACACGTGTCGTGCAAATGACACGTTCTTAAATTAGTAAAATACGTGTCGGTTTCTGCGGAGAACACTCGTATTGGTTATTATTATCTGAATCGAGCATTTGTAAGTATTTTTGATGCTATACGTATGTACGAGAGTTTGGTGTACCGTAGTTTTCTATCTCCCACGTCGACAACCTTCTGGGCTTAGGCCCATGGACCTGTTTGGTTTGGTTTGGTCCATTTAGGATGTCTACTAAGGCTGAAGTTTTTAGTTTTGTTTGTATGAATATAGGGCTTGTCTAATTGGCGAGGAAACTGGTGAGGGAGGGGGGTGGAGCCCTCCATCCCCCTCGAGATGTGTGCATTCATGCATCTCGAGGGGGATGGAGGGCTCCACCCCTCTCCCTCGCCCGTTTCCTCGCCAATTAGAATTCCCCATGAATATAAGTTTGAGCTTATCAATGAGGAATATGGAATTAGGATCCAAGAAATTTTGATTTTGAAGGATAGCCAAGGTATGGATAAAATAGATCATGATGATGTTTGGATTAGACCTGTAAACGGATCGGATACGGAGTAGGTTAGCTTGGATCTGATCCTATCCGATAAGTTATCGAAAAAAAGTTCAATCCGATCTGATAATCCAAGCCGGAAGGTTTTACTTAGGGGTGGGCACGATCCGGATCGGTTCCAAATTTTGAGGAACCTAACTCGGACCGTTTAAATTTAATGGATCCGGTCCGGTCCGGATTCCCTTATTTTGAACATTGGGACCGAACCTAACTCGAACCGTTTGGAACGGTCCGGTTCCTACGGTTCTAAAATGAAAATCTGAATATATTGAATGATTGCTCTCTCTTCCTCTTCTACCTTACTTCATTCACACAACAGTGTAAAACTTGATTAGGAGGATCCACTAAATTATGAAGGGATTACTCCAGTTGTTGGGTAAGGGTAACCTTAACATCTGAGAGCACTTTCTTCTACATAGAGGCCTAAAATTTAACTAAGGTCTGGCACAAGGAGAAAAGCTAACATGCATGACACCATGCATATTGCTAGATTTGAGAAATCTCATTCGGAATAAATCAGCTAGAACTGAAGTGCACAATCTCCTTGTGCATTGCTGGTTTCAAAATTCGAAGGGTGCTTGCTATAACCCCCATAGGGAACATTTGCACTCCAAATATGCAAAAAGAAAATTTTATGATAAGTACAAATGGAGTATTAAAATAGAATAACATTTCATTTTAAATGAATATCAAATCACAAGTCTAAGCATATTCTTGCTTCTTCTTTTTTTTGGAAATTAATATTCTTGCTTCTTAGTAACCCCAAAACAAGTAATTAAACTCCAACACCCATAGAGCTCCAACAACCATCTTTGTATGGGATTTTGAGCATGCACATCCATTCAATCACAGTAACTTCGGCACCCTTTAAGAGTGATGATCAAAATCATCTCCACCTTTTGCTTATTCAAAATAAAAGTACAGAACAAGGCCACAACTTGAAAGTCAAAGAATTATATTACAAAAAGAAAAATGAACCAATGTGCCGTACTTACAAAATAACGAATTGAAGGATTGCAGACAATGGTTGACAATGAAACAAATGATTAGTGTAACGACCCGATCCGCACAGTAAGATATTGTCCGCTTTGGGCCCAACCGGCCCGCACGGCTTTAAAAGGCCTCTTACTATGGGGATCCAACCTCGCACATATATAGCACATAACCATCCCGCACCCAGGCGATGTGGGACTATGATCCCCCTTGGTAGCTAGCCCAACCCCTTTTGGGATCCACGGGCCTGTTGGGCCTATTGGGCTCCAACCCTCACCCTCAGGTCCGCCCACACAAGGGTCTCACCTATGCGCGGTGTATTGAGGTTCGGTAAGAAAGGGAAGCTAAGTCCTAGATTTGTGGGACCATTTGAGATCCTTGCTCGGGTAGGGAGTCTGGCCTATAGACTCGCTTTGCCCTCGAGCTTATCAGCTGTTCATGATGTGTTTCACATCTCCATGCTGAGGAAGTGTGTGAAGGATCCTGCTGACATCGTCCAACCCACAGAAATTGAGATTAATGACGATTTCACCCAAGTAGTACGACCAATCAAGATTGTGGATCGTGATGTGAAACAGCTCCGTAGAAGGATAGTGAATCTGGTGAAAGTCCAATGGAGTGAAAAAGAGAATGATGTAACTTGGGAGCTAGAGGATAGAGTAAGACAGTTGCACCCAGAGCTCTTCATCCAGTGAATCTCGGGACGAGATTCCTTTTAAGGTGTGTATAATGTAACGACCCTACTTTAACATATAATAATTTTTAATTAATTATTTATTTGTTTATTTAATTTTAATTTTATTAAATGTGAGGTGACGTTAAGTAGTAAGAGGGGGTATCCCTAACCTCGAGCAAAACCCTAATAGGAAAGAATTTGGTCTTAGTATAAATAAATAGGGGTTTAGGTTTTTTCTTTCTTTTCTCTCGCCGCTTAAACAAAAAAAAAAAAAAAAAAAAAAAAAAGAGGAGAAGAAGAGAGGGAGCAAGAAGGGAGAAAGAAAGAGGGAGAAAAGCAAAAGCAAAAGCAAAAGCAAAAGGAAAAAAAAAAAAAAAAAAAAAAAAAAAAAGGTGATTCTCTTTATGTCCTTCACCTTTTCTATGAGTTGTATTTTTGTCCTTTTCTGATTTATGCAAAAAGTTGAGAATGATAGGTGAATGAATTGATACGTTGGTTATGAGATTCTCATCCCCCTAAATAAATGTTATGTTTTATTTGTATCCTTGAGAAAATTCGAGAGATGCAGATGTCTGGGTTCAAAGCTGTGAGACCGTTTTCAGGAGGATGCAACTCACTGAAGTCCAAAAACAAGAGTTAGCGGCACATCACCTGGATGGCGCTGCTAGTTACTGGTGGGAGGCTTTACTACCCTCCGTTGATGTTGCGGTTATGACATGGGATGACTTTAAGGATAGATTTGAGAATAGATTTGTGCCTAATGCAGTTAAGGCGCAATGGGCTGCGGAGTTTAATATGTTGAAGCAAACTGGGAATATGACTGTGGAACAGTATGTCACGAAGTTTAACGAGTTGTCCCGTTATGCTCCGTATTTGGTAGACACCCCAGAAAAGAAAAATGCCAAGTTTATTGGGGGTTTGCATCACTACCTGTCGAGGGCTCTTCTCACCGCTGACAGAGAGAGTTTTGACAGAGTTTTGGATTTAGCATTGAAATACGAGGAACAGAACAATATGTATCATGAGAGTAGAGAGAAAGACAAGCAGAAGTTGGGCGAGGTGTCAGGAAACACTCGTCATCAGGGTGCGTCGCGTGATTTTCGTGGTGACCGTAGCCGTTTCCGTCCTTATGATCAAGGGCAAAGGGGTCGACAGTTTCAGAACCAGAAACCTCAAGGTGGGTACCAGAACCAACAGCAGGGAGGAAACCAGTTTCACTGTCAGGGTGGAAATCAGTCTTAGAGGCAGGGGTATGACCATTCCCAGAAACAGGATGGTAATCAGTATCAAAGACAGAATGGAAACCAATTCCATCGTCAGGGTAACCAGAGACAAGGTTATCAGGGTCAGCAAAATCAGACTGCCCAAACAGCATCAGGGGGGCGCACACTGATTTGCTACACTTGTGGGCAACCAGGTCATCGAATGCGAGATTGCCGTAATGGTAGGAACGCGCCCCAGAATAGGCAAGGTCAACCCACCCAAGGGCGTGTATTTGCTACCTTACCAGATCAGGAAAACGTTCAAGGTACTTTTGATTTTCCTATCTCTAATATGAAGGTGTTATTTGATACTGGTGCATCATACTCTTTCATATCTCGACGTTTGGTTAATCGAATAATGTTGAAAGTTTTGCCACTTGCTATACCATTATGTGTTACCACCCCTTTAGGAGGCTCAGTGACACTAAATGAAATATGTAGAAATTTTAAGATTTCCTTCCTCGACAAAGTATTCCTTGTCGACTTGATTGTGCTCGACTTTGAGGGCTTTGATGTGATTTTGGGAATGGATTGGTTGCGTAAGAACTTAGTCACGCTAGATTGTGCAAAGAAGATAGTTTCCATTCATGCACCAGGCATGCCCCCTGTTTCTCACACTTGTGGACATTGTGAAGAGTCAGTAATGTCTAGTTTTCTGTACTTGGTGGGGACGTCAGAGAGAGAGATTCGAGATGTAGAAGTGGTAAGAGATTATGAGGATGTATTTCAGGAAATTCCCGGCTTGCCGCCTAGGCGAGAAGTTGAGTTCCGAATCGATTTAATACCTGAAACCGCTCCTATCTCTAAGGCAGCGTACCGGATGGCACCGAAGGAGTTGAACAAGATGAAAGTCCAGTTGGACGAGATGTTGCAAAAAGGGTAATTTTTCTTGGTGTTTTGTTTGAAATGGCCATGGTGATAATACTATCCAGTTGAGTCAGGCTATGATGATGCAGTTGCTACAAGGATTGCAACAGAATAACAATCAGGGTGACCCTTTTGCTAGAAGGGTTAAGGAGTTCGGGACATTGGGTGGAAAGAGGCCTGTGGAGCCCCAGTAGGTGGGTGGAAGCAACAAATCCTTGAGGTGAGGGAGGTGCGGAATGCTGCCCAATAGGCCAAAGAGGACAATATCTGGATGAGTAGGGCCAGAGAGGGGCCCAGTGTCCGCTGTGCATACTCTGAAAGAGGCCTTTTAAAGTCGTGCGGGCCGGTTGGGCCCAAAACGGACAATATCTTACTGTGCGGATCGGGTCGTTACAATTAGACTCAACTCCATCAAATTGGAATAGAACTAATATGCTCATGCTCAACATGTTTTTATTGGTGATGTTGTGCACGCATAAAGTGTCTCAACTAGAATTATCAACAGAGGAAGCGAATGATTTCTTCCTGCCAAAATCAATGTAATCTTCCTCTTTAGTATCGCCATCATTGAGCACTGATGGCATTGCATCCCCCTCTCATCACCAACTCTATTGAGTTCTCCAACAGCAGAAGGTCCACTAACCTCATCGATCTCCAAAAAACCCGATGAATCATCCTCCACATTTCCACCATTGCCCCAGTGCCCATCATCACCACCATCCTCTTCATTTTCCTGTATTTTTACAGCATTCCCTGCCATCCCCTGATATTCACCAGCATTGGTGCCATTACCCCTCATATCAATGTAAGTATTGTTGTAAGGCATCATGTTCCCTCTATAACCAGCCATTCTTGGCACATAAGGACCCCTCATACCTGCTGCATATCCCATTCCACCATAAGCTCCATATTGGTATCCATATGCACCGTACATGGCTGCACCATAAACGTAGCCGCCTTGACCATAACCTGTGACATACCCGTAACCAGGATTATAAGGCGGGTACATTCCACATTGATAACCATTATAAAAGGAACCTCTTCCACCACCCATATCATAACCATTGTTGTTATAATAATTCCCATTATCATAACCACCATTATTCCCTTCTCTGGGCACAACTCTCTTGACCTCAACCATCTTATTATTCAACTCATGGAAATTCTTCTGCAACACGGCCTCAACAGCTTCTTCAGAATCAAAAGTGATAAACCCAAAACCCCTAGGTCTTTGCGTTGCATTATCATACATCACTACCACATCAGTAATGACACCAAACTTCTCAAAATAACTCCTGAATTCCTCCTCGGTCAATTCAGGCGACAACCCGCCAACACAAATCTTTTTAGTCCTAAAATCCTCATTACCACCAGCATTCCCACTACCACCATTGTTATAAAGATTCCTCTTAAACCCTTTGCTCTGGTAATGATGTTGTTCAGCTCTGGGTATTGATTTCTTTACCTCTACCTATTCAAACATATATAATAAAAACAAAAACAAAAACAAAACAACCCCAAATAACAAAAACAAACAAACAACTTACAATATTGCCAAGAAAAACATCAAATCTAAAGGAAATCAAGGAATGGGGTTTGTTTGTACTAACCGTTCTACCAAGAATAACATGCTTCTCCTTCTCTTGAATAACTTTATCAGCTGAAGATGGGTCGGAGAACTGAACAAACCCAAAACCCCTTGTAGTGCCAGAGTGTCTGTCCTTCATTATCTTCGCATCAACAACTTCTCCATATTTGCTGAAGTATTCAGTCAAAGAATCCTCTGTTGCATCCCATGAGATTCCCCCAACAAAAAGCTTCCCTTGGTCGCTGGCAGCATTGATGACGAAATCAATCAATGGGGAAGACGAAGACGAAGAACAAGAAATCCTTAAACCCCAATAACTCTCTCTGAATCCCTAAAAGCCGCTTAGAAGAAATTGGTGTTTCTACCTTTCTCACCCTATATACCTCTCTGAGAATCACACCCATCTCCATCTCACATTATATACACTAAAGTTATCATCTTTAACAACATTCTTTGCTTGCTCACAACTTGTTTTCTTCTTGTTCTGTTCTTGTTTTTCTGTCAATCTTTGAAAGCTTCCATCCTTTTCAAAATCCTAAAACAACCCATTGTTTTCCATCCAAATGACTAAAACTCCATCTCCCAAAACCGATTCAGAACCCACCACCATGTCGAATTTCGAACTTTTCAACAAGCTAAAGCGGTTGAAATCCATAGAGCCCTCTTTGGGTGTTCTTGGGTTCTTCATATTCACTGTGTTTGTGTTCCTTTTCTGGTTCTTCTTCTTGGACTACAGATTTTCCATAAAGAGTTTTCAGTCCAATGACCAAACATAGAAGCTTAGATGGTTTGTTGGGTCTAGTGGGGAAGATGAAGCTAAGAGACTGGGGTTTCTTGAACAAGGAGCTGATGGGTGTGATTTATTTAGAGGGAAGTGGGTTTGGGATGGGACTTATCCTTTATATAAAGAGAGAGATTGCCCGTTTCTTGATCAAGGGTTTCGATGTTTGGAGAATGGGAGAAAAGATAGTTTCTATACTAAGCAGAGATGGCAGCCTTACGGGGAGATCCGACGAACCGTGCGGCTACAGAGAATAAAGGGAAGATCCGACCGGAGAGGATGGGTTTAGACTCTAGTTTCTCCTCTACAGATCGATCCTCTATTCCTCTCTGAAAACTCAACAGAGCGGGGCGAAAAGGGGTCGGAATCAGAAGGATTGAAGTTGAAGTCTTCGTGATCGAACTCGTGTGGCCAGCAACAAATGGGGTCTAGGGTTTCGATCTGGTCATCTTCGAACCCTTGTATGTGAAATTTTGCAACTTCCGCCATGGATTTCGAATAAAGAGATATCGAACCCGAAATGCTCTGTTTTTGTTGTAAATGTGTTTTGAAACGGGTCCAACCCGGACCGTTTCTTTTTATATAATAGGAACCGGGACCGGACCGTTTTATAACGGATCCGGACCGTATCTGAAAACACAAAATTAAAATCCGGACCGTTTAGAGCAAAACGGTTCGGTTTGAACCCGCAGATCCTCGACCCGTTTGCCCACCCCTAGTTTTACTTGTTAGCTTTTTTTTTTTTTTTAAACGTTATTTTTCAAAAAATTGTTATATAAGCTCTTAGTACTTCTAAAAAATATAAAATATATATTATATTATATATAGGATTGGGTCGCTCGCAAATGGTGTTATGGTCGAGTGGTTAGGGCTGTGTGGGTTTATCCTCCACCTCCTAGGTTCGAGGCCCGGCGACGGCATGGTTACTTTCTTATGGTGTTGACCTGTAGGTCACACCTTGTTGATAGGTTATGGGATCCATTAAAAACTCAGCTCGCTTTCAAAAAAAAAAAGGATTGGGTCGCTCAGATCAAATATGCTCAAATTCATATTTGTTCCATTAAGTTATTGGGCTAGTGGTTCAGATTATATGAGATTAAACCCTTAAAATCCATCCCTTAGTAAATAAATCGAATTCAGATTAAACCCTTAAATCCATCCTCTATTGAAATTGGACTTGCTCTTGCCGTTGTTTGAACCTTTGACTTGTGCTACCATTTAACAAAATCTTTGCCAGTAAGCGAAAGAAGCCTTGATGAGTGTGAAATTCCACTTAATTATCATCTGCATTGCAATCATGACATCCTTATGGACTATAACCTTTCCAAAACACCATGTTGTATACCTCATCCTCAAGAGTTGAGATATTACACTAAGGGTCTGTTTGGTTGCATGGAAAATAGATATGAAAAATAAAACAATTTTTGTGAATTTGATTTCGAGGCCTCCCTTTCATATTTGGATTTCTATGAATAGTGAGAAAACAATCTAACAAAGAATCGATTTTATGTCATTAAATAGACAACCAAACAGCAAAAATCTGTATAACAAGGAAAATGGCTAACCAAACATACTCTAAATAATTATTTTTTTAATAAAATTAAAAAACTTTTTGTATTCAGAGATTAACAACTACTAATTATAATAATATAAATAATTGAAAAATATTTTTGTTTCACTGACTTTATAACTCTCTTAAGATATCAAGATTATACAAAATTGTGAATTTATTTTCCGAGACATCCATATTAGATGTCAATGCATAGTGGTTTGATTTACTTACTCAAGCTTTGTCCAAGATTTAAAAAATTAAGTTTGACGTTTTTATAAATAAAATTGCAATAAAATATGTTTGAAGAGTATTTATGATGTTTGTCACCAAGAATTATTAGCCATTTTTTTTTTATGACGCTTGAAGTTGTTAAAATTATTATAGTTCTTTTAGGACAGTTCATTATCCTACAAAATTATGTTTCTCAAGGTGGGATGTCGTTAGATTGGGAGGAAAGATACAATGACGCTTAACGACGAACCAATTAAAAATTATATAATAAACTTATAATGACAACAAATAAGACATTGTCCTAAAAGAACAATATTATTATTCTTGAGAATTTGATAATAAGTGTCGTAAAAATCCATTTAACTAAGTTGTTTGGTAAAAACCGTCAAACTTTTCTCAAAACCATCAAGAAGCTATTATTAAAACTATCCTAAAAAGATCAAATTTGTAGTAACGTAGACTTTTGGTGATGATATCACAAGTCTATGATTTGAATTCTGCTGGTGATATTTCAAATGAGAAATGGAAAGAGAGAAAAAGTGTGTATGCATATGTGTGTTTTTTTTTGAGAATCGAGAGAAGAAATGAAGCAGTGGCGTGCGATGCAGAGACACGGAGAAAGAGATGAGGAAGAAGGATGAGGCAATGGCATGTTACAAAGAGAGAGTTGAGAGAGACGAATAGAGCAAGAGATAACCAAACACATGCAAGGTCTCATTAACTAGCTGGATACAAAGTGAGTCCTGAATTGTCACTAAAGGGTTAAAAAAAAGTAATTTTAAGTAGGGGTGGGCATCCCATCCTGTGATCCCAACCCCATCCCGATTTTATTGGGATTGATCAATCTCATCCCGATCTCGTCCCGTCCTGATCTAGAATGGGATGGGACCGGGATGGAGATTTCCAATCTCGTCTCGTCCTGAATTGATTTTTTAAATATCTATTATTAATAATTTAATATATTTTTAGAAGTGTAATTCTTTCTTTAAATCGAATATTGATCATATTATGAGATACATATTGATAATTTGATATAAACATTCTAAGATACATATTGATCATTTGAGATACATATTCACTTAATGATGATATAATCATAAGTCACTCTATGATGATGTAAGCATTCTAAGATACATATTGATCATTCGATTGTATCACCAACATATTCTCTCTCATTCACACTTGTCCATCCCATTTGTCTAACATATATTCCCCAATATTTTACATGTTGTACTGCTTATCTGGTTGTAATTATAAACTTCATTTTGGAATTTTTTTTCTTTGGCACATTATTAGAAAGCCCAAATGCCTGGCTCTTATTTCCATTGATCTCTGCATGTTAAGTACACACAATTTTCAGCAAATTGGTCTCCGCAACTTGTACAAATGAACACATGCTTGGCACATTTACAATAATAAATTTTTTATTACCTGCTGATCCCGTCCCGAACCCGTTTGAGATGGAATGAGGTCGGGATGAGTCTATCTCGTCCCGAATGAACGGGATGCGATAGGGATGAGGTTCATCCCGTCCCATGTCGTCTCGTGCCCGCCCCTAATTTTAAGCCAATGCCCTTTAATTATTTATTATTTTACTTTACCTTGTGCCCCTTTTCTTTGGTGATGATTTTTCACTTGAGACTAGTTAATTTGAACTTGCAATTCAGGCTATATATCGTTGGACACAAATGTGAATTGACCAAAATACCCTTGTCATTTAAAAAACCCGGTTAGCATTGTTAAAAAAGTGTAAGGGTACTTTGGCTAGTTCACATTTGCATCAAATAGTACATGGACTAGGAATAGTGACCTAAAGTAAAAAATAATAAAAAGGAAAAAAACACTCATATTTGTATTACAATTGTATTTTTTTCCCTACACCCTATCAACTTTAGAACTATTGTCTCCCTGCACTCCAATTTTAGAAAGGTTGTCCTTACCTTTTGCTTGATCTAATGATGAGTTATCTATTTGCTAGAATTCCTGACAAATTTTAGGTTTGGCCTCTGAGGTCGTTGGCTGTATTGTTTGCAATATGAAAAGATTGTTGCCCAAAGATTTGTTCGAACCCCATAGAAAATTTATCCCAAGGGAAGAATTTTTTCAATGGGGATGGACTCTTCTAACACGAATTTGTCTAGGCAGTCAAGCTTTAAAGCCATTTTTTGCTAGACTTTGGTGTTCTTACACTTTTACCCATTCTCTTTAAAACATAACCACAAATATTATCTATATCTATAGAAGTGGTAGAAGTGTACAAAACCCAAAACCTGCTAAAAAGTGGCTTTAAAGACTGACTGCCTAGAATTGGGGCTTATAACACAAATGCCATGTTAGCTTGTGGTTGCTTTTCCACAGGTCCGAAGTTCTGATGTAGTTGAAATTAAAAAAAAAAAATTTAATGAATTTTCATGTTTATATATAGTTATGATTGTCTTGTTGGTGAATTGTTGAATTTTATTATTGATGCATGTGTTGGTATAAGCTCCAAGTTTATCTGGATATTTGCATAAATATAAATCAAAGGAAATAATTAATCATCATCCAACATTATCACTGTAATCACAATAATATTAATATTGTGCGTATCTCACATTGGCGCGATATAACACTTCACCAGACCATTCAATCGGTAGGAGTGATGGATGGTATGTACAAATGGCAGAGACGTAGTCAATGCGAGCTGATGAAACACTTACTAGGAAATCCTCGTTGAAGACGTCAATTGCAATGATCTATCATCACGATGAAATTTTCAAAGATTACTCAGGCCTATCGACCAAAGTTATGTTGGGATAGTGTTGGCTTGAATAATCCTACATCAAGGCCCATGATGGTGGTGTTTAAGTTGGGACAATATTGTTGCTATGTATAGTGGACCAAGGTGCATGCACATGCCTAACGCGCTAACAAGTGGTATCAGAGCCAATGGTTCTGCGAGAATTTGGCAAGGTGGAGGTGCAGGCGGCACATTCAAGGAGAGTAGGCACAGGTCTAGGTGAAGCGCAGGTCCTCCCGGTGAACGATCCAGAGTTAGACTCCAGAACCTTGCCAAGTGAGTATCCTACAAGTCCGGACGAGGTAGAGTTAGTGCAGTGGTTGCAACTAAGTTGAGTCAACAACACCTGGAATAGTCGAGCCCGTACACCGAGTACTACTCTCAGGATCGTGGTTGCGCAAGACACTTGAGGAGGAGGTGTACTTTGAGATGTTGCAAACAGGTTAGATGGATTGTAGGATGTGTGACGATTCGCGCCAAATGTGGAGATTGTTGGGATAGTGTTGGCTTGAATAGTCCCACGAGGAGTTGTCACTAAGGTTTATAAGAATTGATCCACCCCCTAATAGCAACAAGGTCTTTTAAAGAAAACCCCACACCACCTTAGCTCAGATGAAAGACCCGATATGGTGGTGTTTAAGTTGGGGACAATATCATTGCTATGTATAGTGCATCAAGGTGAGCGCACGTGCCTAGCGCGCCAACAATTGGTATCAGAGTCTATGGTTCGGCAAGAACTTTGCGAGGTGGATGTGCAGGCGACACATCGTTCAAGGAGAGTAGGCGCAGGTCCAATTGGAATGCAAATATTCCCGATTAACAATCCAGAATTAGACTCCAAACCCTTGCCAAGTGAATATCCTACAAGTTCGGACGAGGTGGAGTTAGTGCAGTGGTTGCGACTAGGTGGAGCCAACAACACCGAGAATAGTCAAACCCGTACACCGAGTAGTACTCTCAGGATCGTGGTTGTGCAATAAACTCGAGGAGGAGATGTACTTCAAGATGTTGCAGACATGGAGGATGGATTGTAGGATGTATGACGATTCACGCCAAAGGTACAGATTGTTGGGATAATGTTGGCTTGAATAGTCTCACATCAAGTAAGGAAGAGTTGTCACAAAGGTTTTTAAGGAGTGGTCCACTCCCTAATAGCAACGGGGCATTTTAAAGAAAACCCCACACTACCTGGGCCTAGATGGAAGACCCAATATGATGGTATTTAAATTGGAGACAATATCATTGTTAGTATAGTGGATTAAGGGGTGCGCACAAACTTGGTGAGGTGGAGGTGGAGGTGCAGGTGCAGGTGGCATATCATTCAAGTAGAGTAGGCGCATGACAGCGAACCAGATCTAGGTGGAGCGCAGGTCCTCTGGGTGAACAATATAGGAGTACATCGTTCAAGGAGAGTAGGCGCATGGCAACGAGCCAGATCCAGGGTTAGACTCCAACCCTTTGCCAAGTGAGTATCCTACAAGTCCAGGACGATGTGGAGTTAATGTAGTGGTTGCGACTAAGTGGAGCCAAAATCGTCAGAAATAGTCGAGCCCGTACACTGAGTACTACTCTCAAGATCGTGGTTGCACAAGGCACTCGAGGAGGAGGTGTACTTCAAGATGTTGCGAACCGGGCGGATGAATTGTATGATGTGTGACGATTCACGCCAAAGGTGGAGATTATTGGGATAATGTTGGCTTGAATAATCCCACATCAAAGCCCATTATGGTGGTATTTAAGTTGGGGACAATATCGTTGCTATGTATAGTGGACCAAGGTGCGCACACGTGCCTAGCGCGCTAACAAGCTATAGACTCGTTCAATATATCAGTGTAGCGCATGTGCGACCTAGATCATCTAAGGGCATTACATACCTGGCACTGCCTCAAATTTCCGTGGCCTAAACGAACAACCCTCTATGAAGTTGTCATTGGACGGTCACCTCACATAGCTAGTTAGCAAGTTGAGGTCTCGTTCATTAACGAAATTAACCATATAAATCGTTCCACCAACTAAGAGAGGCCATGCACCACCACCCATAGAAATAAGAAAAAACTCTCAGTCTTTCAATCCTTTATTATTATAATAATAGAAATAATCTCTAAAGTTGGAAATAAAGTTACTAACCATTAGGATAGGTGCCCACTTTATAAAATATGAAAAGATAAACTTGAAACACTCTAACAAAAGACAATGCAAAATACAATATTTGGCTGATTGGCACTCTAAGTAAAAAAAATTAAAATCAAAATATATTTTGGACCTTTTTTTTTTTTTTTTCCAGATTTGATTTCTCATATTTTAATTGATTTCAATCTTCTTTATCTGTTAAGGAATTTTTGCAGGACGTAGGACGAATTTCACCTCATGTTGTAGTGTTTGTAGACTCGATTGGATGGACAGATACAAATGATCACCTGGATGAATACAAGCGTAAAATCTACAAGGGAGTGGATTTCTACACAACAGTGGTTGAATCGATAGAAGATGGGAAGAGGCAAGTGATTGACATGGAGTATTATGTGATTCCAAGGATTATTATGTTTCTTAAGGTAGTGAGGTTAAAAATTTCGCGATGGAAAGGCTTGTGTTCATCGGTTGGAATGCATAGGGAAGGGTTCACTGAATTTGCGGAGTCCATAACAAGGTTGGTGGTTCAACATTCCCAAGTGCAAGGATTTGAGGTAGCTAGAAATGAAGGGACATTAGTGCTAACTTGGAAGGGAAAGATCCTTGTAGGGCTAAACAAAAAATCGATCAAACCGATTAAACCGACCGAACCGATAAATTCGGTTCGGATCGGTTTCGATTTTAAAAAATTCAAAACCGAAGTGGTCGGTTCAGTTTTCGGTTTCTATGTGATTTTAACCGACCAAATATATATAATAAATAATATATATTTTATATATAAATAATACAATATGTTTAAAATAGTCGGTCAGTTCAGTTTTATTTCGGTTTTGATTCGATTTTAGTCAGTTCGGTTCGGTTACGGTTTGCATAAATTAGAATCGGTTCGGTTTCGGTTTGAAAATTTTTAAACCGACCTAAGTCGGTTCGGTTTTCAGTCCTAGATCCTTGTTTCGACAACAGCATGGAGGTTTTAGTGCGATGCGGTCTTGAGTAGGAAATAAGATTGTCTTCCAATTCTAGGCAACCAAACTTTATAGCCACTTTTTAGTCAGGTTTTGGGCTTTTTATATTTCTATCTATTCTATAGATAATGTTTGTGGTTGTGTTTTAAAAAGAATAAATAAAAGTGTAAAAACACATTAGCCTGACAAAACTCAAGATTGTAAAAAAATGGCTTTAAAGCCTGACTGCCTAGACAAACTCAAGATTGTCATGTACTTTCTCTGTTTTCTAGGATTCCCAAAACTTCGCTTTTTGTTTAATCTCGTTTTTATTATATAGCTATTACTGGAAGTTCTTAGGAGTGTCCAGTTAAGTCCTAATAGGTTTAAAAGGTTGCTATTTGAATGTAGTTTTCATTATTTTAGTAGGTTTTTAAGTTGTTATTGTCGAGTTATCTATATGAGTAGCTCCAAATCAAATTTCAGCGTCGAAGTTTCAATTAATCAATTAACTAGTTATTGGAAAGTCCCAAGATCTTGTTGAACGATCACAAATTCATAGTACAAAAAGCTTGTTGGTTAACTATAAAAGATTTTTAATTTTTTCGAGATTTGCACAATTAACACACAAATGTACATTTTCGCTTTGTGAGGCTTAACTCCTTGTGGCGTTTATCTCATCGGGTTTGCACGTTGTGGGGTTAATATTTGTTAGGGGTGCTAAAAGGAAATTATTTATCACCTCTCATAGTGTATATGTGCTAAAAAATTATTCAAAGAGAGGTGATAAATAATTTCCTCATGGTGTTTCCCGTGGATTGCACATATACACTTGAACCAAGGATGGTGTTGTGACCTAGATGATACAATTTTTCGCCATCAAGGGGAAACATTACTGCGCGATAGGTCTTTGATGACTACCCATTTGTGTAAATTTTAATCAGTACATTGTCCAATACAAATTTGAAACGTTCAAATAATTGCTAAGCCTCATGCATTTGATAAGTGACAATGTCACAAACATAATATATGAAAGCAACTACCAGAAATTGAGACCTCTATAGGACAAATGTGATCGTAAATTTGTTTCTTGAAACATCCATTGCAAGCTAGAAACATGACATTTCAAATGATTCAACCCCTCAAATGATAACAACGAGTTAACACTCTTAGAGAGGAGTATTAATATATTTATGCTATATGCTTTCATAAAAAAAAAACACTCTCATAGATAATATCATGCTCGTCGTTGAGTTTTACATAATGGTCCTAAATGTTTATATCACGTCAAGTAAAACTCTCTAAAGGTTGTTGCTATGTAACACCGCCACTTCCACTAATACTGTTTGACTAACGCTATCATGCACCTCTCATCGCCATCTTCTCCAAACTCAACAGATGAAATAATGATGTGCTCTCAATATTTTATACTCAAGAAAAACATACGATGATAGGATCAAAATGCTAGTTGATTGTATACTTTCTAATTATAGTACACAGTGAACATTTTTTACCATGTCATATAAATAAAATTTAGAAATAATTGGCCCAACAGATGTTATTTAATGAGAATCAAATTCTCCGAAGAAACGTAGTTTAGTTAAGCTTATAGTGTAAATATTATCAACCAGAAGGAACATACTAAAAGCTCTCCACTATTGATTATGCTCTATGCTCTATGCTCTATGCTACGACTTATGCTATAATTAGGTTGTTATGTTTTCATTGGACTGAGATTGCAAATCTAAAGTAAGCGTATTAGATTTGTGCGTTGTACCCTTTTTCCTTTGATAAACTTTTTTTCATTGTTTTTTTTTTTTGTAGCAAAGTCTTAGTGAGACAACAATCATATCAATGTAGCTTGTATTGCATAAATAAAGAAAGGATATAGTAGAGCCAAACATACTTTTATGCTCTTAAGCTTCAAAAGAGGTTTTACCAATGAGGTACTAGCTCAGTAGACTTGTGGCGAATGGTATCACAAGTCTAAGGTTTGAATCCCGTAGGCCACATCTATGGTGGGGAGGAGTTAATGGATGACAAAAAGGTTTAAATTCATGTCCTACAAATATAATCAAACGAAAATTTTAATATTTTTTCCTTCGTTAAGATTTTTTTTCCTCGAATTTTTCTTAGCATGTTTTCAATGAGACAATATTTAACGCGTGGAATACCACTATAAAGTCACAATATATTGGTGGGACATTCAAAAGGGAGTGTTATAAAACAGTTCACAATGTCTTCTTATGAAGACCCTCATTAACTTGATAACGGGCTATATATATATATATATATATTTTTTTTTTTTTAATTATGATATTAATCAGAATTACTAGTAGTATTATATTTATTTTCAAATTCCATGTGAGGTGTTTGCCATGTGAGATCAGAATAATGCATATATCATTATACACATTGAGGTCCACAAACACACATGGGAGGAGAGTGGGCAAAGCCATTACTCAGCCATAAACTAAGTAATCTTGTAGTACACAACTATATACATATTTGGATGACTTGAAGTCTCTGCTACCTTTGAATAAAAGCATGTAAGAACAAACTTAGTAAACAGACAACAACCCAAGAGAAAGCATGGATGTAGGTCCATTCCAAATCATTTGTTAGTTGTGTATATCTAAATCCAAAATCACAATAGCCTCATGTTTTATCATGTACCAAATTCAAAATTCCTTTAAATATTCTCAATTATGTAGAAAAATTAAATAAAAAATGAATTGGATTTCTGATTTATCATATTGATCAATATCAAAATTTTCCTATTCAAGATTTATAAAATCAACATTTGGATCGAATTAGATCTCAGCCCTAGTGTAGGGTACATACTCGGCTATTATTACATTTTTTGGAAGGTCTTAAAAATGGTCCAAAATCGTTCAAGTTTTTCAATACTTGGGTGCATGATAGCTAGGGACAACCACAACCAATTTATCAAAATTCGAACAAATGGTTACTAGCTCTGCGGTTTAACTTGTGACGGATAATATTACAAGTTCATTGTTCGAATTGAATAAAAATCTTGCTCACCCTTCAAAAATAGGATAGATGCAATGGATACCTGATTGACAGCCCTAGTTTATCAAAAAATATTAGATTAAAAAAAAAAAAAAAACTAAAACTAGGTGGATATTGAAGTATCATTATCACAAAAAATAAGAAAATTTCTTAAAAACAGGCGCCAAGAGAAATGAAACTAACCAAATGTCTCTGTTTCCTCTGTTTCTACACAATAGTCTTTCTTCTTTGTCTTTCCTCACCTTCTTATCCACACTTTGATCAATCTCTCCTTCGATTTTCAACCCAATTTGTGGTTCCAATTAATGCTCAAACCCAAACCCCACCATCTTCGTCTCTTCTCAGCCTCCAGCCTCCAATCTTTCTCTCTTTCCTCTCCTCTGCATTTTAATATTTTTGATCCATTTCATCAAACCCAATACTTGAATTTATGTAACTTGATCAAATTTTGATTGATAATGGAGAAGTTTTTGCACAGAGAGAATGTTCAAGTAGGCCAGACTCCCCGGAGATCAATTGGGTCTCCGAAAACCCAGTTCAGTAGCTCAGATGTAGACTTCCATGACGTATTTGGTGGTCCTCCGAGGCGGTCTTCGCTCCAAGATAGGCGGAGAATGGGCCTCAGAGACTCTATGGGGTTTATAGAGGACGAAGAAGAAGAAGGAGGAGAGACGAGCTCATCTCGGGATGTTTGGTCTGGTTTGGGGGAGAAGCCAGTGTTTGGGGAGGAGGTTTCCAGTAGGAAAAGATACCCCAGTGATGATTTCTTTGATGATATTTTTAGGGGTGATGAGTCTTCAGGGTCGACGCCAAGGAAGTCTGGTTGGGATGCTTCAAGAATCGAAAGTCCGGGTCGACTGCATTCTGACCCCTTTGTTAGTTCATCATTGCCTCCAACACTCAGGTTTTGAATTTTTTTTGTTGATTCTATGTTCATTTACTCTGTTAGAACATAGAACCAAAAACTCATTATATTTTTAATAGGCGAAATATAGCTCCATATTAATCCCTTATAGAATGATAATCCATTTAGAACTTCTTTATAATAGGTTCTATTAGACTGATGCAATTTTGTGACAGAATTACTCTTCATCATAGTGAATTCATCATCATAGTATTAAACTTACCTGGGTGATTGAGTCATAAATGGATCGGTCTTTCATAGTTTACTCTATCCAGAGTTATATATAGAATGCCCCAAATGATTGTAAGTAGTGTAGTACAAGTTTCACAAGAGCACCAATCGGAGATCCGGGATTCAGAGAAGTGTGTGAGCTAGAAATTTGAACACTTCCATTCTGTTTGGGTCGTGACAATATAATTTAGAAAATATCGGTAGGGTTTAGTTCCTAGGATGCATTTTCTGTGAATAGTTAGGTTTGCAAGTATGTGTGGCTTATTTGGGGTGCACTCTTTGATGCTCTCATGCATCTGTGACCAAGTGGTATGGTATAGTCTTCTATAGAAAAAAAATGAAGAAGAACAAATCTGGGGTTACGTATTAAGTTGCTACCTTTTGACAACGCGAGCTAAATTTTTATGTTATTTTCCTGACTTTCCTATGCTTGTAAAATTTTCAGTCTCCCCACAAAGCTAGCTAAGGATAATGAGTATCCAGCATTTTCTGCTACTAGTCATAACTCACGTGAGAGCAATGAGAATTCTCCATTGGCACTAGGTTTTCCATCTTTACCTAGTGTGTCTGCTAGATTTTCAAGCCAGGCGATCCAAGGACAAGATGGATGGAAAGATGATATGCAATATACCTATCGTCAGAGCTCTTTATCTAGAGAATTTTCTCTCAATAGTCGAGGGTCATCACAAGCCACGACTGATAAACAGGAGACTGAAAGCTTCTTGAAAAATAGTTTAAACAGTTTAGAAGTTACTGATAGTAACAGTCAGTTCCACTTCTCTATATACAAATGGGGGAGTACAACACTGCCAGTAGTGATGCCTCTTCGTGAAGGAAACAGTTTAAGCTTCAAAAGACAGGATAAACCTGAGAAGGGAATGACTGACTTTCCTGCATTAGTCCAGCAAGGTGCCAAACTTCCTTCATATGGTGATAGTTTGACAACAGCGAATAGCTCCATTTTGCAAGATTCCCAAGACCAAGAAGGTAATTTGGTTCTTAACATGAAGAATTATAGAGTAGATACATATGAAGTGTTTTCTGCAAAACCTGTATCATCAAAACCTCTGACTGAACTTCAAAATATTGTTACTGAAAGTTTCAATGAAGATGGATTCAACTGAGAGCACGGGCAAGAGAATTCTCACTTCGAAGCAAGAAGCTCAGAAGCCTGAACTGATCCCTTTATATTCCCTATTGACTGATGATTCCGATAGACAAGGTAATGCTCTCATTGATGCCAGGTCAACTTTATTGCACTTACTAAACTTTTGAGAATACTTTTAAACAAGTTTCAGAAATCTTCCATCACAAAATGCAGGTAAGGAAATTAAACGTGGTTTTGGTGCCACAGTGATGAACAAAGTTTTGTCTGAGAGCACAGAGAAAATTTCTCCTGTTTCAAAGAAAGTACCAAATGAACTCGAACCAAATCCTATGTATTGCTTGTTGACGAATGATTCTGATACAAAAGGTAATGCCTATAAACAAATTTTGACGTTACTTTTTTTTTTTTTTTTTTGAAATACTATTGAAAATAATCCTAAGAAATTTCCCTTCACGAAAATCGGGAGGTTTAAACGTGATTCTTCTGCATTTGCTACTGCAGCAAACATACGTGTACCTGGACGCTTGGAGAAAAGCAAGTCTGTTTCAAAGAAAAAGGGACAGAAACCTGAGGCGAACACTCTATATTGCCTGTTGAGTGATGATTGTGGTAGGGAAGGTATGCATGTAAAACTATATCAACTTTATGGATCAGTGAGGTATCTTCAAACTCTCCTTAGCATTGCATTCATTCTCATGCATGTAGGAAATGATAAGGCAGTTGAACAGGGAAGAGAAGACAAAATGAAAAGCACGAACACATCAGCAGAAAGCGATGAAAGCCGTAAAAATGAAAAGAAGCAAAATGGAAAAAAGAACGTCTCGAGTAGTCCAAGTAACTCTAGCTTGAAAGACTTGCCCGTAAATAGAGAGGAAAAAGTGGGCGGCAACAAGGTCAAAGACTTTGTCAAGATTTTCAATCGGAAATCACCCTCAAAACTGATTCTTAATTCTGAAGCTCTAAATGATAGTGCTTCAGTCAAAGACGGTAATTCTAGAACAGAGGATCAAGAGAGTATTGATGCCGTCAAGGTACATCAGAAAGAAAAGGTAACTAGCATGAAAAACTTTATTATATACTTCAAGCAGTGTAGGGTTTAGGCACACATACACAATCTATAATCTGGTTTAAAAAATGACAATTTTTTTCACAGTTATAAGGTCCTACTAAATTCTATAAATGGTTAAACAGATAGATCAAATTCAGAAACAGTCGGAGAAACCTCAGGTTGAAGTAAAAAGTGCAGCAAGGAAACAGTCAGAGAAACCTCAGGTTGAAGTAAAAACTGCTGCACGGAAACACTCGGAGAAACCTCAGGTTGAAGTTAAAACTCCAGCACGGAAACAGTCAAAGAATCCAGAGGTTGAAGTTAACAATGAAGCACAGAAACAGTCAGAGCAACCTAAGATTGAAATAAAAACTGCAGCACGGAAAATTTATACTGTGTTCTCAGAGAGGGAGGATTGCTCAGCATTACGTTCTGGTTAGTTCTTACCTGTCAACTAGATGAGAAATCTAGCTTGTTTACATAAGCTTCATTGTAAATAAGACTTAAGTCTCACTTTACAAACACGTCTTTTTGTTTTTCTGAGCTGCACTATATCGAGTATTTCAGACAGGGTTTCATAACACATCTATTTGTTTGCTTTTCATTAGAACCAACTGGGTCCTCTACTAATGTGGATGAGTCTCATTATGCAGATCTCAACTGCATGGTATATTTCTTTTTCAGAGATTGATTTTACAATTTTACTACTCAGTGCTTGCGTTCCTGTCTAAAAAATTCCTTTCTTCGTTCTGTGAACAGATAAAAGAATTAACTGATGATCAGAGCAAACAACCCCAAAGTAACCAACCTACCGAAGATTTCCAGGTAAATGCTGTTGCACTACCTTTTGTGTATAGGCTTTGCTTACTCTATTTACCAAAATGCAATAACCGTAGTGGCTGGATTTGATGTAGGTTTGGGATGCTAAGATAAGAAAGTGGTCAAATGGGAAGGAACACAATATCCGCTCATTGTTATCAACCCTACAATATGTAAGTAGTGTTAGTCCGAATATTCTTATCATCTTATGACATTTCTGTTATCAAATCTTGAATCTTGGTCTAGAATGTGAGCTTTAATGGACTAATTTTAAATCAAATATTCTTGATTACCAAGTTGAAATGAAGTTATATGAATTAGAACTTCACTATTCAAAAATCCTTGTTTCATTTCACTATGAAGTTTTTCCAAACCTGGTCTGGATGATTTCACATTCTGTCCCTCCCACCATGGGAGGTGTTTCCATATGCTTTTCTTAAGAGACTCGTGATGAGCAGTTCTCAAAATTTGGTCCGAATGGTTCCACATGCTGTCCCTTCCATGATGGAGATGACACCCTCAAAACTTTTGAAAAATGTTTGCGACTGGGAAATGTATTAGAAGAATAGGCATAACCAGTAAAAGGTTGAAACAATGGTACTGGCTCATTAGCGTATTTATCATATTGTTATTTATTTTTGGGGAATATTCTAAATTAAAGCTTACAAAATCAGCTCACAGTTCCATAATTCGTTGGAATTTTAGGATAAAAACTGCTTCCAGTTTTTGTAATATTTACAATTGCTTAAACTGTGAGCATTGTTATATAGGATCCTGAAACAATGACTGATAAATAGATTCTTTTGAACTTCATATTATTGTATTTTTTGCCTCACTATATCTTATCTCTCAACTATTTAAGTCGCTTATTCTCAGGTTCTTTGGCCTGAGAGTGGGTGGAAGCCAGTGCCCCTTGTTGACATAATCGAAGGAAATCCCGTGAAGAGAGCCTATCAGAAAGCTTTACTGTGTCTGCACCCAGATAAGCTTCAACAGAAAGGCGCTGCACTGCATCAAAAATACATTGCAGAAAAAGTTTTTGATATTTTACAGGTAAGAGTTTTGTAGGACATAAATCCTTGCTAATCATCTAAATCACGCAGTGCATGATAGGACTACCGAACCATGAAACAATAAACATAGTCAGATATACCTGCATTAAGAACTATGAAATCCCATATAGTCTCGAGAAAAAGACCCCCAACTTCGTTAGACTTAAAGAGATGCAATAAGAACTGAAGCTGAAAGCCAGCCAACCCCCCCCCCCCCAACATACAAGCATATTGGTCAAACAGCAAAACTCCACCCCCTAGAATCATACTCTTAGAGAACTTTGAATCATCCTCAATTACTTTGAGCCACAATGGGACTATGGAAGCTAATCTCTTATCCATGAGCCAAAGTTTAGGTAGGTTGTGTTGTAGGACATGGGTAATCTACATTGAATAGTAGGAGGAATCGGATAGTCTGTTGGGTGAGAAATTCTAATTTCAACCTTAATATATTTATGAACAACTAGATAGAGGATTGGCAGAAATATACATATCAATTAAGTTATTACTGCCTCACGAGCATTATCATTTTCTTGTTTAGTTCCGATCCTCACTCGTAGGGTTAATAAAAAAAAACATTAGGCAGCTAAACTGTCTTCTCAAAATGTCAACACAAATCAATTGTAGGACTTTCTGCCAGGCAGTCACTGATGAACATATATCCATGACATCTCAACCATCTTCATAGATTTAATACATTCCTGTCCAAGTTCCAGATATTATTAGCTGTATATGTTCATATGGTTGGTGCAATCATCAAAGCATAAAGAAAGGCGAAAACTAAAAGAAAGGCGATCGGTCAGGAGGGAAAATGACACAAGTTTAACTTAAAGTGATCGTAAACTTATGAGTGCTATTGATCACATTCTTTTGGGACCCTCTAAAGTACTAGAGTATAAAGAACAGATTCCCTTAATCATCTGGTTGGTGTTATTGATAGGTCCTGACATCTCATATGGGCATATTTTGTTGGTGCTTTATTTATATAGATTTGCTCTTATTTTATGATAAATTATTATGGAAATATTTTTTTTCTAACGACATGGTTAACTTTCTGTAACAGGAGGCATGGACTCATTTCAATTCACTGGGTTCATTTTGACAGTAAAAGGTTCAGTAAAGTTACAGTATTTGTTTATTCAACAAATATTGATTTATTGTGGGTGTGTAATTAGCATATGGTCTGTATATAATTTTGACAGTATATAATATATACGATTGATATCATGGACATCTGAATCTGTTCAATGTCGTCGGGCAGCAGAAATAGATTGCCTATACCAATATGAACAAAGTAGTTTAATATATGACTTCAATGTAATCATTTCTAGTTCATTTGCGGAGGATTTAAAAAAAATTGTATATGAAGATAGCATAGGGAAAGAATAAATTAGCATGCACGCCTTAACGTCCAAGTGGGTAATTTAGGTTTTCGCTATGGCTCCGAAGTGCCACTTTTCCACAACTCAAGTTAATGACCTGCTAAATATAGAATTCACTCAAGACTACAGCAGGTTTTTAAATGGAAGACAGGCTAAATTTTGACAATTCCTCGGTGGGTTGAGCATGCTCAAGCACTTTGTCAGAGAATGTGGTTTCCCACTCACAATGGTAAAAAGTTAAAACATAAAAAATAAAAATTAGTTTTCAAAAAAAAAAAAAAAAACACTTTAGCAGTAAAAAAAATTCCTTTTGAAAAATTTACCTAACTATACCATATTCAAGTGTTATGGGCTCAAAATTACCATATCTCTAGAGAAAATAATTTTTTTTTATCGTTAAATTGGTCTATGATCAAAACCATGAAATTGCCGTAACCTCCATTTTTCTAACCGAAGGCTACATGACTTATCCAATAGGGTTAACCAAACCAGACCCGAAGGCTACAATATTGTTGACACTTAATGTCCTCGTTCCTCGTTGCCTCCATCTCGCATAGAGACTTGCTTTCGCTCCAGTCCATCGCCTCCACTTTGCATGAAGACTCGCTTTCGCTTCGCTCCGGTCTAGTCCATCTAAGCAGCTACATTCAATACCTGAAGACTTATCAACGGCGGAGCAAATGTGCTCCTAATAATCGGGCGAAAACTCACAAAATCCTAACTAGTGAGTCTCGAACCCGTGACCTCTCACAAGGAGAGTGGATGTCCGACCAACTGAGCTACAATTGGTGGACTTTCTAACAAATGTTAACCTACTACTAGTTGACCACAGTTAAATGCTCGTTTTCAATAACTTGTTTGATAAGAACATACCTTATTATCATCCTGCATAAAAACGTGCCATTAACTGTGGTTGATTAATTGTGACCAAAGGATTGTGATTTCTCTAAAAAAAATGTCCAAATTTATCGAAATATTTTTTTTTGAGTTACTGAAATATTTATTTCTTTCATTATATTAGTTTTAATTTTCGTACATTGTAACCCGTTATAATCTTAGTTTAGTATTAAAATTTTGTTATACAAATTTTTCAGTACCACGACCACTATACCATAACCATCACAACCACCACCACCACGCCATTACCACCACCACCACCACTATCATAGCATAATAACCACAACCAACATCACCTCACTATTACCACCATAATCATTGTTGTCGCATGCCACCACCATGACCATCATAACATAACAACCACCATCACTATCATAGCACAATCACCACAACCAATAATACCACCTCACTATTACCACCATAAACGTTGTCATTGTGCACCGCCACCACGACCACCACAATATAACAACCACCGCCATTGCTACTATCACAACCACCACTACTACCACCACCATCGCCTTCGCCACCACCATAACAAAACCATCACAACCATAGCCACTGCCACCATCACCGCCAACTCCACGATTACTGCTACCATAGCATACTCACCACAACCACCACTAGTACCACCACAACTACCCTAGCATAACACCACTACCACCATAGCATAATCATCACCACCACCTTCACTACTATCACCGCCACAACCACCATAGCCACTGCAACCATCACTACCACTATGGCCGCCGCCGCCACCACCACCATTTTAACAAACATTGCCATTGCCACCACCACCACCATCATCGCCCACATTTGCAATCACCATCATCACAACCACAATCACCGCCACCATGACCCTGCAACAATTACTACTACCATCATCAACACTACCTATGATCACTTGTCTAATTTGCATCGATTTTCCTTAATTACTACCAAACACCCGTAAAGTAATGCAATGCAATGCAAATGCATTATTTTACAGTATACCAAGCGGAGTCTAAGATAAATTTGTATTACAGTACAACTCTTGTGATATTTTTTTATGTAATATGTAAAAGTTTAAAAGGCTTAAATTATATTGATAACTTCAAAATTATAACAAATTATTTTTAAGTTAAATATTTTAAAATCATCTTACTAAAATTACCTAGAAAAAACAAAATCACAATCCTTTTACGACAGTAAATTTCTCACTCATAATAATAGGAGTTACAGTAAAATTTTCAAAATTACCCTAAAATAAAATACTTTTTGACCAAAGTCAACCAACGTCTTTCAAAAGAAAAGAATTTTGGTCTGGAAACTGTGGAGGAAGTAAGCGGGAGAAGATAAAAAAGCTAAAAAAGAGACAGACAGAGACAGAAACACCTTCTCCTTCACTTCTCTTCTCTCTCTCTCTTGCAGAGTAATGGGTTTGGGACTCTGATTTGTAGGGTTTTTGGGTCTGGCTGTCTCTCTGTTTCGTAGCTGAAGCTCTTCTATGAACTCTTTTGCCCTTCTATCATTGTTCTGCCCGGAAAATTGGAGTTGGGGTTGCTGCTTAGTCCCATTGTTGCTGAATCTCTTATGAGTTCTTTCTCCAAACAGGTAAATGGGGTTTTATGGTTTTTGATTTTCTACAATGGGTTTTCTTTGATTCTCCAAATAGTTGAAAATTAGTTCAGATTTGGTTGTGAGTAGCTTGTTTGTTTGGTTTCAATTATTGCTGCTTTGTTTTGGATCTGTTTTGAAGTCTGGGGTTGAGTGTGTTTTCAATTGTACCTGAAAATTGCAATCTCAATCACAAATCATGTTTGGGTTTTCTTTGGTTCGTTCCCGATGATAAATCATGTAATGTAACTATCAATGTCGAAGTAGTTAGCAGTCTAAATCCTTTAGGTGATATGGTTCTTCTTGGTCCTGGTTACTTCTAAACTGTGTACCATTGGAGAAAGTTTGAAATTGGCAGAGGATAGAGGTGATGAAGTCCAAAACATCAACAGAAAGTGACTGTGAGAACTTAGACAACTTACCAATAGTAAAATATTTGGGATCTATTGGAAAATATCTTGAGTAGGGGAAACTAGGGATTGAGAGCTTAGAATTTTGTACTTTTACCAAGTGAAAAACCGATGTGTCCAAATCCGTCCCTTGTTGATTTTTGACTTGCAAAGATGAAAAACGGTGAAACTGAGACTATCGCTGTCGCGGCCAAAGGCCCTCCGATGGTAAAGTCAGGCACTGGACAAGAATGGAGATAGACTGATAAAATTAGGATTGCATGTGTGCATCTTTCTCCTCCATTTTGTTCACCTTATATAGTGAGTGTTTGACTCCTTTATTGACTCTACCGTTGAGGGCGTGATGGAGAGAAGATATCTCGCTTAGAATATTACATGTCCATGTTTGACACTTGGCTCTCTTTGGGATCCAATGCTTGATTGGACAAAGAGGCGTGCAATTGGAGCTTGAGCCTGCTATAGTCCAGAGGTTTGTGTTCGGGCCTTATTATCCTGGGCCAAGTTTCAAAATTCACGTTACATTTGGCTTGCGTAAGGCCTGAGTTGGACCTGTCTTAGACTAGACTAAGGCCCTTTCACACTAGAGTTGACATGTGCCACGTGTTAGGCGCTGGTTGGGTGACTGTTTTGATGTCTCAATGTCTCATCAATTTTGCTGACAAAATAAACAAGATGAGGAAAGTTGATTGAGAAAACATGAACAACCATTTTAGAGAGGTTTAGAACCCCTTAATCCCTTGCTGTGGGGTTTTTCTCATGTTTATCCTCCAAGGAGAAACAAGACTATAGTTGCATTGTCCTACAATTACAACTTCTAATTTTGAGGCTAAAACATCAACCATACCTTTGGAATCTTGCCGCCACTTGAGATGTCAAAGTTGGAGGCAGTTTATGGTGTAGAGTCACGAGACCACTTCCTTTTGCATTATGATTTTTGCTAGTTCCGTCTATTCGTGCTTGTGGAGTGGATTGGGTGAGTATTCCACAACGGAATCGGATAAGTGAGATTTCGAGTAAGTGTTTACATAGTCTTTTTCTGTCCAAAGAAATGATTCATGCAAAGAGCAAAGAAAAAAATATCATTCAACCTCCAACCCATTTAAATATTCCAAACAACAGGGCTAGAAAATTAATGTGTGCTCAAATATAGGAGCTAGTAATCGGCGATATGCTCATATGGTAAGTGATGAGGTCCCCTAAGGATGTGCTCGTTGGTGGAGTGTAAAGTCTTTGCAGAAGGCATAGGAAGGGTGACATGGTTTTTTATAACTTATGTCATTGTTTAGGCCATCTGGCCAGAGAGGAATACTAGAAACTTTGGGAGTTCCTTTCTGGGGACCATGTTGCAATGGATGGTATGTGTGCTCTTTTGGCTCATTTGTCCATCTGTATTCTGTTCACTCAATTTATGCTAGAATGGAGCAATTCACGAGGATTCAATAATGTCTCATTACTGTTCCATGTGTGGGGCTTTTATTCATGGTAATGTTGCCTTTTGTATAGCTGCATATTATTTTCATTGAATTTAAACTTCTCTAAAAAAATGATAAGCAAATAAATAAATCCATCACTCTGAGCGCAGGTGTGCCTCAAGCATAGCATCAACATGCTCCATGAGTCATAGCCTGAATTTTGCAGCTGTACTACAGTTAGCCACTTTGAATTTTTCTGCTTCTCCAGGAAACAAGATTACCTTCAAAGTTGTAATGACCTTATCCTCACCTATGAATAACGAATTCAAAATTGCTGTACGAGCATGGGCTTATAGCTTGTGCCTTCCTAGTGAAAAACTTAATTGCCCTTTTGTGGTTCAATATTGAAAATAAGTGCTAATATTTCCATGGTTTGATCATGGGCAATCAGTATTCCTCTAATATTATCATTTTACATCTCTATGTAATTTTATGAAGGTTTTTCTCGAGCCAATGTTTGTCACCACTGTTTTCCATACGTCTCCCCTTTCCTCTCTATTTCTTATTCTATAGGAGTTGATAATTTCCTTTCTGGCTTTCCCCTAAAATACATGATAATGTTGTGTGGTATTCTAGTTTTGTGATGAAGATGGATAAAACTAAGCACTTTTGTATGGCATCTATTTTCCTCTTAATTTTTTTTGTTCCTTATGTTATTTATTTTTTTGTGTTAGCACATACAAGATGGTTATGTTTCTGCCGTTTCTATGTCTGTAGGCTGGAACTAGGCATTGATGTTTTGCTGGTTCCTGTAACAAATACGAGAAATGAAACAGGGATCAAAAACCACATGGAAGTCTATAGTTCCTTTTCATCTGGGAAGCAAATCAGCCACACGTTTCTGTATCTTCCCCAAAGTGAGCGCAGATCTCAGTCCAGGCAATGCACCGGTTTATCTCAACGTTTATGACTTGACACCCATGAATGGTTATGTTTATTGGGCAGGGCTTGGCATCTTTCACTCTGGCGTGGAAGGTAATTATCATGATTTTCTGGATATCAGTTAAAGTTCTGAATCTGATAATATATCTTTAGTTTCTTATTGCTGAATTGGATCACTAATCGATCATTCTAAGAAGATATGTGTTTCATATTATCCCGGTTATATAGTATGTCATTTTTGAGTAAAGGATTTGAAAATGTTAAAGAATGCTTCATAAAATTGTAGAGATCATAACTCATGATGTATTTTGCTTTAGTATGTCCTCTGTATTCCGGATTAGGTTTAATTGCAGTGTGTTGGTGAACCAAACTAACAATTTACTCCTCTCTCTCCAATCTCCATAGAGGCCTCCTTGCAGTCTTTCTAGACTTCACAGGACATTTTTGCTGGTCCCATCTCACTACTACCCACCCTTTCCCTATTCTCTTGACCAAAGAATCAACAAGCTTCACCCCCTCCTTTGGTTGAAGGAAATGCATCGAGCTTCCTTCCTGTTGTGGACTGTTCTGCATGGTAAGGTTCTCGCAGTGGACACATCATTAGAAGAGGTCTCATAATCCTTAATCATTATGCGCTTTGTGATCAGGCAGATGAGTCCATTGATCACCTGCTCATATCTAGACCTGTAAACGGATCGGATATGGAGCGGATTGGCTTGTATCCTATCCAATAAGCAAAAAAAATCAATTTCTATCCGATAATCTGACGGGTCGTTAATAATCAAATTCATATCCGATTTGTTAACTTATCGGATATCCAATCCGAAAATTTTAATTTGATTAATTATTTTTTGGTTATTATACATTTATCTCACATCCTTCAAAAGTTGAACAATAACAACAAAGTGAAAATATCCAAATAAATGGTAGGACAACTCCAAAAAAAATTAAGATATAGTTCACTAAAAATTCACTAGGCATCCAACCGAGAACTAGTACAAAATGAGAACTAATGATTATGATAGCCATGATGTTCAATTACATTATAGAGAACAAATCACTGAAGTGATAAAGCCCAAGGAAAACAAAACAATGGATCCAAGTTTTTAACAACTTTCCCATACTCAAAGCCTAAAGCAAAGAAGACACAACTCCATAGAGAACAAAAATTTAAAGCAGTAAAGCCCAAGAACAATCGCTCCAAATCTTCAGTAACAATTCTATACTCAAAGAAAGAAATAACTGCTCCAAGTCTCCAACAACAGTTCCATAAGCTCGCCTCAATATGCAAAAATCGAATGACTAATCAGAACTTACAAAAAGTAATAGTTGAAAAGTATTATTTGCTATAAGACATCATCATCATCAAAGCCCATTCCCGATACTTTCAGGGTCGGCTACACGGATTTTGGTTATCCAAGTAATGCGGTCTTCCCTCATATCCTCGCCTAATCCAAGTTTCAGGATGTTGTCCTTCACTGCCTTCATCCAAGTTTTCAACGGTTGTCCCTTCCATCTACACAATCGATTAACTTGCCAATCTAGACATTTTCTAATTGGCGCCGTGCTTGATCTCCTTTGCACGTGATCAAACCACGTTAAACGCATTTATCTAATTTTGTCCTTTATAGGTGTTATACCTAAGTATCTCCTAATTCTTTCATTCTTAATTTTAACATACAGGTTTTAACATACATCCATCTTAACATACGCATTTCTGCCACCGCAATCCTATGCGTATGTTGTCCCCTAGTAGCTCAACATTCTAAACCGTATAACATGGCTGGTTGAACAATTGTCTTATAACATTTCTTTTTTAACCTTGCAAGCATCATTCTGTCGCATAATATTTCTGACGTCATTTTCCATTTCATCCAACCAGCTTTAATCCTATGGTCTATATTTTTTCCAATAGCCCCATTCTTTTGAATTATAGATCCTAGATATCGAAAAGCCTCATACTCTGGGACCTTCATGTCTTCGATCTTAATTGCATTATTCCTCTCTCGTGATTCATAACTAAAGTTGCACACTAGATATTCTGTCTTTGAACGACTAATTCTAAAACCCTAATTTTTGACCTAAACCTTCATTAGTCTCATCAATTAAGACAATATCACTGCAAATAACATGCACCAAGGTACATATTCCTGCAGATGTCTCGTCAACTCATCTATGACTGAAACAAAAAGGTATGGACTTAAGACCAACCCTTGATGTAGTCCTACTGACACTGAGAATTCATTGGACATCCCGCCGACTGAGCAAACACTTGTTACAACTCCTTCAGACATATCCTTAATGATATCGACATAACATTGAGACATTTTTTTCCTTCCAAGCACCCACCAAATTAACTCCCTGGGGATCTTGTTATAGGCTTTCTCCAGATCAATAAAAACCATATGCAAACTCTTACGTTCCTCTCGATATTTTTCTATAATTTGTCTAAGCAAGAAGATGACATCCGTAGTAGACCTACCCGGCATAAATCCAAATTGATTTTTGAAACAGTGGTTAAACTCCTAACTCTTTGTTCTATGACCCTTTCCCAAAGTTTCATTGTATGACTTATAAGCTTTATCTTTCTATAGTTTGAGCATTTCTGAATATCCCCCTTCATTCTTATAAATTGGTACCACGATGTTGCACCTCCATGAATCAAGCATTTTTCTAATTTTCAAAATCCTATTAACGAGCCTAGTTAGCCATTGAATCTCAACTTCTCCCGGACATTTTCACGCTTCAATTGGTATATCATCCGATCCAACTGTCTTCCCTGTCTTCATTATTTTCAAAGCTTCTCTTCATTGGCACTAACTCTGCTATGGAACACGTGATGTCTCTCTTCCTGTGAAGCATACCCCTCGAAGTTTAACTCCCTTACATGTGTCCCATTGAGTAGGTTCCAAAAGTAATCCCTCCATCTATCCAAAATAGTTTTATCCTACATTAAAACTCTTCCATCCTCATGACTCAAATCCCTAGTTTTTCGTTTTCTAGTTTTAGCTATCTTGAAGATATTCTTTTCCCCTTATTATTTTTCCCTTCCTTTATACCTAGTCTATTATACAGATCATCATATGCTCTCTTTTTAGCTTCCCCTACTGTTTTACTACTCAACCTTTTGGCTTGCTTATAGAGCACATAAGACTCTAAGCATCTATCTCTTTGCCACTATTTAAAGCATCTTTTCTTTTCCGTGATGGCTTGTTGCACATCAACATTCCACCACCACGTCTCCTTATCATATACACCTTATATATGAAAATGCTAACTTAAATACTTTGAATCAAAGATACCCCATTTTTACCTATGGTTTCTTGGTTTTGAAGAGCTGCATCAGATTCTGCACATGAAATAATTGAGTTAAGAAATTATATTGAAAACATATATAAAACAATCACCTTGAATATACATAGAAAAAACAAATGCATACTTTTTCTTTTTCGGGAGGGAAGCCAATCATTTGTAGTCATCAAGGTCTCCACAGTTTCCGGAAGCAAAGAAGCTCGAGATTCATCAATTACTCTTCCTCCTACACTAAATGTTGACTCAGATGCAACTGTAGTTGCTAGAACGACTAAGATATCAGTAACCATTTTCGCAAGAGTGGGGAACTTAGCACTATTAACCTGTTACCAATTCAAAACTTGAAAGTCTTCAGTTCTTGGAAATAATGGCTCTTCTAATACTGCTCCAATTCTGACTTTTTGTGTGCATTAATAGTGGCAGATCGAGTTTTCACATACCAAGAATCAAAATCATCCAACCTATCATCATTGGAAGCTGTCGTTCCATGATCATTATTGATTCCAGCTTCCTGATCACTTAAAAACTCCACTTAAGATTGAGTTAAATCATCACTATACTCATGAAATAGATCAAAAGACAACAAATCAAACTATTGAACATATGTAGTGGCAATACCATGGAGTTTACCATAGTAATACTCAACCAAATCCATTTTAAACCTTGGATCGAAGATCAAACACAACAACAATTGCTAACGCCAAGCTACACTCCCAATATTTGACAAATTTTAACTTCATTGGTTCAGCCATCAAACACAGAAAATTGTATTCACTATTTTCCCACTCAGCTAAACGCTCAAATATCAAGAAAAAACACAATAGATGTAGGACATTGAGAACCAGAAAAATGATTTGTTGCAACGTAAAAAATTCTCAAGCAATCACATATAACTTTTGCCATTTCCCACTCTTCATCACTTGGATTGAACTTATACTTTTGATCAGTTTGTGCTAAGCACCAAAACACTTCATCTTTAGGGCACTTTCAATCATCAGAAAAGTAGAATTCCACCTAGTAGGACAATCCATCTTCACTTTTTTCTTATCGTTCAACTTAAGCTGATTTTTGGCATGATTAAATTTCTGTGTTGCATAAGTTGATCTTTTCAAATATCTCACCGATTCTCTAACCTTGAGAATAAATTCTCCAATTTCTCTTAGCCCATCTTGCACAATCAAATCAGTATATGAGCACTACAATGAACTTGAAATAATTGGCCTTCCAATAATATTGAAGACTTGGCACAATGCCAACTTTTCAAACTTCTTACCATAGCATCTGCATCATTGATGCTTTCATTGTCAACCACCATTGAAATAACTTCTTTTCAAGTTTCCAGTCCAAAATCATGTCAGTGATACATCTAAAAAGGGTTTCTGCATCATGAGGATACTCAATACATCTATAAGCAAGTATTTTTTGTTCAATTCCCAATCATCACCAACGAAATGAGATGTCAAACATATATATCCAATATCTTGATGATCAGATTTTCAAAGTAATCATATTATTTTTTCTTCTCTTGTTTGTAGACTTCAAGGATATCAAATCTCATTGTATTCTTGACACAAGTTTAAACATTGGTTGATCATTGCAAAATATCTCTAAGTATTCATGCTCACCCATATTGAATGAATAATTATCATTAACAACCATCCTAGCAAATCCATCCTACTCTTAACTTTGTCGAACTTATGGTTTTTTACAGAAGTAGCAAAATTTGAAGCCTTTTTTGCAGCAACCAACATTTGTTGACTAATGTCTCTACTCTTTCTCCCTGTACATCTACCCAAGTGTCTTGAAGTGACGAGTTCCTTTGCGACTCTCTTCCACAGATTTCTTACAACAATGCTTACACTTTGCAAATTTGTTTCCATTTGGCCCTTTAATTTTTTCAAAATCTAACCATACCTTAGATGTCAACTTACGTTTCTTGGGAGAACTCGGAGGTGACTCTTTCACTTCTAGCATTCCCAACATCATCTTTTTTTTCCTCCATCTTCAGCCATTTCATGAACCAATAAACTCCTAAAATAAGGATTGATAGAAGAAGAAACAAAATTAGTCAAGATTTTGGCAAGATGTATACCAAATAGCAATGGAACTCAAATTTCCTTGAAAATATAAAAGTAAATCTGAGAATTTCATGGAAGTTGCATACCTTCTTGATGAGAAATGTGACGTTGAAAGCTTGATGAAAATAGGGTGTGGAGCGCAAACGATTTTTTTTTTTTGCTTGGTTGAGAATTGAAAAGGTTAAATGAAGTGACACTCTTTTCTCCAATCTACACAACCTCAACCAAAAGTGTTTTATGATTATTAGATTAGAATTTCAACTTTCAACCACTCGTAGGATAGTTGGAAAGTCTAGTTATCACTTTGCAATTTGCAGGCTCCAAGCAATAGGTTTCATCCTTTCAAATTCCTCTTTAGTTTCCAATGGAAATTGAACAAGCAATTAATTAAGCCTTGTTAACATCATAATAGATAGATTTATGAATTATATTTTTAAATTATATAATAAAATATAAAGTCGGATCGGATTATTATCTGATTGGATATTCTCAAATCCATATTTGCTCTGTTTAGTTGACGGGCTAGCGGATTTGGATCGTACTCAGATTATGCAATTAAATCCCAATATACATCGGACTAGGATTGGATTCGGATTAAAATCCGATCCATTGACAGGTCTGCTCATATCTTGCCGTTTGGTGACTGAGTTGTGGGTTAAATATCCCTCAGAAATTTCATCTTAGTGCTCCATCAGCTCTTCTTTCCATGTGTGAGTTGAGAGCATTTTTGCTTCTCACAACAACATGATACCTTCCTTTACTCCTTTTAGCAAAAATGAACTTGGGAAAGGGTTATGCATGCAATTGTGCAGAGGGAAAGAAACAACTGAATTTTCAAGAATGTGAAGACAGTTGACTAGCTGTGGATAGATACAAATATTATATTATTGCTTTGGAGTTGTAGTTGAGATAGGTTCAGGTACATTTTTTCTTCTTGTATGTTTAATTGGGAATGTATAGACATAGTATAGTTCCTTTTGAAAACCTTTTGGCGCAGCCAGTTTTTTTCCACTGCCGTTTCCCTTCTTTTGTCTCTTACACATAATTAATACAATTTCTTGTTTTTCTGATTAAAAAAAAATTATGTTACTGGTTTTCTAAGGTACAACAACAGCTTTCAAAAAATCTCTGGACTACTCTAAACACTAACCAGAAAGGCAGAAACATACATTATCAAAAAAAATTAAGCATTCTTTGTCATGTTAAATACATACAGAGTCTTCTTACAAAATGCATCTTCAGATGATCATGCCAGATCTCATATGTTTTGAGCATTTAAGGCTGATAGTCCTTTTTTCTCTTTTACTGAGAATTGCATTTGTATAACACGGAATTGTAAAGTATAATTTGTCACAGAATTGAGTGCACTCTTGATCAGATAAATGCTTTTGGGTGTATATCCTTGGTGAAGTTCTCCATAGGTTAACCATTAACCAACTACTCTTGCCAACCATGTTTTGTTGTTTTAGAAAAATTAGGTAGTCTTGGTGGTTCTGCATTTAATGGAACTTGGATACTTCTCAGATGAAGAGCTGAACCCTCTTCAGTGGAGTGTTGAATTGTTGAACCATGTTCTCTGAAACTTATTAGATTTTCTTTGACACCATTGAAAGGCCACGAGGGGCATGTCATGAGGGGAAAAGGGGAATTGTTAGTTTTTAACCTTACTTTTTGGTTTAAGGTTGGGGTCATGAGCCTTAGTTTTTAAGCTCATCTTTGGCTCAGCCTTAATTGATAATAATTAGCTCAAAAAAGTGACGAGAGAAAGGAAAGTGTATAGCTTTTGCGTCTTCCAAACAAAGAAAGCCATCGATAGACGCAAATCAATTTCTGCACTGCCTTATTAACAGACGTGTGTGACATGTTTTCACATAAGCAGGGAAACGAATATCATACAAAGAGGAGTTTTACAGATTATTGCTTAAGGTGCAATTAAGTGGGCGTAAATGAAGAAGGAAAAAATGGAATTCGCAAGAGGAATTGATTCGACAAAGATGGTCGTCCTTCATTTGGTGACGGATTCTTCTCTTCAACATGAAAACACAAAGTGGAGGCTTGTAGGGAGCAGTGGCTTGAGGATCCACCTACATCGTTGGAATCTGCTCCAGTCTATATCTTTGAAGTTATGACTGAGAGGAAGCTTTTTATAGTGTGACTGTTTCTCTGCAACAGGCAGTACAGTCCCTGTTTTGATTGTGAAAAAAAAAAAAAGGTTTACGAGGAGAATATTAAACGAATTACACTTAAAAAGAAAGAAAGAGAGGGCTAGTTGAGTTAGAATCCGCCAGACCTTAGCCATTTACAACCTCAACTAGTTTCTAAGATGTTGTAAATTTAAACCATTGAATGAATAAAGATCAGGGGGTCTATTATTTGGTGGAAAAAAAGAGAACCCAGTAATCCTAATATGTAGTTTGTTTAATTTTTGTATTACAGGTTTCAGCTTCTCTTCAAATTTAAGCTCTCTGCCTGTCTCATAGTTCCTTCTCTCCGGCTGACACTCTTCTCAGTCTTCCAAGTCCAGGTTTATTATGATTTCTAATGTTTTATGTTCACTTTACAGTTCATGGAGTGGAATATGCATTTGGAGCTCATGATCACCCAACAAGTGGTGTCTTTGAAGTTGAGCCACGACAATGCCCAGGCTTCAAGTTTAAAAAATCAATATTCATGGGGACGACAAGCTTGGACCCATTTCAGATTAGGGAGTTCATGGAAAACATGTCAGCAAACTACAATGGTGACACATATCACTTGATTGTCAAGAATTGCAACCATTTTTGCAACGATATCTGCTATAAGCTTACTGGAAAGTCAATCCCAAAATGGGTAAATCGACTTGCAAAGATAGGTACTAGTTTCATGAGTTTACATAGTTTTTAAAGTAAATAATGTATTGACTTGCAAGTTAATGCCGTATTTTGATTCATGGGATTTTGTTTCTACTGCAAGTTGTTTCTTTGTGATTGGTTTTTCATCCAAATAAACCTTATTTGCTATTTTGATGGACATCACTAAGACATCCTTTTTTTTTACAGGATCAGTCTGTAATTGCATACTGCCCAAGTCCCTAAAGGTGCCTGCATTGCATGACCCAAATTACCAAGGTTATGACTCTGAGAAGAGGAGTTTACGATGTGCTTTCAGCTGCTTGTCATCGTTATCACTAGGCCAGAAGCAAATGTCAACGTCTTCCTTGTTTCTACACTCCCTTTCAAATAGTTGATCTGGACGGTAAGACAGGCTTCCTGTAGATTTTCTTCTATGTTTCTCGGTTGAATTTGCTGAGGAATTTCAACCATGTCTAGTTCTTAGGACCTTTTGTGAAGATTGTACTAACTTGAACTCAATCGGCTCAGTGTGCAACCATGTTTCAGAACCACTGGCAATGCATTAGCTATTGTGTTTTGTTGTGCGCATAGTCAATACCTCGTGAAGCACTGTGTATCATTCAAGTTTGTGGTGGTGTTCTAATTGTTCTGCGGAACTTGTGCAATGCTCTCTATTTTCATAGCACATATTATTTTTTCTGGCCTTTGATGATGATAATAAGAATCTTGGATGGAGAAGAAATATTGGACTAGGGCTTAAGTTGGGCTGAGCTTCACAGCTCTTGGCCAGGATGCAAGGAGTGAGGCCTGAAGGTGGCTGTTGGGTTGGCCCTGGCAGTTCTAGTCCAATATTTACTGCACAATCGAGGCTTTCAGGCTTTGGCTATAGCCGAGTGCTGTCGAACGTACTATCATATCTTTTTTATTAGTTACCGAAATTTCTTTCGAAATCTGAAATAATTTATTCTAAACTTGGAAATTTAGAGCATAATGATAAGGATAAAGGATTATCGAGAACAAGAATAAAAACAACAAAACAAAAGATATGTTTATTTTAAGGCTTGTAATTTAGATGAAATGTTTTATTTGAACTGAGATTCATAGGGTAATGAAATGAATAAAGGATTATTGAGCTCAAGCACAAAAATCACAAAATGAAATTTAAAAAAAAAAATTGAGAAAATCATGCCAAACTGTAGATTATAACCTTTAAATATTTTTCAAAATTTGTTAGTTTAGCTTTAGCCTCATAAAATCATTTAAAATCTTTCATTTGCAATGAAAAATCAAAAGGGAAATGAAAATGATATAGGATTATCGACAACAAGAAGGAACAAAATAAAAAATGAGATAAAATCTTCACATATTATGGATTATAGATTTTAAAATTTTAAATTTCAGCTTCCCGCTCAAAGATTATTTTAATAACTAAGAAATTTATAGGGTTGAAAATGACAAAGGATTATCGAGAACGAAAACAAAAACAACAAATTAAAAGATTCAATAAAATCCTCCTAAATTGTGGATTATATAGCCTTTGATTTTTTTTTTTTTCGAAATTAGAAAGTTCAGCTCTAGGCTTAGAATTTAGATGAAATCTTTTATATTGATTGAATAATGCTAAGTGTAATGAAAAAGGTAACGGATTTTCGAAAACAATAATCAAAACTAAATTATCAATAAAAACCTCCAAAATTGTGAATAATAGCTTTTATTTTAACTAAGATATTCATATGATGTTGACAAGGATAAATGATTATCAAGAACAAATACTAAAACATCAAAATAATGAATTCAAGAAAATCCTTTAACATTGTGGATTATAGTCTATGAAATTTTGTCAAAATTTAAAAGTTCGAATTCAACTCAAAATACAGATGAAATCTTTTATTTTAACTAAAGAATTAATACGGTAATAAAAAGAATAAAGGATTATTGAGAACAAGATCGAAAACGATTTGACAAAATCGTCCAGTATCGTGGATTATAACCTTAGAATTTTTGTCAAAATTGTTATATTTAGTTTTTTACTCATATTTAGATGAAACATTTTATTTTAACTAAGATATTGTTAGGGTATTGAAAAGGATAACGAATTAACGAGAACAAATACGAAAACAACAAATTAAAACATCAATGAAATTTTAATTTTTTGGTCATTGTTTAACTGAAAATTAAAATGGTAACGAAATTGATAAAGGATTATCAAGATAAAAAACGATAGCGCCAACTTTTTTTTAAATATTCAGACCATCTTCCTAAATTGTGGATTGTAGCCTCTGAAACTCCATCGAAATATATAATTCATTTTTTAGCTCATGATTTAGATGAAATCTTTTATTTAATTTTATTGAGCACATGAATAAAATAAAAAAAGTTTATAAAGAAATATTTTCTTTTGTAAGAGACAATTTCGAGGAAGATCTACTTCTTGTTTAGTCAATGATTAAGTTTGAATGCAAGGCATTCAACTCTCCTTCAACCAAATGTGTAGCACAAAAGAAACATATTTCGATTTGTTTTACAAACTATCATTGAATTCATACAAGGGCAATCTTAAAAGTCCAAAGAGGACCACAAGCCTTAAGAGAAAACATCTATTCTATAGGGTTCAAATCCCAACTTAAACTTGTTCCATATCTAACAAGTCGCTTTTTCTAAATGTCAAGGGAACCAGTGAGGAAACCGGCGAGGGAGGGAGGTGTGACCCTTCATCCCCTTCGAGATGCGCACCTTCAGGAATTTCAAGGGGATGAATGGTAAAACCCCTTCCTAAGATGCAAACATTTTCAAGTTTAATGTCCCAAGCCACGCCTAACATTACAAGGTCGTGGATGCCATTGCAGCTTCATCAAGCAACTAGGTTGTGTTTCTTTTTTTGTAAGAGGTTAGACGTTCTTAAAATTTGTTTTCTAACTACACTAAAAACACCATTGTTGCTTATTAAATTTAAAACAAATTGAAGTCTAGAAACAAACGCTCTGACTAGGTGGTTAACAGGCCTGACCCTGAGACTATTTCAACTAGGCCCGCTTGGGGCCCAAAATTTTTTTTTTTGTAATGATTTTAGGGCCCCTTTCAGGGAGAATATGACCTGATGATACACAAAAATGGTCACATTTTTTAGCCATACACGTGTCATGATGATCTCGAGGAATTACGGGCCCAGTGCCAGTCCAATACTGATTCGGCCCAAGCGGTACCAAGCCTTCCTAATTTAGTCCGTTCAGACAAACCTGAACTCTTACAGCATGCTAGGCCCACACGTTTCACAACTATTCTCAATACCCGTAAGTCCTATTAAGGCAAACATCTCGAGGATCACCTTCGGACAAACAATTACAACAGCTCTATGTTTCCAACAAGGAAATACTGGAGTATATTTCACGCAGGGAAACTTTCTTCTACGAATTGCTATTGGTTTGCGAATTATTTTCCGCATATCTAGGAGCACAATGCTAACATGAAACTTCCCTCCTACAGCACGACTCCTAATTAGAGAAGGATCTCCACGAATATTTTCTTCTTAAACTATGCCTTCGATGGCTAGTAGAACCAAGACTCCTGCACTATAACTAAGACACGAGGTTGGTAAGTTAAGGTACGCTAAAAATTCCCTATGTACAACATTACACCTTCCTCGGATCCCTGTTTGACATTAGCATCGGAGTGCCATCGACCACCACAACGGTGGTCCGTGACTCACATGCGTTACTTGTGCAGGTCAACGAGTCATCGGGACTAAGTCAAAGTAGGGAGAGGAAAGCGACTGCATCAATTTGGCGCCATCTGTGAGAATGAAAAAGTTCCTAACTTTTTACTAGAACCGTCTTTTTTCAAAACCCAGAGAGATGGTGACCACTAGATCACATAACAATGGATAACAAGGGGACACGTTAAACGCTCAAGCTGGCGTTGTACCGCCACTTTCAGCGGTTCCGGTCATCACTGACATCAAACTCATGCCCCCGTGCCTACGATAGGAACGACAGACCCCATAATAGAAATGTTGTCATCTCAAATATAGCAAATCGCCAAGGCGGTGGAGGCTCTCATGCGACAAAATCCACCACCTGCTAATGGAGACTAAGAGCAGCACATGCCTTCGTCTCCGGAGGATGGCAGAGAGCAAGCACGGGAGAGCCAAGCCTCCTCTAGTTCTCATTAGACTAGAGAAGGTTGCGCGGCTAACGCTGAGACCGCCACTAGGGCAGAGAGGCTCGACCCTCAAAACCTTCTCCGCAGAGAGGCACACGATCTGGACATGCTGTATTGTCTCTCTGTCCCACCATTTGTTGACCGAATAATAAATGAGGCCCTTTCGAGGAAGATCACTCCCTTGAAGCTCAACTTCTACGACGGAACCACCGACTCATTCGACTACCTGTGCCATTACTAGCATGTAATGGCTCTCAAAGAAGGATTCAAGTCGGTGATGTGCAGGACTTTTCCCACTAGCCTGAAGAAGTCAGCACTAACGTGGTTCCATAGCCTTCCGTCGAGGTCGATCGACTCCTTCAAGACGCTGGCAAAAGAGTTCCTGACACGCTTTGTTGGGAGCCAACGTTTTCAAAAAATCCCACACTACATACTCTCTTTAAAGCAGAAATCTAATGTGACACTCATAGAGCATGTCACACACTTCAACAACGAGCTGACTTTCATCGACGGATGCAGGGACGACATAGCCGTGACAGTCTTCATCGTGGGCTTCGAAGAGGGAAAGCTCTACGAATACCTCATCTTGGAGCACCCTCTGGACATGACGGATCTCCTCAAGAGCACCCAAAAAATTGTCACGCTCCAATTTTCGAAGGAAACGAAAATCCTAAAAATCCACGTGGGATTATCCGTTTCCCCCAAAACTCGGGACGTGAGAATTCAATAACAACAGAAACAAATAGCAGCATGAACTAAACATCTGAAACAAATAAAATCTAACCCGGAGAAGACTGGCATTGCTAGCTCACTAGCGAAACTCCAGTAACGCAACTCAAAATCTCTAAACCTGAAAGACTACTCGGCTACATTCCAAAAGGAATGTACCCAAGAAGCAAAAGCTCATTCGGGTCAGCAATAAAGCTGGTGTGAGAAATCTTCATCCCAAAATCAATAAATCCGCGCATGACAACATCAAAATAAACAAAACAATAAACAACCACACCAGGTAGTTCCTCCATGAGGCAAAGGTGTTATCATCCTAATAAATAAATATGCATTATTTATTACTAATGAATAAAATTTATGAGTTATCAATCCTCATAAATGCAACAACAACACATTTCATAATTATATTAGATTATTATTGAAATATTAACAAAACACATTTTCTACCTTTAAGAAGACAGGTAGTTCTCATTCAATGGTCGAATGAGCATTTAATTTCTTCCTTTAAGGTAATCACGCACATACACAAAAAGAAATCTCGCTACTTTTCCACAATCGCACTCTCCTCCTGTGCCGAACACACCTTACCCAAGTGTGCCTCCCTTGCCTTCGAAACCACTCGGACCATACATGTTCCAAGTGGGGTGCCACCTCGAGGAACATGTCATCTCTCCCGAAGTTCGATCCATGGCAAGCATTCTTCCTAAATCTACACGTACGACCGAACACACATGGAACGGTGCACCGATATGCAAGCAAGTCTGCATACCCATAATCATATCACACGTATACAAGCAAGTCTGTATACAAAAAATTTCTTTTCTTTTCACTTTTTTTTTTCGGAGTTGTGGAAAAGAGCATAAAAAAAAACTAAAACTCAAAACTCTTTTATGGTGACACTTTGTCAACCATAAGTAAATCAATCACAGTATCCACCATTCTCTTGGGGAACAAATAATATTTGACACATTGCCAGTTCACATATCTCATCTCTTTGCATCATATGAAAAACAATATGCATACCAATTCACATAACAATACAAATACTCAAGCTAAAACAAGTGCTCAGTTAAATTCCAGCCAATATCGATTACTAGAAAATTTTCTTCTAATTTATGTTATGCAATTGGGATCAATCTCGCCAGCTATGTAAATAGGTCCAAAAAAAATACTCCAAAGATAATATCTTCCAGGTCATAATCAAAATAGTATATGACAATGAGATACATTAGGAACTAAGCAAAAGTGACTCATTTCATTCTTGTAAAACTTCCCCAAATCCATCTTCTATTTCATTAAGAAATTTCATCAAACAAATGAGCAATGTATCTATAACCTTTGACAATTAACGAGAAATTTTTTCTGATAGTGGCACAACACTTTGACAACCAACTTTAATAAACCCTATGGACACATTTGATGAATTTCAATTTCAACCCGATGGGAATTGACCATCCAAAACGCACATACACCTACTACCTAAATGTGGTAACATCTGATCTAACCTATGAGATACAATTTGCCCAAATTTTCTTCATGATAACACTCAGGGGTTCCTTCGTCTTACACAAACCCTACCCAATCACATGCTTTTCTAATGATGATGATGGCAAAAAAAACCCCGAATGCCTTGACAATTGCCTAAAATCAATGTGAACTACAATGGGCATCCATTCATTCATTCAAATCAATTAATCAAGGTAATCAAACCCCATCAATTTAATCTACCAAATTAAGGGCAAAATCAGGAAGAAAGAAATGGGGGTTTAATCAAAATAGATTAAACACACAACACATAACTATCAAAACCATCACAAAAAAAACAAATTGAAAGGGGTAAAAGAGAACTCACATCCATAAAAATAAAAACCCCATCATCAAATCCAAAAAAAATACCTAATTCAATCAAGAAACAAGGATTGCAAGATACATGGAATAAGAAAACTCACAGTAAAAAAAGAAAGAATGAAGAAAACTCACCTTTGATCCAAGAATCGAAACTCAATCAACACGTGCCAACCATCTCGTCGCAGCAATCATCTCGCCACAACCAGTCACAACCGTGCCTCACACCTTTATGAATCAACACTTCTTTAGATGCTACTCCACCACACACTAAGGACCACAAGAATAACACTAACTCTAGCGGCACACACATTCTCCAGACCAATTTCACCAAAAAGTTCATGTTTGATGGATAAGATTCGTCCACATACGAGCTCACCAAGAATCCTAATAATAAACCTCTCTAAACCTGGAACCTGGAATCAACAATGGCCCTGGCACAGAATTTTTAAAACATCATTGCCTACTTTTGAATTCTCCACTTTAGGCAAAAATCCCATTGTGGTTCAACCACAAAATCAACAGGGTTATGATACACCAAATCACTCCCTGCATCATTCGAGAACAAAAATCAATGAACCCATCGAGATCATGAACCGTAACTGACCCATTGTTGGATTTATCCAACCCATTAAAAGCTTCTTTGACCTTAGAAAAATCGAACTTCAAAGAGAGACATCCATGTATTGCTTTGGATCAAAGCTGAAGTTCCCTATAGGACCCCATTTATCAATCTCTCACCACTATATCAGACTAAACCAACCCACACCCATTTCTCATCTCTCCCCATTCCACCATACCCCTTGCAACAAATACCACACCCTCACCCCTCGTCCTCACAATAGAACTCATAATGATCACCACAGACTATCTCCTTCAACCCATCATCCATCTCTATCACCAACCTTCTCCAATCCAGTCCATCTTACCGTCTCGTCCGCTCTTTCTCTTCCACCTCTCTATCAGATCCAGCACACACAACCTCCCTTTTGTTGACTTCTCTCTGCCATCTCATCTCCTGACCACCCCGTCTGAACTCGCCATCCACAACACTGTCTGGCGCCATCGAGAAAGATCGTGAAGAAGGGAAAAAGGAAAAGGAAGGAGAAAAGAAGGAGAGAAAAAAATAGGGTTATTCTCTTTATAAGGTGGGTGGCTATTCGCCCCCACCGAACTGTCGAATGCACCCACCCTATTTCACATAATAAAACCCTAATCAATATCAAACCCAATGAAGACCTAGCTCAAGTCCAAAATATAAAAAAATCAGCCCAAACCCAAAAGAATAATAACACCAATTTATAAACTACCCCCACATTTTTATTCTATTTAGTAATGGCAAACAAAAATCTTTTTCCCAATAAATGAGATTACAATATACGCCACAATTAATAAATAAGAATTTTTTTTATATTTATTTAATTAGGCGGGTATTACAATATATACAACTCAAAAGAATCTCGTCCCGAGATTCGGTAGAGGAAAGAAAGTTAACCAAATTTCGAAAAAATACCACTTGTTAAACGAAAGAAAATTCATTTGAATTTTAATTGCATAAATTTTTATTGCCATTGAAAAAGTAGGGGTGTTACATTGGAGGAGTTGAGGACCGTGAAGAGTAAAATCGAAGGCAAAAAAAAGCGCCCCCCCGCTCCTAAGGACAAGAAGGATGGAATGAGATGCGAGGATGAATAAATGAGTAAGAGAAAACGCAATGACAACAGGTCAGACCCTAGCCGGTCCAGGCTAGAAAAAGCCTCCAACTACTTTGGATCCAGAGTCGTGACACCCCTCAATTCTAGCATGTCGGACATACTATAAACTCCATGAAAAACTGGGAAGATCTAAAGTGGCTCCCAAAGCAATGTGAAGACCCCTCCAAGCGTGACAACGACAAGTACCGCGCTTACCACAAGGAGGGTGACCACGATACCAACGACTGCAAGAGTCTGAGGTATGAGGTTCAGTACTGGATCCAGATGAGCAAACTAAAAGAATTTATGAACTCTGAAAAGTGGCCAGAACGAATTAGGGACTGGGGAGAGTCGGTGAAAGAAATAAAGAGGGAGACTCCAGGGATAATCTATGGCCTTCATGGAGTCGGACCGAGTGAAGACCAGTCATACAGGTCTCGCAAGCGGACTCTACTAGAGATGCGAATATAACCCGCGGACGAGGACAAACACATTTGCCACTCGAAAATTCAAAGTCCCATTCCCACATTGACTTTTACGGACAAAACCTCAAAGGAGTCCGAGTGCCAAACAACGAAGCCCCAATCATCTCGGTCTCCATTGCCAGGTGGGAGGTAAAGAAAGCTCTGGTGGACATAGGAAGTTCGTTCAACGTTCTGTTCTACAGCGCGTTCCGTAGTATGGACCTCAAGGAGGAAAACTTGACGTCCTCGGATCACCCGCTGATTGGATTAAGCAGGGAGAAATGCTTCCCCATCGGAAAGATAAGGTTAGCAACAGTGGCAGGAGAATCGCAGCTAAGAAAGGTCCCGTTTATGGACTTCATGGTAGTAGACGCGCCATCAACCTACAACCTTATCTTGGGAAGACCATGGCTCCACCAGATGGAAGCAGTAGTCTCCACCCTTTACCAATGCGTTAAGTATATTGCCAACCATTCCGAATGGACAATACATGGAGACCAACCTACGACACGAGGCTGCAATTACGCTACACTAATACAAATAGAGTGCTCCCAAATCCAACTGAGTCTTACGGAGCAGTCTGAACAGTACCAGGTCGAGCGACCGCGGAAGCACCACAATCAAGCAGTACAGTAACAATCTATTATTCAGCCAAGCGGAACGGAGAAGCCAAGGCTAACGGGAACACAACCCCCTGACCTGCTGTCGGTACGGAGATTAACCCCTCTGCAAAATTTACTCTTCAGTAACCTCTGTAACGCCAGCAAATCTCGACAGTCCACTGAGAATACTAACGATCCGCAAAGGCCATCCGAGTTCACATAAGGGCCAGAATCAATCTCTTTCAGTCAGCAGTTAGTTTTTTTCAATTGTTTATTTCCATTTCCATGTCAATGTAGAATTTTAGTTATTAAGGGCTTATGTGATTTGCAATCATTTAAGAAGTAAAGAAGGGATTACAAAAAAAAACTCTATTGATTACTGAAAATATGTAACAATGAATGCCTTGAGAGGGATACAAAAGACTACTTACTAAAAGCATCTGAATTCAATGCGATATGAAGTAAAGACTCGCTTAGACGATCTAACTGTGTAAAGGTGCCTGAAGGAGACCATGCAAGCTATTTGCAAGTGACAGCAAAGAAATTCAATGAACTTCGTTCGACCCCTTCCCAATATCAGGGACAAAGTGTCAGAGGGGATTTCAAGGACTGAGGGGTCGATTGCTCAGGCAAATCACCCCAGGAGAATGCCCCTACAATAGCGTTGTAGACCTTACAACAGACGGCTGACTTCCCCCAAAAGTATCCTACCTCTTTGATGACTTACTCGAACGATTTTTGGCTTCCCGAAGAAGATAGAATAAGGCAGATGAGGATGGCCACAAGCAACGAAGCAGTCAAGGTCTTACAATACTGTCAAGCGATGACACTTTTCACATGCGCGGTACCTAGGGTAACTGAGAGCTACCACCACCAAAAACACCACGCATCCGCTAACACTTCGATCAACCATAAGTTAGCAGCGATAAACGCATACACGCGGACACAAGCGGCATGAAGTATGACCAAGGCGTATCCCTTGATAGCAAACCTGTACTACTTCTCCGCAATATGAAAAGAAATTGTGAGATCTTAATAGATCAACTACGTGCCCACCTAGAACAGGTGACCACGCATAACGACAACTATGATCATGCTTGATCGATGCAAATGTCAGAACATTTGAAGACTCCATCGCTGGAGATCTCCCTTAAGCCTTTGAAAAACTCAAAGCATTTTCTTCAAACAAGAACATTACAAGAGATATGCTATGTGAAAGATAGTGTCTACAATGATGGAAGAACACCATTATATAGACATGATGGTTTACCAAACAGGCACCCCAGCCCTAACTGTCAAACATTGAATACTGTATGGGAAATGAAGAGATGGTGGTTCCCAAGGAAACTGCGTAGACCACGTTCGTTCAATTGATGACGTTGCACGCAACCTCATCAATTGATGGGGAGTAACCGATACTCAACCGTCCCGCAGCTCACGCTATACACGTGTTACCGCGTGATCTATGTCGAATACGTAGCGCAATCGTACATGAAACCCTAACTCTTCCTCTGCGGACCCAAAGGCTCGGCCCACCATTCAAACAGTATGTTGCTACATGCTTGGCACGACCACAAATCCAAATCAGCTTTGACGCACGGATCGTACCTACAGATCGTTGTTTGATTTAAGGTAATGTTGTCCACATAGTGCACGACACTAGCGGACATGGGTTCGCACGCCCTCAAACTGGTGGAACCTATTTTCAACCGGGCAAGCTTAGTCAGCCAGCGCTGACGACGACGACTTCTGGTACGTTCTGACTCCTAGTCTGCCCAATGCGGATCCCGATGGTTTAGGAAATGGGAGTCTAATCAGCGCTATCATGCCTGCTAACGATGACTCGCCAGGGAACATTGCCCCTTCGTGGTAAATGATCTCCGAACCCGATCAGGTAAGCCTAACCGGTGACGACTGACAATGAAATCTTCTGATCAAAGCCCAGACCTATAACCCCCACTGCGCGGGTGTAGATGGTTTGGAAGGTGGGAGCCTAGTCAGTTCCGAACTGATTCCGACGGCTCACCACGTGACCACCGCTTTTCAGCGTGGTCGCCGAATTACCAACTTTGGACTTGTAGCCCCCATTGCGCGGGTAAAGATAGTTTAGAAGGTGAGAGCCTAGTCAGCCCCGAACTTATTTCGACGGCTCACCACGGGACTACCGCTTTTCAGCATGGTCGCCAAATTGCCAACCCTTGACTTGTAGCCCCACTGAGCTGGTGTAAATAGTCTAGAATGTGGGAGCCTAGTCAGTCGCAGATTGATTCTTATGGCTCACCACGGGACCACTGCCCTTCAGCGTGGTCGCTGAAAACTCTCAAATTTGTAGCTTGATGCGCACAGGTGTAGATGATTTGGAAGGTGGGAGCTTAGTCAGTCCCAAACTAATTCCAACAGCTTGCCATAGGACCACTGCTTTTCAGCCTGGTCACTGAACCCATTTAACTCAAACTTGTAGCCCCCACCGCGTGGGTGTAGATGGTTCGAAAGGTGCGAGAAACTAGTCAGTCCCCGACTGATGTCGATGGCTCGCCACAAGACTATTGCACTTCAGCGTAGTCGCAAAATCCTTACTCCCCGAACTTGTAGTCCACATTGTCCGAACATAGATGGTTAGGAAGGTGGGAGCCCCAAGCAGCTCACCACGCGACCACCACTCTCCTATGAATCAGTGGCCACAAAATCAAATCTAGCTAAGTCAGTGTCTTCACGCTCAAATGGATTGGCATCCTATTAACAACAAAAAAAATTCACGCCGACACATAGATCATCCAGTCAGTACCCAAATAAATGCTACATAGTGTGTCAGCCCGAACTTACGACACCTGACTTGGTACAAACGCTCCAACGCGCATGCTCGGCTATCGCAACTTGCCCATAACAGCAATTACAGCCAACCAATCATACAAGCGAGACAAGCCTCCAACAGCTTACCTCGAGGACAAGACAACAACCCAGGGCTAACCTGTCTACAACATGCCCGCCATCGAACATGACTATGCAACAGTGACTAAGTCATTTGCAACGAAAACGATCAAGCTTCTGGCAGCAGACAAACCACTCGACGTCCTAATGATTCAGCTAGCCTATGCCAAAGTAATACGACATGGCAAAACAAAAAATATACAATAGAGGCAACGAACACAAAACGGGTAAAATTGTTTTCATTAACGGCCGAACAAAATGAGTACAGAATTCAAAGTTCACTCCTTATCAGGAGAAGGTACAGAAATAGAATAGCTAAGCTTAGCGGGGGGAAGGAGCAGAAGTCGTGTCTAAACTCATTACGGCCTGGGCATCAGAGCCCAAACTGTCATCCTCGTCCGATGATGCAAAGGCAACAGACAAGTCTACATACTACATCTTCTTATAGCGGCCGAGATCCCACTCTGGATGCTCCTTCTTCATCAGTGCCAGCAGCTCCAGCCTGCTGTATACGACCCAGCGAAACTCTCATTTACCTTGTTCCTACAGAAGCTCTTCCTCTCGCGCCTTCGCATAAGCAAGTTCACGTTCCAACAGCTCCAACTTGCCTGTCAGCGCGTCAACCTGAGACTGCTATGTGGTCAGACTACTCTTCACAGCGCTGAGCTCATTCCATTCCAATTCGAGCTGGTCTTCGGCATTCCTTGCCTCTCGGGCATTGAACTCCACATCAGATTCCAATTGTTGCTTCTGAGCAACCCAGTCAACCTCATTCGAAGCATTCTCTTCAGCAAGAGATCGCAGTTCAGAACGCGCTTCAGCCGCAACTTCCTGCGCAGCCTCTGCATCTTGGCAGACCCGGTTCAACTCTTGCTTGAGTTCGTCTCTCTCAAACACCACCTCTTTCAGTTCATGCTCAATGGCCTCCAGACGAGACCTCTGAATCTCGACAGCCACGACTGACTGCTTCATCCCTTTTTTCTCAGCCTGCTTCTGTAGTCGCTCAATTTCATAAAGCGCATCAGCAGCGTCTGCATGTGCGAGCCGCCTCGACTTCCATCCCAGCAACGGCCACCTGGCTCAAGTGAGACATACCGGACATAAGGTACTTTAAGCCCTTATCCATACACCCTTCTAGCATATCCTCTTTGGGATTCGGAGTGAAATCCATCAATCAGCTATGACACCTGCTTATAGGAAAAATTGACCAAACCAGTTAAACTGACCGAATCGATCAAAACCAAACCGATTGGTTCGGTTTAACTGCGGTTCGGTTTCGATTTACAAAAATTAAAAACCGAAGTGGTCAGTTCGATTTTCGGTTTCTATGTGATTCTAACCAACTAAACCAAACCGACCAAATATATATAATAAATAACATATATTTTATATAAAAATAATATAATATGTTTGAAATAGTCGATCAGTTCGGTTTTATTTCGATTTTTGTTCGGTTTTAGTCGGTTCGAATCGGCTACGGTTTGCATAAATTGGAATCGGTTCGATTTTATTAATGGTCGGTTCAATTTCAGTTTGAAAATTTTGAAACCAATCAAAGTCGGTTATGTTCACGATTTAGGTGAAAAACCGAACCGTCGCTTCGATTTTCAACCTTACCTGCTTATATGCTTCCTCGAAGCATACTCCACATCAACCTCTTGGTGCCTGACCTGAGTGCTTATCATTACCAAGTCTGGTGCAAACATGCTTATCCACGCATCCGGATGAAGCTTTCCCGAATCAAGAATCACGCCTGCACCCCCTTTCGCAGTTGTCAGTGTTCCCAGGTTCTCTTCTGCGACCTTTCCCTTGTCACAAACAGCCGACCCTTTAGTGCGAGACGGCCTAACGGGATCCGGAGGGAGAGGAGGAAGCGAATTATCCAAAAGACCCTCCAACACCTCGAGTTGTGGCCTGAAACGAAACGGTGAACAGTGCAGACTACATGAAACTTGGCCTATGCCACCATGACCACTATCAGATAACGCACCAATGGGACAATCAAATTTCACAACCTCAGACAAATCTTCACGGAAGCCTTCATTTGGAACAGTTCCACGCAAATCAACACCGGTAGAAGCAGCGATTGCAACCCACACCAGCCATTCATTCACAGCTTCGACTTGCGCTTCACTAAGATTCGACCTGTCTTCAACCCCTGCAAATCGCAGGTAATCTTTCCCCCAGTCGGATACATCAATCACCGCCCTGACGGACCGGTCAGACTCGCGTTCTTCTCTCGCTAGAGCGGGTCATGCTGAAGGCGACCCATTTCTGACACGGGACCTCTTCGAACTCATGAAAGAGGAAAACGTCTCAAACGGCTCCTCCTCGTCAGACAAAACATGAGCTTTGGCTCCAGGAGTTTTCCTTTTCCTAGAAAAGGACCCATCTTCAAGTTTAACCCGCGATGCTCGGTGCAGAGTGGGGGCTACATGCCAGTTGTCTCACAGCCTACTACGGATGAAGTTTGGGACACTTTTGACATCCACCACGTTCCTCGTTGACAAGCCGCGAACGTCTCTATAGTATTTTGCTCCTCTAGGGTAAGGGGAGTAGTGGGAAACCGTCCTGCGAATAAACACCAGCAACGATTAGCCAACCTGCAATCAAGCATAGCAGAATCAAGAGAAAAAGTTACACTTACGAAGCGGCATGAACTCTCGTTCAAGTGAACAACCCTTGAACCAGAAGTACTTTGAATTCGTAGGGGCCAATAAGCAGTATTTTTGCCAAAACTTAAAGTCGTCTGGTAAATTCGTGAAATAGGTCGGCGATATCATCTTACAGATAACATTAACCTTCAACCGAAGAGAAATCAACAACTGGATTACCTGCGGAGTCACGCGGACGCCGGCCTCCTTTGCTTTGATAAGAATGATGAGGATAATCCTATATCCATTAGGCCCCAATTGAGGCGGGGGAATTCCAATGAGGTCCAAGAATTCCCAAATCACATTCAGAACTGGAAAACACACTCCAGTTTGAAGCATCTCACGATGCAAGCAGATGAAATCTGCCGATGACGACATTGGCATCTGGTTACCCTCCAGGACATACAATGGCAGATCCTCGGGGACCCCAAATTTTGTACGAATTTCGGCGAGGCCAGGCTCGGAAAAGCAACCTGTCTTCGAAAAACTCCAGTTCCTTAGCCAAGGTTGTGTTATCATTAAGGTATTGTTGAGCCATGAAGAAGAAAAACAATCTTTTCCAAATCAAAATATGAACAAAACATTATCTTCAAAAGCAAAGAAAATGAAAGAGTAAGACTCCGCACTACGGATGACCTAATTAGGGATTAGGTTTTCGCCTCTTTTTCGCTGAACCGATGCACGTTCAATTAATGATGCGCGCGGCTCAAGCAACGATTCAGACTCAACCATCATGAGTGGCATATCTTCTCAAGATATGACTTAGCAAACCGATGTGACGGTCCACTAACTCGGGGGGAGTAGATGATGATACACAAAAATTGTCACATCCCTGAGCCATCATGATGATTTCGAGGAATTACGGGCCCCAGCGTCAGTCCAATACTAATCCGGCCCAAGCGGTACCAACCCTGCCTAATTCAGTCTGCCAGGCAATTACAGCAGCTCTATGTTTCCAATAAGGAAGCAAATATCAGAGTACATTTCACGCAAGGAAACTTCCTTTTACGGATTGCTTTTGGTTTGAGAACTATCTCCCGCGCATCTAGAAGCACAAGGGTAACAATGAACTTTTCTCCTACAGCACGACTCCTAACTAGATAAAGATCTCCACGAATATCTCCTTCCTAAACTACGCCTTCGATGGCCTGATAGAACCAGGACTTTTGAACTATAAATAAGACATGAGGTTGGTAAGCTAAGGTACATTACAAATTTCATGTTTACATCATTATACCTTCCTCAGATTCATGTTTAACTTTAGCATTGGAGTGTCATTGGCCACTACAATAGTGGTATGTGACTCACGTGTGCTACTTGTGCAGGTCAGTAGGTCAACGAAATCAGGTCAAAGTAGGGAGCAAAAAACGACTTCATCATGACCTATTTTCACAAAATTGCAATATATTTAGGCCTCATTATTTTTGTCAATATTGTTAGTGCTTAGCTTGGTGGTTTGATAGTATACTTTAACCCGAAAATGTTTGAAGTTCGAAACTTGTCAGGCATATAAAATCTTAGAGTCAGCCTTCGTGTTAGCTTCTTACTCAGACTTCCGAGTCTAACTAGAACAAAAAACAAACAATTGGAAAAGCTTGAAATTCTCCATTTCGAGATTACAATCTTGAAAACACACCATCCAAGATTAAGGATACCCAAACCTTTATATTAGTAAATTTTCTAACAAAGCATTTTTTTTTTTTTTTTTTTTGGATTAGATTAAACAAAACTTGAGAATCTCAAGGACAACATACTAGAAGCCAAGAAAAAGGATATAATGGCTTGAGTGAAAGAGAGATTTGAAAAAACAAAAGTAGTCTGACAAGGATGGAGAACAAAGCCTCCTTTCACTTCCAACCAATCAACCTGACCCCAAAAGCACATGAAATTCTGGGCAGTAACCATAAAGTCCTCTACACGCGTCAACAACAAAAACATGGTGAATAAGGACCACTGTCCTTTACCTATACGTGGTGCAATTTTATAGATTCCTAGCTTCCATACAAATGCACCCAATCAGTAAAAACCTTCCCACTTACCTAACCCACAAGTTTTACCAGAAAAATTCTAGAGTGTTTGGTCCGAAAGCAATGATCTATACCTGGAATCGGATCAACTCAACAACTTTTCCAAATTTATAGAGAGAAGAGTAGATTGATCCAATCACGAGTGAATCACCCTCTTAAGCACAAATAAATACTTTCGGATCAAGCTTCGTAGAAGCTCTAATTTTACCAATACTTTTTTCTTACTCAATCCTAGTCCACTATTTCATTATTTTACAATGCCACATGAAAATTTTCCTACTCTTATCATTGATGATACATCAATCAAACAGTCATTCGATCATGGTCAAACATGTGACATAAATCATCTCTCATTAAGAACAATTAACCGGTCTGATCACTAAAGTCCACAGAGGCATTAATGATGGACCACTACATAAATTAAAGGCACAAACAAATTCTATCCATAAGAGAACGGAGCCGTTATGAAGAAGACAAATCATAGCAGGAATCTCTCCTCCAAAGACGTATCTTAATGAAGGTGGAGAACGTTATGGTAAATGTCCCCCTTCATCGTGCCATGCATGCTTAAGTCAAGTACAGAGTTAATTATTCTTATTATATAAGGTAAAGGAGAAAGAATAAGAAAAAGAAGAAGGGAGATATGAAAAACCCCTACAACTATGCTCTGGCCAAATTCGTATTCTTTTTCAATTTACTGATTTAAGCATCGAATTGTCTTCGCCCATCAACAAGGTAGTTCTTGGCAATCTAACCCTATTTTACAGGTCAGATCTTGAGAAGAACGGATTTGGACGCATAAATCATTTTACTCTATATACATTAATTTTTTATATTCATTTTTTTTTTTTAGGGCAAAGAGGGTTTTGATCGAGACACCTGTACCATTTAAATGCCTTTGGCAAGGTTTGAAACCTAAACTTACAGCTCATCAATTATCACGTCGAAGCGCTCTATTATATTGCCAAGCTACCAACCCAAGCATTACTATCCATACTACAATTGGATACTCCTCTCATTTTTCTTTATGAGGTTTGATCTATAATTGGCAAAATGTGACTAAATTAACCATGACTCACTCCTTGGGTGTCAGATACCGTACCTTTGAATTGGTTTGGAGTTGGCACATGTCCCATGCGTTAGACAGTTTGATTGTGAACATTTCCAGCAATGGAGTGTTTGATCCAAACATCCTTCTTCAATCCAAGATAAGAGTTACTTGGAAGAGGTTCTCAAGGCACCCTTCTCCAACTCATAGTACTTTTTGTTGTCATCAATCAAATAGCTGATGAGATCATAGATTCTCTTTTTAAGTTAACAAATTTGGTTGATGTATCAAAGTCTTTGATCTTCTTTGTAGTAAGTAAATAGTAACATAAGAAAAGAAAAGTTGAAGAAAGATAGACATGAATTGAGTGGTTTAGATGCTAATTGGTGTTCCTTCACTAAGAAGGTCTTTTTTAGAGGTTAAACATAGTTTTGTTATGTTTTTTAAGACACTTTAATCACTTGTTTCCTTCCTTCTAGTCATTTCATTACATCCCAAAGCATGCACACCTTTACATTTCAAACTTCTCTTTATAACTTAGCTAATAATCAAAGATCATTAGCTAAAGATTTAGAGAATCTTCTTTACACCACATGAGATATGCCAAAGTTTTTTGTACTAGCTAGGAAGGTGTCTACAACCTTTAACCATGCTTTCGATAGTTAATGATTTGATTTTGTTGTCTTGATTATGAATTAATTGATTGAAATACTTTAAAATGTAAACAAGGAAAAAATTAAAATTAAAATGATGATCATGTGGGGTTCTCTCGAATTAAAGAGATGTGGTTTCCTTTGTTCCCCGTGGTATTATTTCCTTCGATCCTTCTCAAACGATCACAACTTTTAGGTTGAAATTCGTAAAGTACTTCTAGTACAAGTTTTTGTACCACTTTGTGTGTGTGTGCTTCTTTTTTCTTTTTCCGATATTTATCCAATGTATTAGGGTTGGGCAGAATTAATAGACGAGTTTGTTTATTTTTTCTAAAGACTCACATGTCAATGAAACAACTAAGTGAATATGTTCGCCTATGTATTTGTAACAACTTTCAAAACAGTAACACTTTTGAGCTGTTACAATCCACCAAACAATTTCAAGTCAAAACTAAATTTAGTCAAAAAATATAAAAAAGTGATACAATAAATTAGATCACCATGAATAGTTGATGCCGGGCAGAATAGTGATTATCCTGCAGGCTAGTTCAACAGACAATTCACAAGGAATGATGCAAGAAATTCGCCCAAAAACACAGAGAAATAACTCTAATATCTCAAATCAAAGGTATCTCTAAAATCAGCCAACGAGCCAGGTTTTATAACTAAAACTCGTGATTATTAGAATTTTACCAAAAATAGCAAAACCCTAATAATCATGCTAAAACAAAATACGTAATAAAAGAAATAAATTGCCAGAAATCTGACTCAATTTGGGTTCAGAATCACTTCCTAAACAATAATTGAAATATTACTGTAAAGAGGAAAAAAAAACTACTAAATTTGTGGATTCAGAAGGGAAAACGGTGTATTTTGGCCTTCAAAAAGATGTGCAATGAGCGTAGCTGGTTGACCACGATGTGCGCGTCGAAAAGAGCTTTCCGAATTGGGATCGTTTGCGCAATTCTAATATTCGTAGGCAAAGTTATGGCCAAAATACTAAAACACACCCAAAATTGCCAAATTAGAAAAATGATTATGATTTCTTGCTATCCTTGCGCTGATTTGCTAATTCAAGATATCTTGGTGCTAATAACGTGCTAGCTGACAGCTCAGCATCATTTGACTCATATTCACCTGCATCAATAGTATCACTTGTAGGACCATACTATTCATGGTGATACAATTCTTGTATCACTTTGTTTGTGAAAATGTGTAAAATTGTTATTGTTATAACTCAAAAGTGTTATTGTTTTTGGGGTTGTTACAAAAATGTCAATTTAGTATAGTGTTTGTATTTCTTTTTAACTTAACATGAAATTTGAATTCGCAAAACAAAGGCATATTTTTTGAGAAATTCTGACCTCTAGCTAGATTAAGTAAAAAACAAACACCACCTAAGGCTAAGATGCTAACATCTTATACTATTAGCATCAAATGGACTTGGCTTACAATTTAAGCTAAGCCAAACACAACCTTACAAGGAAAACACAAAAATATAAAAGTTTCAACTTACACTACAACTTGAGATAAGGACCTTTTTTTTTTTTTTTTTGAGATAAGGACATCACTAATTCAAGTAAGAAGTTAGGCCAATATCTTTAAATTCCAAAGTTGTCTTTGTAAAAAGATGTTGTTTGTAATAAACAAATAGTAATTAAGACACACTGAAAAATGAATTAAGTGAACAAGGATAAGCATGGATTAATGCCCTTCACATGCCTTAGGAGTTAATTCAGTACTTAATTTATCTGTTTCCTATCTTCCAGCCATGTCCTGAGATCTTAATCTTAATTTGGTTAAGATGTTGATGTTTTTATTTGTTTTATTATGTTAACAAGTTAACTTAATTTAATCGAAAACCCCTTTACTTAAGCCTTAATTTGCTCCAAGTAAAGTACTAAAATATCTTTCAAATAAGCTAAAAATTTGATATCAATTAAGCAAACTGACAATCGACAAAAAAAAACCCTTCACCAATGAATATTGATGTATCATAATGCTTAATTAATCTATGAACGCGTGTATGAATGTATGTTTTTGTGCTTAAGGTTTGCGAGTCAATGAAGTTACCATAACAGGTTGCTAAGGTATGGAGTAATACTGAGAATGATAACATTTTCAATCAGTGGCAAACTTTGATTAGTACTAACTACAAGGAGATAATTTACATTAGAGTTAACTTTACATAATTTATAATCACAAAGTTAATGAATCATCCTAGTCATACATATTCACCCAACCCCATATGCCTTGAACATAATCATACTCTGGAATACATGAGAAATTATCAAGCCCATCAATCATGAATTCACCAGGAAGTTGTTTTAGGTTCGAGTCGACTGATAATGAACTTGGACTACTAATTGACACTCCATCTGTTTGCTTCAAAAACATGTTAAACTTCTCCTCAGTTTGTGATAGTTTTTCTTGAAGGTTTAGTACCTGAAATCAAACAAACATATAAGTTTCCCCTTAATACCAATGTTCATAACTTTCAAGACATGAAATTAAAGATCAAGAATAATTACAAGGAAGAAGATGATGATGATGATGATGAAGGAGATGGAACAAACCTCAGCTTCAAGATGACATTTCTCTATGACAACCTTCTCATGAGCATTTTTAAGCCTTGAATACTCCTCCTCAAGCTTCTTGGTCTTCCATCTAGCCCTTCGATTCTGAAACCAAACTGCAACTGTTTTCGGGTCAAGACCTAATTCCATAGCTAGTTTGTCCTTCCTTTCTGACTCCAACTTGTGTTCTTCACTAAATTTCATCTCTAAAAAATGTGCTTGTTCTTCACTCAACTTTCTCTTCTTTAGTTCACCATTTCCTTCTCCTTTGTTGCTCTTCCTTCTCCTTTTACGCGATTTCTTAGCTTCAACAAGTAGTCCTACACACACATATAATTAAACCAAACATTATTAGTTCATACATAATCATCACCCAACAAAGTAGACACAATTAATCTACCAATTGGTGTCATGATCATCAAATTCTTACCTGTTTGAATAATTCCATGTGTGTAACTTGGGCAGAGTTGAGAGAAAAATTGTTTTTGCTCTTCTACTTCAAACATGTTCATTGTTTGTTGGTTGCAATATTACTTAGCCTTTGAGCCTCACTTGCTCAACAAACACACAGGGGAGCCTGTATTTATAGATGAGTGACTTACTATAACCTATGCAATCTTATTACATTTTTCACTATGGTAAATTCTGAAGAGGACCACATTGATTGTCTTTATCTATCCACATGGCATTTCATGGTATAATAATTTCCCTCATATGGAGAACCAATTCAAGCTATTTTTGTTCAAGTGTGAACAAATAATTAAATAATTTTGCTAAAAAAAAAAACCTCGGTCCTCCGGCCAAAGAACCGTCCATAAAAGTTGCATTGAGATTTGTATTATCGTATACGATATGTCTAAGAACCTGTATTGCCATACATCTCCGGGAGTACTAAAGGTAAGGATCAAGGCGGTTTTCTAACTAAGTAACTAGGCAATCACCCTAACACGACTCATAACTAACAAAAAAAAAATTTTGATTGGGATTCCCTTAAGTTTGGCAGGTTAGGTTTGAGGAAGTGTGCGGTCTAAGGTTTTGGTTTATAGTAAAGAAATAGTAAAAAGACACATGGAAATGAGAGCTTAAGAAGGGGTTGAATGCACTCCACATGCATTTGAATTGTTAATTACAGACCTAATCAGATTTACTTGATAAAGAAGATACAGTGGGAGATAAAATTTTAATTTAGAGATTGTTTTGGTTATCCCAGACATTTTAAGCACTTGCTTCCTATCTTCCAGCCTTGTCATTACTCATGATCAGATCTTAAACAATTATACTCTGATGATCGATTTGGTTAAGCTAAGATTGTAGTTGAATTAGTAGTAGATCTTCTTTATCACCTAATGAAATCAGTCAAAGTTTTGTGTTACTAATTGCAAAAGGTTATGTTGTTTAATAGGTCGATCCCCACAAGTTTTAACTTGTAAATGTATATGTTTACCTACTGACTTCTTCTTTTTTAATTAAGAACACTAGTTTACAAAAATAAAAATAAAAACCCTATTGGAATAGATTGGATACTAACTAGGTGGGGGATGATTTGTCTCCTCTTCTTTCAAGAGTCATTTTCCTTAATTATACACACAATGAATCCATATTTCCCTCTTCCAATACTGTTTCCTATCTCACCTAATGGGTTTCAACATAATTATCCAAATACAAATCCTTTAATTTGTTGATCCCTATTACACTGAATGAATGTATTTAATCATGAAGGTGAAACACCTAGCCGCTTAACCCTAATCGTTCCACAGCTATCGTGGCTAAATTCGCCTCCTCGCCGCAAGGATTTTTGTTGTTTTGATAAAATTGTTTCGAACAAATGCGCCTCCTTTTTTTTTTTTTTTTTTTTTTTACACTAAAAAAAATCTTTTTTTCTAAAATGTACACTAAAATGCCAAACTCTATTTATTGATAATGAGATATTGAGTTAGTGATTGACCAGAGGTGTTACATCAACCAAAAAAAAAGGAATTTGGAACATGAGAATCTACGGCAAAAAAAAAGGCTGTAAAACGTTTCAGTTGGGTTTGTGGTGGGTTTTACTGAGCACCCACTAAAATTCTTTTGATGATTCCCTCTTCCCCCCACTGACATTTTAATCACTCACAAACACTGTACACTCTCACTTACCTTCAACTCAAACTAAACTAAACTTTTTCCTTGCTCTGGGGAAGTGATGTTTGCCTTCAAGTGCTTGTGGAAGTGCCACGTTTGTCCTTGGATATGGTTGTACACACCAGTCTGTCATTTCAGGTGTCTGGTTTTACCTGTTTGTGGTGTGATCCCATGCTTAGTGCTTCCATGGAACAACCCCATACATGTCTACTCGTTGCTCTGGGTTGCCTTGGGAGCAGGGGCGGATCCAGGATTTTAGTCGAGGAGGGGGGAAGGGGGGGCGGGAGAGTAAAATGAAAAATACTTATTAATTGATAATAGTAGTTATCAATGGTAAAGCCAAATTTTTTTTTTCTACCTGAACTAGTAATTAATAAAAAAAAACACAATTATAAAAAACACATTGCATATACTAAATTGGATCTAGTGTAATCCAATTTAAAGCCTAAATAAAGTCACTGTCGATAACCTTACTAAGGAGCAAACGAGCATAATAACTAATATCACAAAATGATTAGGATAAATATCTAGGTGTAGCTAAAAAAAAATTAAAATTTACGAACCTAATATGATCATAATACAATTTCATAGAAAAAATAGTTTATATGATGCTCAAAATTTTCATTGAATTTTATAGTTATTATTTTAGATATTTTTTGTTGAAGGTTTTATATCACTCGTGAGAAAACAATTTATTTCTTTAATATTAATAAATTTTTATTAAACTAAACATTTTTTAATGTTTGCAATTACTAATAAAATTGCATTGAAAATAAAATAAAAATGCACTCGAAGAGTATCAAACTTGAGTATTTTACTAAAAATTATAAACCTCAAACCACTACACCAACGAAAACATGTACAAGTATTTGTATAAACAATTTTTATATTGTATTCTAAATTATATAATCAATTTTTTAAAACTTAAGTATATATATATATTTAAAAAGTTAAGGAGGGGCAACTGCCCCCCTTCGCCCCTCAGTAGGTCCGCCCATGCTTGGGAGAACCATTTAGTGCAAGTAGTAGTACATGTAATGAGCTAGGGAAAGAAAATAGTACATTGTTGTAAGGGTACCTCTAATGGGAGTCCAAAAGTACATAAAGAAAATTGGGGAATTAATTGAGTTGGTTAACTATAGCATCATGCCATCATCCAATGCAAAATGGTTCCCAAAAAAAAAAATCAAGTTATTCATCCTGCAAAAATCATGTATTTATGCATTTTTCATAAACATTTTGTGCTATAAAGAATATTGAGAGAGACGGAGTGTCAACGAGACAATATAAGTAGGACAAAGCATATGTGCATAGGCAAAGATTTCAACGATGAGCTAAGTAATGAAAAATTTCCACTCATTATTCTCCAATATGTTTTCGGTTTTAAACTACAATATTGTTGTCAGCACACTTCCAACAATGTGAATGTTGGTTTTGCGAAATTTTGAATAATATATATATAATCCCAAATTTGGCATCAGATAAAGACTGGTTAAGTATGAAACTCGATCCATTGACAACCCTACATGTAACAAAATCCGAATGCTAAAGTTCATGGCTAAATTCCCCTGTCCTTGACACTCAAAGCAATCCTCTGGACATGTATCTGGTATAATTAATTTTGAGATACAAGTAAAAATGAAACTCTTGCCAATGGCATGACAGCTCGACGGTTAGAGCTTGGCGGATGGTACCACTAGGTCATGGGTTCAAACCCAGCTTGCGGCATCTTTATAGGTTCTAGAATCCTATAAAAACTCTACTTGCCTTTCAAAAAAAAAAAATGAAACTCAAATATTAGTAAAATGCCAGTGATAACCATTGATGAACAATCAACACACTCACCATAAGAAATTTGGAACTCTTTTTCTTGAACTCTTTTACATTCTTTATTTATTAGTACAAGTAGTGATATAAATTTTTTGTGTTTAAGTCTTACACTCTTACATGCATGTGCATGGGTGAAGAGATAGTACACATTTTTTTCATCACAAGTGTTTAGATACAATGTTCCTTGACATTTTAGCCTTAGTGTCTATTTGGGTACCACTTATCCCAAGTACAGACTGTCTTGTCTCTCTAGTTTTCTCCACATGGAGCACACAAGATCATATTGCTCAGGAATAAGGTCATTTCTTAAAAATCATGCTTAAGAATAAGGTCATCATTGTATCTTGTCTCTAGTTTTCACCACATGGAACACACAAAATCATGCTTAAGAATAAGGTCATTTCTTTTTCATGTTTAATTTTCTTTTTAAATCTGAAATTTAATGGGTTATTTGTCAATATCATCACATCGCAAGTCTTACCAGTTAAGCTAGCAGTCATTAATGGCACACTCTATGACTCTATCTGACTATATTGAAATTGAATGTTAGTTAGGTTAGAATGATAAAACTTGGATAAATGAATCAAGTGAAACAATAACCACCATTAGAACTATTCACAAAATCTTATTCTAGCTAGATCATAATTAACTTTGTACATAATTAGCAATTCTTCAAAAGAAACAGATTTCGACTGAGCCACACTAATTGACCCAACCCATAGCATGATAATCAGGCACACCCCAGAGATTATCAAACCACCCTTCCACCATGACTTCTCCAGGAAACATTTGTTGTTGATTCATTTCCATTGACAATGAACTTGAACTGTTGATTGAACCCCCATCAGAATGTTCTTCTAAAAATTTGCTTATCTTGATCTTGTTCTCTGCTTCACATAACTTTTCCTTGAGCTTGATTACCTGAAAATCAAGTTACTTCAACTATTTAGACAAATAAAATAGAATAATTAATATTCACAAGTTATCTAATAAACATGAGTAAGATCAAGAACAATAAAAAGAGAGAAGAAATGAAAAAAAAAAAAAAAAAAAAAAAAAAAAAGGGAGGAAGAAGAACCTCAGTTTCAAGGCGACATTTTTCGACAAGAACACTATCATGAACATTCTTGAGCTGAGAGAACTCTTCCTCAAGTTTCTTAGTCTTCCACCTAGCCCTTCTATTTTGAAACCAAACTGCAACTTGTTTAGGATCAAGACCTAATTCTAAAGCCAACTTGTCCTTCCTCTCAGACTCCAACTTACGTTCATTCCCAAAACTCAACTCCAAGAGATTCACTTGTTTTTCACTCAATTTCCTCTTCTTTAGCTGTCCTCCATTCCTCTCACCTTTGCTTCCTCTCCTTCTCCTCCTCCGCGGCTTATTTGTTGTCTCCACAAGTACTCCTATGATATGTACAACAAATATGGTTATATAGTATTGTATATATTAGTGATCAGCAACAACAATATACATATCATGATGCATATATAATTCAAATGAATTGTTCGAACCGAAAAACAAACCTGTTTGGGGTACAACATGAGTGTAGAAGCTTGGGTAGATTTGAGAAATGAGTTGTTCTTGATCTTGAACTATGTTCATGGTTTTTTTTTACTTAATTTTGGGTTCTTCAATCAGTCTACAATGAAGAAGGAAAACAGTGGTTTTGTTTGAGAAGTCTTTGAGGGTAGGAGGAAGATACATGTATTTATAAGGACTTTTGGTTACAAATTACCCTTGTGTTTCTTAGAATTTTACCAAAATTTCCAAATTTGGATACTTTTTTACATCCTTATCCTTGATGATTAGGGGCCCTCATACCTCTTTTGAACTCCTTCTATGTGTGTGCACATTATGGATGAGAACATAAATAAGTGTTTGATTGCACTCACACGAATCTCAACGTTGTGAGGTTCATTTTTTACGCATCTCAAAAGTATTGACTCTACTTGTAGTTAATAACTTAAAATCCCAATTACACTTCATAGCATGAAGTAAGAAAACTCGCGGTACGCCACATTTCAAGAGCACTCTTGCTCCAACCAGTACCACGAGTACTATTTTTCTATGTTTAAAGGCATACATTTCTTTTTAATGGATCCCAGAACCATATAAATATTTTGATTGTGACATCATCTACTACGCACGATAGTACCTGTAAATTACATTAAAAAAAAAACTAGCTTATTCAGTTAACACCGTGCGACCCCAATGATAAAATCCCCAATATCAAATCATCGATCTCATTAAAAATAGACTTAAAACTATATTTTCAAAAAAAAAAAAATTTCCAACTCACAATTCTAGAACTTGAAAGGGTTTTATGGCTAATATGGATAGCGTGTTAGGTGGGGAGATGGCAAATAACATAATATTGTTGTTGTTTAGAGTATTTTTCTCCTCAAGTCCTCATTGAGTGGCATTCCCATTTCCACTTTTTTAGGGTTTTGATGCCCTAAAAAATGACCAATTAAAGATGAACCTATTGGCGTGGAAGGGGTTCAGATCCCAACTTAAAGTTGTTATATATAAAATCCATCTTATTGTACGAATTCAGACACACTTTGTTTTATTGCCCAATGAGGTGGTTGGTGTTCTATCTATCCTTCTCTTACAACATCACTTTTTAAATCATTTTTTATTCTCTAATTAGGCTTGGCTCAATGGCTCTGATCAGTCTATAATTTTGAGAGTTGAGAGAATTGAAAGTGATTGTCAATTGTAGCTCACCATTTGGCTAGGGTCAAGTAGATAACCCTACATGACATGTCATTCATAACAAGGTGTCCATTGTTGTTGTTGAAAGATGTAGAAATATGAGTAGCTCATTGAATGTTCACTTTTTTTTTTCTTTTTTTTCTTCTTTTTTTTTTTTTATAATAAAAGCCTATGACAAATAGATTAATAATAGTGATTACAATATCGTTGTCCTGTTGTTGCAGTTGCTAAATTATGAACCTCGAAGTTGAGGTAAAAGTTTCTTCAGTATTTACTTGATAAGTACCACATCAATAATAGGTTAATAACCTCCTACAAAATCATGGATGAAAATACATGGTTGGGCTCAGCCTGAAAGGGACTTGTGCAAAATACGGAGTCTGTCGTGTGCCATAGAACATAGGATCACAATTTTTCTTAGAAATACAAGTGATAGAATTATCTGACAATAATTACATGCACCCAACATCCACGTTTACGATTCTTCAAGTAAAATCATGTTAATATTATTATTAGGTTAATTGGGCTCAACCTGAAGTGAAGTCATTGTGTAAAAACCAGCGGAAGTGAGAGCTACTGAAAATTCTCGCAGCGCTTGCGCTGAACGAGATTCGAACTGACGATCTCCAAAGATTAATGCTCTGATACCATAATATATTATCAATTCTTTAAAAACTCAAACCTGTAGAGATGGAGAATCCAATCATATGTCAACTGAAAGTGAGCGAAGTTGTGTGACTACAACATACACAATGAGTGTAAGAAGATTTTTATGGAGAAAAAAAAAGAAGACCAAATGTTAATTCAAAAGTACACAATTAGTTGATAAAGTTTAGGGTTATATGGCTAGAAGCTAACTAAGCCAATTAAGCAAAACAATAACAAGACTTTCAAAGGTTGACAGAAAAAAAGTACAAAGCTTCACATGAGTCCAAAGGCACATGGAATGCAATTAGTCATTTGTACACGTCTCAATTGTTCACAAGAGGACCACACTTTCCCTAACCAACCACGTGGCTGTCCCTCATTGCTGATTTTTTCCTGCTCCATCAATCTTGACAAAATGTCTGATCTCCAAAACCCTAGTTCACATATTTGATCATCTACATAAAGATTCATAGTACTGAAGAAGAAAATGTATAAAAAAAAATTAGGGCTTTAAGGGGATAGAAATACATAATTAGGGTTTTTCGAATTGAGATTAGTGATGTACCGCTGTCTTAATCATTTTATTTTCCCTTTTTCCGTTCTGTCGTTATCATAAAAAAAAAAAAAGTGAAATAGAGTGCTCGTATGCATTGTACGATTATATACATGTTATATTCAACAACAAAAAAAACTTTAAAAAAAAAAAAAGGAGCCTCAAACATCCAACAAATTAATAAGAATAGTTCTTAATAAGTGTATTAGTAGTAGAGAGTACTTTGTAGGGTGTCACCAAATACTCTAATGCTCAATGGGAGAAATCACTAAATGTTTAAATATAAATCAAGTAATTATTTATAAAGATGTCGAGGACATTACCTTCATCCACCCTACGTAGGCGATGACGCACATCAAAATTTAAGAATTAAGATTTTATAATTAAAGAGAGTGTCTTTGTGTCATGTGAAGCTTATTATTATTATTAGGTTTTATTTAAGGGTCCCCTTACAAATTACTAACAATGGAAAGGGTAATCTCACCCTAGCTTGATCACATTTCTTCATTTACTAAGATAAAGATAAGGTTTACTTTGAACAAGTACTTGGTTGGAGTTGTTTTTCATCAAATTAAGCATGCATGGTCATGGACATAAAATATAGCAAAACCAGTTGGTTCTCTTGCTTAAAATGTGGTCTTAATAAAGAGATAAGGATCATCAAGGAAGAAGAAAGGAAAGGGGGAGATTTTCTATTTGGTTTAGTTGGTTAGGTACGTAGATTGAAATGTGTCTTGGTCTATGGTAAAAGAAATATAGTAAATAGCATGGAAAGAAGAGTTTGAAGATAGGTTTGAATTAAGAGAATAGGGTTAGTTTAGATTAGATGCCCATCACATGCCTTTGTGCTTTGTTTAGATAATTTAATCTTCATTTAGAGGTTAAATTAAGGTTTGTTTGTTTATCCCAGACACCTTAATATATGGTTTCCAATCTTCCAACCATGCATGAGCTCTTAATAATAATAAACCCACTTTAGATTGGATTCTTCCACCTAAATTTAGCTAATAATCAAGACGAGAATCTCGACTTTACACCATATAATATCTGGCATTTTTTAGTCTACGATCTTTAAATATTTTTTTTTTTCTAACACTACATGTGTTGTTCAAATATCGTTTAGCCAGTTGTTTGATGTATCTTGAAAATCTTTTTCGTCAAATACTTGTTACAATGATATTACATGTATGTGGTTCAAATCTTAGATCTTAGCATACTAGTATTAAGAACAAGTAGTTTGGTTCTAACCTCATTTTTACGATCCAATTAATGATTTACCAACCCTTTCCTACATTTTAAACCTAAAACTTGAAAGAAAATTTTCATTATTCTCATAACTTTGCATGTCTTATGAGAAAAAACACTCCAATATATATAAATGGGATACGAGTTTAATAATAAACTCGTGGCCGATAAAATCACAAGTCTAAGATTCAAACCCTACTACTAACCGCGGCATTTGAGGTAACACGGGTTAAGGTATTTTAAGTAATGTACAAATGGACCCATGAGAGTCGAGTGCACCAAAAGGCTATATAAGATGGCAGTCAATGACTATATTAAATTCAAATATGTAAGTGAGTGTGTGTGTGTGTTTTTTTTTTTTTTTTCTGTTGTACTACACTCTACTAATAGACCATTAATCTAATACTTTGATGGGACTCGAGGTGGGGGTTGATTTGTCTCCATCTTCTTCTTGAAAGAGTCAAATTTGTGGTAAGTGTTGAATAAAAGCCACACCATATGACTCCATGTTTCCCTCCTTCCGTACTGTTCCTTTTACTTCTCTTTGATTGGATGTTTTAGCTTCTTTTTTAAGCCAATCTCAACAAAACCCTTGAATCAAGCCTCAATATGCTCTAATCCATCCATACAATTTCTACTTTAAAACATCCTAAGTCTATTCTATGTAAGTAAAACTAAACTATAGAACTTCCTAGTCTATTCTATCTAAGTAAAACTAAACCCTATTCCTAGTCTATTCTATCAAGGTTAAGAACCCATAAAATAAGTTGATTTGTTGGGACAACAAGTTAACTAAAATGCAGGATATCTTCCAACCAACTAAATTAGATTTCATGTCGATTAACATCTAAGAATATTCTACACATCTAAGAAGTTGAAAGAAGGAAAATTACACAGTAAAAATGAAGAATGAATTTTGTATGGCTGCAACTATCTACATCCACAACTTCCACTTTATGACTATCGGACTTCTATATTGTGTCGTAAGGAACCACAAGTCTAGGGTTTCAACCTTGTCGGCAGCATTTGATAATTCTGAGATCTTGTCAAAAACCCTACTTACCTTTAAAAAAAAATTTAGTTGGACTACTAAAATAAACGGCCATTTGGCTAATTTTTTGTCAACAAAAATCGCCAGGGCTGGAGAATTGAACCCGTTATATATTGGATTGTGCCAAATCAAGAAAATAAACAAACAAATATGGGACATTTTGAATGAATTCGACTATAATACTTGAGTATCTCAATACTTTTTTAATTTTTTTGCATGAAAATTTTAAATACATACAGATACAAGTAGTACATTGTAAGCTGCTCCAATATGTAAGTATTGATAATTTAGATAAATACTACCCTCATGGAAATTTAACGATGAAAAACATTTTTTTTTTTTTTTCATTTTCTTTCGTTCTTTTCTCTATCTTGAATTCCGTAATGGTGTTCAATGAATGTCCCTATTAAGTTCCACCTTATGCTCCTGTGATTTATGACAATTATAATGAGCGCATAGTACTATGACTAATAGCGATTAATGATTTTTTGTAGCATATGAGTTTGAACATTTAATATCAGAAGCAAGGACTCTGATTTTTTATTTTGCGAAATTTAGTGAAATTTTTTTTTTTGAGGTCTCAAAATTTAAAGTACCTACATTGAAAGTACATTATTTAAACGAGTTATTTAAAAAAAAAAAAAAAAAATCAATTTTTGAGTTATTTAAAAAAATCAAAATTTTTTTTTGTAAATTTAGGGTTTAATGAAACATTTTCGAGTAAAACCCAAAATTTTAATGAAACAAAATACATTTTTGGACGAAGTATTTCATTAATTTTTATAGATTTTGATACATTCGTGTAAAAGTCAAAATATTATGAAGAAAATAAAAAGGGATACATGTGTACTTAGACTCTTTTAATTTTTTAATATCTTACTTTTATGTTTGTCGTACATTCAATTACTTTAGAAAAACGAAACCACATTCCTTAGTAGTTTTTGTACATTCAAGCAACGACTACACATCACCAAAAGCGCTTTCTCATACCATCATTGAGTTTTATTTTTTCTTTCTTACTCACGCCACCAATAAATATGCATATCCTAACAGAGAAACCCAAACTCAAAACGAAAAAAGCAAAACAAGGTAACTTTTGACCAATTTAAACCCTCAATTGAGACCGATTATCAAGTTCATAAAAACACGAAACTTGTAGTATTATGAGTTACCTAATAAACAAAACTTGAATTACTTGAAAATGTTTTGAAATGAGAAAGTTAATGTCATTTTACTAAAGTCACGCAAATCTATCTCGCAATGAAAACGGGATGGTGTCCCTAGGGGTGGGCACGGGACGGGATGGGACGAGATATACCCATCCCGTTCATACGGGATCGGGACGGGACGAGATGGGAAAAACCTCATCCCGACCTCGTCCCATCCCATACGGGTTCGGGACGGGACGAGATCAGCATGATGCCTGTGACTGCCGCGAAGATTATCATCATATAAGAGTGTGAAAAATAATTTTCTTATAATTAGATATAGATGTGGCATGCAAATATAAGGGTAGTCACTAAATCCCTTAACAATGAAGTCGAGTGGGCTTGACTTTTAGAAAATGACATGATAAATGGGACCCACTAAGAGTATTGTGTCGCTGTGATGGCCTCCCAACTGATTTTACAATTTCATTACTGTGAAAAACAAAATTCATGGTTCCTTGACAGAATGACATTTCATCTTTTGTTAGGGAAGAAATATAGACCTATTGGTGATGCTCTAACATATTCATAATGATTTACCATGAGTTTCTATCAGTCATCTGTAAGTTTATATGAATAAAAATAAATAAATAAATAAAAATATTAATAATAAATATTAAAAAAATTGCCCGGGACGGGACGGGATTGGCGGGATTGAAAATCTTCATCCCATCCCATCCCATTCTAGAACGGGACGAGACGGGATCGGGATGAAATTATTCAATCCCATTAAGACCCGAAAAAATCGGGACTGGACAAGATCGGGATCGCGGGATGGGATGCCCACCCCTAGGTGTCCCTGACTTTCGGCCAACTTATATGCTTGATTGATATCGACTCTCAAGCTCATCATACTCTGAGTTATCTAATAAACATAATTTGAATCACTTGAAAATATTTTGAAATTAGCAAGTTATGGTCATTTTACTAAAGTTGCGCAAATCTGTATCGCAATGAAAACATGATAGTTTCCCTAACTTTCGGCCAACTTATGTGCTCGATCGAGGCTGATTTTGAAGTTGGTCAAAACATAAAAGTTGTAGTACTCTCAATTATCTAATAAACACAACTTGAATTACTTAAAAATGAGCAAATTATTGTCATTTTACTAAAGTCGCGCAAATCTGTCCAAAAAAATTTGCTGAAATTTCTTATTCGCCAAGAACAATTCCAGATAAAAATCTCGTCAGGAACAATGCAGGGTTTTTGCAAAAACTCTCATTGTTCTTGGCGAACAAGAAATTTCAACAAATTTGTTTACTATTCGCCCAAATCAATGCAAAACCTCGCATTGTCTCGGGCGAACAATAATTATTTTGTGATTTCTAAATTTTTTTTGAAGTTTACTTTGTTTTTATGATTGAAAATATTTTTGAAGTTTCCATGAGATTACTTTATTTTTCTGAAAATTTTGGGGAGGTTGCAATTTGGGGTTCGATTTTTAATGGTTTCAATTTTGACGGAGAGAGAAGAAATTTTGAGGGAGATGGAAGAGATTTTTTAGGGATTTGAATGTGGGAGAGGGACGAGATTCGAATGGAAGAGGGAGAAATCGCGTTTCGATTTGAATAGGGAGGAAAAATGTTGATTTTTTGTTTATATAAGTAGTGTGAAAAAATACGATGATGTGAAGAAAAAAAAAAAGTAAATAATGTGAAAGAGTAAAATGGCGTGAAATAACAATGATGTGAATTAGTCATTGCCTTTTATATACTCAAATATTTTTTAGCTACAAGAAATCATAGATTCCACACAGCTAAAAAGTGGAAAGTAAAAACGAAAGAATGACCTTTTGGTCTGAAAAAAATGACTTTTTTTTAAAATCTAAAAAGAGTACGGAAAAAATACTTGGGCAGTGGTACGTGGCGGTTGTATTGATATTTGGTGGTGGCTTTTGCTTTTTTACTTTCTTCTTGTTGTTTAAAGAGAAAAGAGTTTGTTGGAGCTCGGTGGTGACCTTCACTTCTTTCAATGTAGCTTGCTTGCGGAGAGAGCACTGATTAGTGTTTAGGGGTGTTATTTAATATATGAGTGCTAATGTTACTCTTTCTCTATGAGTTTTTGGCATTCACATGTTGAAAAAGATAGAATGAGGGGTAAAATTGACACTCACGTGCTGAACATTTTTTCTATGCACTAAACAGGCACAAGGACTTGAGTAGATTTTTTTTCCATCTAATTGTGTTTCTTTTAAGAGAAAAAACATGTCAAACTTGTACACTCCTAGTAGCATGTTATATCAAAGTTGGTAATTCCGTGAATGTTTGGTTATTAGTATTGACTTGAATAGACTCATTTTTTGTGTTGATTGAGTTATAAGAAAGTGGTCCACAATATATTAGTAGCAGCCTTTTGGATAGAATTGTAAAGTCTAAATAGAGGCTAGTGCGAAGGGTATTTAAGTTAGGAACAATATCATTATTGGTATGTATAGTGGATCTGGAGGCGCGAAAGTATGAAAACCTAATTTGTTTGGGATAGAGAAAACAAGCCCTAAGTAGAAGAACACCATAAGAGATGGACATGATTTCACTCCATAAGGTAAAGAGACTACATTTTTGTCATAATGTATGAAAGCTTTTGTATCTACCAGGGTGGGTGTCTGGATACATTGTTTTTAGTTTTTTATGTGAACCTCCTGACACCACCATGGTTGAGTGAGAAGAGTACTATGGAGGACCACTGCTGTACCCATTTTTGTGCTTTTGTGTTTTTTTCACCCTCTGGTCTGTCTTGGCTTTTGCAGTAAAGCCAGAGGTAGGTTTTGAAGAGTTCAACAGAGCATATGAGAGGTTGGAGTGGAAGATGCCTTTATGTGACTGATTCCTGCCTTTATATCAATCTTTAACAGAAGCAAGAAAACAGTTAATTGTAATAAATTATGAAACTGTAAACACTTAAAGCTTTTACCTGCCCTTATGTACTCTCAAATTACTAGGAAAAGTTCACTTATATAATGTAACAAGAGTACATTAGGTATAATAGGAAGACCACATGTGTATAATATGAAGCAACCCTGGGCTTCACTATTTTGTGTGCCCCTAAACCTTCTGACATCCAAAATGAACCTAAACTATATGGTTAATTGCACCTGAAACGAATGATCTTTTCATTGAAACTGGGATAACAAGAATAACTTGGACCACCCTTGATACTAACAGATTTTTTTTTTTTTTTTGAAGGGCGAGCAGGGTTTTTATAGGATCCCAGAACCCACTAAAGATGCTGCAAGCTGGGTTTGAACCCATGACCTAATGATACCATTCGCCAAGCTCTAACCGTTGAGCTGTCATGCCATTGGCACTTGATACTAACTGATGCCATTTTGTCGTAGAATCTTAAAGGACTAGTAAGGCATTGCTCATTGGCTATATCTAAGGTAGTCATACCTCATCCAAAAAAAAGACCTCATAAACTGGCTCTGAAGTTGGTTTTTTAAATTTTCACGAAACAAGTAACCTTCCAATGGATAACTCACAAGAACAAGCCATAGTATGACACACATGTATATCTCCCATATGACAATATAAGTTTCTTACCTCACTCGGGGACATTATGTCTTTCCTGCAAGAAGATATGCATCATACCTTACGCAAATGACTCTAGGTTTCTTAACGATAATGTTCAAGTAAATTTTTTGACTGCAGCTTAAGCTTGGAATAGAATCATATAACATACATACGCAAGACTGCCCTTAAAGAGGTATTTCAATATCTAAGAGTATCTCACATCAAAAATTGACTATCCGACATAATTCTTTCACTCTTTTGTTCTTGAAATACAACAAGAATATCAAATATCATGAAAATTATAACCAATGATGAGTACTTCAACAAAACATCCAATCTTCCAGAAATGCTGACTACCTCAACCACATAATAGTGGGAAGCATGTAACTGATCTCAAAAAAATTAGGGGAGGTTAACAGGGAATGGTAGCTAAGAACATGGAAGGTAATACAATTATTGTTCATGAGTTGGCCATCAAAAAGGCAGGCACACCCCAAAAGAATTACTATTGGAGTTTAATGAACGCTATTTTTTCCATGGATAGTACAGTGACGGGGTGTTCTCATCGTTTTAGTTTTTTCCCTAACGTAGGATCGCACAAAGGAAATTTACATGTCGTTCTGAATTAGCATTGGTCAAGGAAACCTGCATGAACACACAAGACCGATATTTCAGTTTTACAGATGCAGATTTCTTTTCTATAACGGTAGGATTGGCTATAATGTGTCGAAGAGTTGGTGGGGCAGTCTACCTACTTGCAAAGCAAATCAAGCTATAGAAATTGGATATCTGATTCACAAGCATGCTCACTCATGTTACTTTAGACACAATATTTCCACATATATAAAAGATCAAGGGTCAAAATCAAGTCATCAGTAGCAAAAATACAATATATCACTCGAGTATCTTGGAGTGAATGGGGGAGAAAAAACACTAATCCTAGAAAGAAAGCCTAAGAAACCAAGCAGCCCAACTGAATACTAAAAAAGTATGGGAGCGAAGCATAATTTATTAATCTTCTTTCTGATGTAAAACGGTAGGTAGCCTATTATTACCATTGAGCGCAGCATGGTAAACACGCTTCTCAGCCAGTCCAATGTCTGAGAGTGTAAGATTACCCTGCAAGCCAATAGCAACATGAGATGTTTCAACATCCAATTGGTATTACCAAAAAAAAAAAAAAAAAAAAACATACACCCTTAAACCTTCTCCCACATAAAATGATGCCCACTAAATACAATAAATATATATTAAAACCCACCACTTGATTGCTTTTCCAGCTTTCTAACAGTTCAGACGATATCATTCCTTGGCCCAGATGCTTAAATGGAGTTTCATGTCTAATTATATCAGTAAATAAATAAAATCTTAAACTTTCTCCAACAAAGAAATGATGGTCACACATTACAATTATAACTTTGTGTCACCACTTGATTGATCAAAATCATTTATCCTCCCAGATTCACTTATCGAATGGGAACGGAGAAGAAGACTACCAAAAAGACAGTCCCACATCGAAAAATTTTATAAGCATAAACCTTCCGGTGGTTAATCCCAAGTGTTGGATGTGTATTAAACTGCTCATTAGTCTTACAAAATAGCGAACTGACAAACTAGATGTGTCATTCTCTAATGCACAGCTTATTATTTCACAAAAATTCACGAATGAAACTGACTGCATGAGGATTATGGGGGTCTGATAGTTAGCAATCACGCCAAGGTGAACCATTTTAAAAGATATGGCATGGCAAGAGTGTAAAATACGAATGATGCATATGCTACCTCCTGCAGGCTGGAACTTAAGTATGTGATATGTAGGATTTAACAAGAATAAGAAAATGATCAGCCTCTCAGTCTCACACCAAAACCCAATGGACAAAATAAAAAGAAGTCAATACTTAAGGGGGTAACGATGACTCCATCTGTTCTCTCCTAATCGTGTATCGTTTCCATGTTTTTCAATGGAAACAAAAATTTCATCTAAAACTAAGTCAGAAACTAAATTTACAGGTTTCATCTAAATTTCTAAAAGCTATAATCCACGACATGAGAGGTTTTATTGATTTTTTTTTCTTGTTCTTTCTAATTGTTACCCTTGATTTTTTTTTTCAGTTGGATCTAAGTAAATAAATCTACAGAATGAGTTGGAAGCTGAATAAACAAATTTCATATGAATTCAAAAGGCTATAATCCACGACTTGGAGGTTTTGTCAAAAGAAAGAAATTTTCGTTTTTGTTCTTGTACTCCCTAATCGTTTATCCTCTTTTATTACCCTTTCAATTTTTTTCAGTGGAAATAAAAAGTTTAGTCTAAAGAATGAGTTGGAAAGTAGATTTACTTATTCCGTCTAAATTTCAAAAGTTATAATCCATGCTTTGGGGTTCTCGATTTTCTATTTTTGTCGTTTTTGTTTTTGTTCTCGTTATTCCTTTATCATGGTTGCTCTTTGTGTTTCACTTGAGGTGTTGAATTTATCAAAGTCGTGATTGGTGTGATCATGTTGTAATTATGTTTGTAGTGGTTGCTTCACAGATTTTCGAGTTTAATGCGGGAATTTATCTTTCTTTTTTATCTTTTTTTTTTTTTGCAATTTAGGATTATTCCACGCAAATCCTTTTTTGGTAGCTCCCTATTGTTAGTACATGCCATCTATCTTTTGTAAACTACTTTGGGAGTTTGGGGACAATCTTTTCACCAAGACTACTCTCATTTGAACACAAGATGCTCGGGCTCATGATCCTCTTTCCCGATAAATGGGCAAGATATTTAGTGGAGATAATAATCAGGTCCCACACTTTAGATTCCCTAAAAAAGATCTTTGCTTCACTACAAAGCAAATACCCCCACACCACAGCAAAGAGCAAGGGAAGCTCTGCCAAGGATTGAACAAATCCTAAGCAAACTATGCTATCCCAATTATTAATCAAATCCAGAGCAGGGCAATCTGGGAGGTCAGTAAGTATCGATAAACTCTAATTAGAGGGAGAACTCATAAGACACAATGAGAATACAATGTTCACAGATTCTCCATCTGGTTTAAATCAGGAGCAGGCAATCTGGGAGGTCAAGTAAGTATTGGGAAACTCTAATTAGAGACAGAACTCATAGGGCACAATAAGCATACAATGTTCACAGATTCTCCATCTGGTTTTATTAAATAACAATGATTAAGGACTAAATCTTAAATTGGTTGGTCAATACATCCCAACACTAACCTGGAAACAACAAAAAGGGAATGTGGAATCCTAAATAGTTATGTCAGGAAAGCCTGAATTCAAAAACAGGGTGTTGACATTGATGTAGTTTTGGAGAGTCAACCTATCCAATCCATCAATTTCACAGATAAATATTGAACAAATCTTAAATACATATCAATATGTAATGCATACCTAAAAAGAGCACACTGCTGTTAGGGAAGCAGAGTTATAGCATGTCAAAGGTGCTGTCAAGTGCAGAAAAAGCACACTTTATATCACTTTTCCGTATCTAGCCTATCAAGGTGAACCAAACAAGAATCTAACTATGTTGCTCGAGACTTTATGGCAGCAATTTAACTATCTTTCCTGCCATGTGGCAACCAGAAGCAAGAATCTTCTAAGAGATATGCTTAGATTTAATTTACTAGAATGAGCACACTATACATGACAGATAAAATGATGAAAATAAAGCCTCAATTTTTAGTTTATTTGTGGGGTTGAACCATAAGCCCATAGTTAGGGTACTATTAAGAGGTTAAGCTTTAGAAAGCTTGTTTATCGAGCAAAATAGGTTATAAATAAGGCTGAACAACCATTGTAGGGGATGGACTTGATTGAGAAAAGAATTTTATGTGTTTATGAGTTATTTCCCCCTTGATTATTTAAGCAGTTTTCCTTTCGTTTCTGTTCAACAATTTGGTTGTCTACTTGTCTTGATTTTAATTTTCAGCAAATTAGTTCGGAGGTCATAATAAAGATCAAACTTTCCAGAAACATAAGAAAAAATTCATTAATAAACCTTAGTTTGAAAGGAAAAATAATACCAAGCAAAAGAGCAAGGATGAGAGGAGGACATACCTCTCTGGCCATCAAATTTCGAACATTAATAGCATAAAGTTTTGGATCCTCCTTTTCTTGTTCTGAGGGATAATATATAGGTAATCTTTTCACCTCAATGTGATTTACAAATTGACAAAGAAGCAAAAGGACATGTTGTACCTGCAAATTGATGAACGAACAAAAAAAGTTACCCGAGATTTTGCAATAATTGGATCAGCAACAAAAAGAGGTGGAAGCATAGTTATCTTACGATATGCACAACATGATACTCGATACGTATCGTGTTTGTGATTACCAAAAATATAATGTATCGTATACGGAATTTTTGCCGACATAGATTACATAAATGGGCTAGGATGGCCCAGAAAATAAGCCCATAATGTTAAGTTAGGGCTGAGATAGTCTTGAATATAATGATGACAAGTGGCATGAATCGGTTGGAGGAATATGCTACAAGGAGATTGATCCAAGTGACATCATTGTATTGGAGGCGTGTAGCTTTAAATAGAAAGGTGTAAGGATGAGTAAGGGACTATGGGTCAAAAGAGGAATAGAGAGTAAAATTTGTTTATTGCTCCTTAGAGAGTTCGACGTGGTACAAGTGACGTGAATGGATGATTGGCTATATGTGTTACAAAAGTTATATGACAATGGAAGTGCTATACGATCTCCTTAGTCCTTGCTTTAATAAGTCTTATTTATTTCTTTCATATGCTTAAATATATATTATTTTTTGCTCCTTGGAGATTTACAACACTGAATTAATTTAATTTGGTTTTAGAAGAATCATCTGAATTCAAACAATGGACAAAATATCTTTTATAAAGTATTTGAACTACAACTCCAAGTTCTATTGCTTTAAAGACTACTTGCACCAAAACCATATAATGCAACAAGCAATTGAGAAAAGATCCGGCACACCAATTCGGCAATTCTCCAATCCAAAAAGTTGACCTTCACAACAAGATATCCTAAAATTCAACATACTATCTCAAATCGGTCAGTTTTCAGGATGAAGATCAAATATTATATGGAAGGCAACTGAACTCATTTATGGCATGCAAGATAAAAATAAGTAATGGTCCAACAGAACAGAGCTAAAATATGTCCAGTAAAAGGAAAATGAAAATCACTCAGACATGAAGTATTAGTTAACTTATCTCAGAAGTTCCAAGTTAACAAATTTTTCTTGAGAATAATACAAAAATGAATAGATGTCCTGATGGTGAAAGCTTCTCACCCCAGTAATGGAATCCCAGGCTGGACTAAATCTCTGATAAGGATATCTTAGGATCACTGGAAGCACTGGTGCTTTTGCTAGAAATGCGCCCGTTTTGAATGGGAGAAGGAAGTCGCCGTTTGTAGTTGTGCCCTCTGTAGACAACTAAAATAAATAAACACTTGTCCTATCTGGAAAATGTATGCACAGATCTGTACTCGTTGACAGAGGATATGAATATTGGATGATTTGGATCTTATAGCTTTAATTCTAATCTTATTTTATTATTTTGTTATTCTTTCTTTTTTTTGGTAGTTACACCTAAATTGATAGGAGGCCGTTAGTCAAAGCAACTCAAGTAGTGAACTAATCATGCAACGAATATTAAATAAAGCCAAGAAATAATATTCCATACGTGTGCATGAACAAGATAAAAAATGATAACCTGGGAAAAGCATCATTCTTGGAGCATATTTATCCCGATGGGCTTCTAGAACTCTCTCTGATACAACACCTACAAGACAAAGGATCAAAGAAAAAGATCGCCATTATATAATAACAATATTTCTTACTGATGCTAGCTTCTTTAGGAGATAACGGATAAGTTGATAAAAGATGAAATTCCAACTATCCAATTATGATGTAATATGGGTTATATTTATTTGTTTCTATTATTTAAATAATTGGGTTGGTAGGAATTTTAGGTTTTATTTTGTTTATATAGGTATGATGGAGAGATTGTAATCAGTTTTGGTTGAGTTTTGAGAAATTAATGAATGTTTTTCAATTAGGTTTCGATGAATTGGTTTCTTAGCTTCCGCTGAATCCTACATCACATTACTTTGATCTCAATATGCATAGCAATTAGCAAATGCCTTCCTGGTCATGAATTGTGAAAGGTCCCATAATACCTTAATAAGACAGGTTTGACCTTAAGTTATAGGGTTGCTTAGCAAATGGGTCCCAAGGTTTGTACACCATCCATGAATTTTGGGTCCAAAGTTTTTTCCAACTTATAATTTATGTCTCAAGACCAAGTTGACATTTGGGGCCGTCTACCTTTGTCTAAATGGATAAAAATGTCCCTTGATGGTCAACCATAATCAATAACAACTGACAAGTAGTTTTGTCCATTTGCTAGATGGAGTTAGACGATCAAACAAGTCAATGTGGTCTTGGGACCTAACCTCTAAGCTGGATAAGCTTGGGACCCAAAGTCATCGATTGATACAAACCTTGGACTTATTCACAAAATAACCCTAAATTATACCTTGTAAGGTAGTCATACCCGATTGATAATCAAGGGATAAATATTAGGACTATCTAATCCTTCTAAAGGATAAAGTTATCCTTAACATCTTAAAATAAAATTTAACAAATTAATATGTAAGTACTTTGAAGATTAAATGTAATGTAACCTAAACTACAAAATAAAATCAATCTAAACATAAGAAAAGTAAACTAAATAATCTCCATTAGGGTTTCTTCATTTATCAAAAACCAATTACAACAATTGGTCTATAGGACCTATTAATACTAAACCTAACTTGCAAATCAAGCAATCTAACCCTAATTGTTATGGAGCCATAATCTCCACTTATTCTAATGGACTTATTTAGGCCCGACCCAATCATTAAACTAAATTAAATAAATAAATTAAACCCTACATTACATCAATCCTCCCCCCGGTTGAATAAGCTCGTCGTTGAACTTGAAGTCGAAGAAGTCCGGTGAACACAAGCAACCAATCACAAAACGCATTGTGAAATGCACTTGAAGTAGTCGACCTCAAACCTTGCCATGATAACGCTCACTAAAAACAGCTAAACCAATTCATAAATGGAGCAAAATGACTCAAAAAACCATAAGTTGCAAGAAACCTGCTAGAAAACTCCTGCTCATAAGCTCGTGCCAAAAAATATTTCCAAAATGGGTCGATATAACCATCGTCACAGTAGAAACAAATCCTCTTGACCAAAAATATGGAAGAAATCACAGAAGTCAAATGACCCACATGTCAGAAATCGAGTACGTGTGATGGTCCCTTAACTTCCTCAAAAAGTTGGAGGGACTTTGACAAACATAATGGCTCATTTTGCTATTTTTGCATTGTTCGAGGACGTATTTCTTGAAGCGTTCTTATCTTGTCATCAAATATAATGGTTATTTGTTGGTACCTTTCCTCCTCCCTTGTTTCTCCTTGTTCTCTCCATGCCTTTTCTTGTTTTCTCCCTTTTCTTGTTCTCTCCAGGCATTAAAAAATAGGTCAAGGCGTGTGCCAATCCGTTATGCTAAATCTCTCAAAAACTTTTCCCGGTCTGTCATAACCTGCATCATAGTGGAGGTGGTAGTGGTGGTGGTGTAAGAGAAACGGGTTAAAATTGGAACACATAGGTGTATGGTGGTTATGGATAGTAAAGATGGGGACATGCGCTATAAGACACTGTAGGGTATGGATATGGATTTGGCCTTGGACTATATTGATATTAGTATGTGGAAAGAGAATGGTATTGGTATGGGTAGGAATAATAGGGGTATTATATTGGAAATAATATGTGTTACTCATTTTTTTCAATGCAGGGGTGCTCTGCCTGGTTATGAGGTGTAAATAACCTGCTGATGAACAGTGAATGATGAGGAACTGTGTCGATGACCAGTGTTTTTTTTTCAATCTTTAATCAACTTTGTTTCTTCTTCTCTTTTCTCGTTCAATTTCTTCTTCCAATTGAACCATGAATCCAATGGCGTGAGTCTGATACCAAATAATATAACCTAAATTACAAACTAAAGTAAATCTAAATAATGTAAACTAAATAATCTCCATTGGAATTTCTTCATTCATCAAAAACCAATTACAACCAATGGCCTATAAGCCCTATTTTACTAAACCTAACTTGCAAATCAAACAATCTAACCCTGAATGCAATTGGAGTCCAAATCTCCACTTATTCTAATGGGCTTAATTAGGCTCGACACAACAACTAAACTAAATTAAATAAATAAACTAAATCCTACGTTATATCAACTTACAACATTTTGGTAGCTAAATTTCAACTCTCTTCGGGTCTTCTCCTCCCAAATGCCTAATGAGATAGCTAACTAGATGTTTCTCCACTAATCAATGCAAACTCCCCAATTTTGTTTGAAGTGAAAACATCATCAAAATATTTAGTACTGACCCAAAGTGCTATGTGATCTCTGGTGCAATACAATGACCCAATCTTCTATTTCTTCATGGCTATCAACTTACAACACTTTGGTAGGGTCAATCAGATTTTCTTGGGTCTATACAATCGTTCATCCTTTTTCAGTCTCAAGCCATGTGAATGCAAGTCATATTCAACTAATTTATCCATTAAACTGTTCAAAGTATCATGCAAAATTAGCAAAGGCAAGGAAAATCATGAGGAAGATTGCTATTAAAGCTAAAGACATGTTCTCGGCAATTAATACCTGAAACGCCTTTGAAGTCAGATGATTTTGATTCGCGCTGAACATATACACAGCCAAGGCACTTACTGTGGAGCATAAGCAAATAAAACATAAAAATTGTCAGCTGTAAATAGAAATATAGCTAGCATTAAGAGCTTAAAGTAAAGAAATCATAAATTGTGGGAAGGTATAAGTACAAACACAAAAGGATTGTAAACACACACCAAAAGTACCAACAATTAATGACATCCATGGATGTTGATTAAAATGGTATTGAGGAATAGGGGCGGGCAAAAACCAATTTAAATTCGGTTAACCGACCGAACCGGTTTTTAAATTCGGTTCGGTAACCGAACCGAAATATGAGTAGAAAGAAAATAATTTAAACCGAACCGATTATAAATGGTTCGAAATCGGTTTAAGGTTTTGAACCGACCGATTAATTAGATATATATAAATAACTAAATAACAAGTTGGTGTCAATACTTGATTAATGCAACAAATGCACTGCAGTACACCCTGTTGCACTGAATCACCCCCTTCTCTCAAAGTTTTCAATTTTTGGCTAAAAATTGGGTCTGTAAAAAAATTGGACATGTTTTAATGAAAGTCTTTCAAATGCTTGAACCTGAAATTTCGGCCCAACCGAACCGAACCGATCCGAAATTCGGTTCAACCGAATTCATCGGTTTACAAATACAAAATTCGGTTTCGGTTTGGGTTTTGGGCAAACCGAATGAAATCGATTCAAAATCGGTTTGGGGCTCAAAACCGAACCGAACCGACATTGCCCACCCCTATTGAGGAACATGGATTCATGACTGCTAAAATGTTTCCTAAAATTAAAGCTTAATTTCACAATTATATACATAAGGCCATGAAAAATCCAAAAAATTCATGCATGTTAAATAACTCTCAGTTTGGTCTATCAAACCAAAAGCATCACATATGCACATATTAACTCCTTTAACATAACATTTATATTTTGGATCCATTCGTATAATAAACCATCAGACTAAAAAATCATTATATATTTATTATTTATACTTTCAACAAAAGTATGCATTTCTAATAATATCTGTGCACTTTCTGCAACATGGTGATTCGATTAGTTAGAGGTTTAAAGGAAAGTATAAAGAGATCCATTCAAACATCACCTTTGTATATTGGTTCATAAACCTATATTTCAATTATCACCAAGGAAGCAGGGACTCTTCGAAAACTTGCCGTATTAGTATCCGACACATATCCGATGTCGACACTCGCTCGACACGCCTCCAACACGCGTCAGACACTTGGTCAACGTGTCGGCAAGTGTCAGACACATGGTTAATGTGTCCACACGCCTCCGATACACTCGGAACTTGGTCAGGACTCAGTCAAGACACGAAAACTAACTTATATTTTATTTTTTTACTTTTATATGTTTGCAAATATCACCTAATTTAATGATTGTTGATCAATCTGAAGTGAATGACTCTTTCGCTTGTGATTTCAGACAAATAGGGCAAAAGGCCACTAAAGCATAGAGGTAGTCTATGTTTTTTCTTCTTTTCTAATTTGCTTATTCTCTCGTCTACTTCAAAAACTTGTCGTATCCGTGTCCAACACGTATTCGACGTCGACACTCGTTCAACACGCCTCTGACACGCGTCAGACACTTGGTCAACGTGTCGGCAAGTGTCAGACACATGGTCAATGTGTCAATGTGTCGAACACGCCTCCGATACATTCGAAACTTAGTCAAGACACGAAAACTAACTTATGTTTTATTTTTACTTTTAGATGTTTGCAAATAATCACCTAATTTAATGATTGTTGATCCATCTAAAGTGAATGACTCTTTCGCTTGTGATTTCAGACGAATAGGGCAAAAAGCCACTAAAGCATAGAGGTAGCTTTTCTAATTTGCTTATTCTCTCCTCCACTTCTTCTCTACTATATTTTTTTTCTCTACTTTATTTTTTTTCTAGTGTCTTATTCAAGACACTTTATTATATTATTATTTATGTTTATATGACTTACTACAAAAATAGTATGATGTGTCGACGTGTCTTCTTTTTTTCGAAAAATCTTAGATTAACATATACATAGGCCCAAGGATTGTGATTTCGTTTTTTTCGAGATAATTTCGGTACTTGATTTTAAGAAATATTTCGGTGTAAAGAAAAAAAAAGTAAAAATTTCAAGTATATATAATGAATTTTGAGGGTATATGAAATATGTGAAAAAATAAGATGCAAGTAAATAAATCTATTAAACACATTAAATGAAGCCTAAATGCCAAGAAATGAAATAAACATGAAATCTATATATAATTATAAAATTAAGGGGTGGTTTAAAAAATCAGTATACAATTAGAAAAAATGATAATTAGAAAATCAGAGAGGTGGTTTCAAAAATCAATAAATAATTAGAAGAAATGATAATTAGAAAGAACCTCGAAATTTACGAAAAAACTCCTAAATTTTTTTCAAAAAAATGTAACTTTTGGTAGTTTTTTTTTTTAATTTTTACGAAAAAGCACCAAAATTGACGAAAAAACTCTCGAAAAAATGTAAAATTACATTTCGCCATTTTTCCTTTCGGAATTAAAAATATATATATATATATATATATATCAGCAAGATTTCGCGAAATCTCATTCCTTGCATAGGCCTACAGTCACTTCCTGGGAAGCTACATGCTATGTAGCAGATGTCGTTAGCATGAGCTCAGTTCTAGTAGATTATTCATATTTTGTGTCTCAATTCTCTGTTTCACACCAATTGACAGAAAAATGCCAAAAAATAAAAGAAAAGATTGAAATGGGACCAAGTGGTAAATGTGGATATGACCTTGTTTGAAACATTCAAATTAAAGTTATTTCTAAAATAATTGGAAATTAAAAGTAAGATGAAAAAAAGAAGGAATATGAGCTAGTTTTCATCAATCAGAAACTAGTCAGGGAAGCTTAACATTAAGCCCATGCTACCATAGTCACAGGAGAAGAAAAAACTAACTGTGAACAGACCTGATCAGACCAACTAGAGGAAGTTTGGCAACTGATCTCTTCAGTGACGGAATCCAGAATTGAGATTTGTTAAAATAAAACAGAATCGTGTCAGTTCCCAGAAGCAGTTTTGACCATTCCTTCTCAAATAAATGACATGGCAACCATCACATTTTACTCTAACCCACCTTGGCAACAAAACTGGGAAAGCAAGAAGACATATGGTACAAAATATCCAAATAAGAGATATGGTTAGACACGATCACACCTGGTCTTCCAGGTTCTTCAGACTGTTCTTCGCACTGATTCTGCACAAAACAAAGAGACAAAACAAAGATTACAGTTCAGTACAAACTAGCATACATACCCAAACAAGTCACCTGTTTTGCATGCAATTTTTCAAATCTGAAACATGCCTGAGCCCAATGATCTTGGACTCTTGTGCAACAACTCAGAATTTCTTCTATTATATTTAGCATATTAATCAACATTGATTATTTTTTTTAAATACATTTTCTTAATAACAAGTGCAATGTTAAGTATGTGCACATTAGTGGTTTACTATGGATATGGATACAATATGTAAGCTAATAGTGGAGGAACCATGCCATTGGACCATTTTGCATCAAGCTAGATAAAACACTCATGATTTGACCTAAATTGTTGCGTCGTGAAAGTTTTTATCAACCGTTGTGATGAGGGTTATCACTAAGCAATAATTGTTAGTGAAAAATTAAACAATGTTTTTTAAGTTTTTTGGAAAGAAAAGGTTCAGTGTAGAGGAAGAGCCTTTTTTCAATTTTTCACTTAAACTTGAGTGGTGTTAATGCCGTAAGGTATATTTCCCTAAATCTTCCCATCCTTGGTGAATAAACATGTCAATATCAGCATTATAACATAGAATCATGAAACATGTTAAATCATTTAACAGCTCTAATGAGGTAATAAGTTTAGCAAAAGCCTCTAATATCCTTGCAGAACGATCGCTTTTGGATGGATCACGGATGAAACTGGAGCCAAGATTTCAATAATTTATTACCTTATGAATCAAAGCCCCGCATGTAACATTATTGGTGACATCTTAGCAAGAAACTTCTAGTGTATACTAAAAGTGGAAAAGGTGGAATATTTAGGCAAAACCTTGAAGAAAAGATACAATGGCAAAAGTTACCTATACAATTTATCCATTTCCATATTCCCTTTCCTTGGTCTATGTTTGCAAATTGCAATTTCCCTTCCTACAAAATTATGGTTATCCAAAAGTAATGCTTTCTTCAATGGGATGTAGTGAAATACATGATATTTCAAGGCAAAGCATAAAATTGATTTAACTCCTCAACCTATGCTTGACACCATCATGATTCATGGCTAGGATTTATCATTGTTGTGGCACGCAAAATTCAAAATAAGCCTTTTGCACAGATGGCAAGATACAGATTGGCTTTTAAATTGTCATTAATCAACAAGCCGGAGACAAGGCCAGCATTGTTGGAAAGCACATGAGACAACGTGACGAAATCTTCGAAATGAGACCAACATCACTTACTTACAAATAAATAAACAAGTACTTTCACGTTAAAGACTGATAGATGCATTGGCGCCAAATGAGCTTGAATGCAATCACAAACCCACATCAGAGCAAGATAGTACTTCAAAGGCGTGCAGAATAGACTTTAAAATGGACATAGAGCCATAGAGTAGCAAAGTGTGAATGTACATAAAGTAATTACGGAATTTACCTCGAACATGATTATTTTCATGGGGTTTTCCAACATATAAGCAAGATAAAAGAAACAATAACACATGCAATTCAACGAAATAGACGCCCAACGGTTTGCTAATCATAACTTATGATGCGAAACTTCAAATTTAAAAAAACACTTAACAATTCAAAATTTCAGCCTAATTACTCACTAATTATCACTTCCCACACATTTTCTAAAATCCCAAACTTCGAATGACAGAAAGGAACAAAATTTCATGTTAAAATTGAAATAAGTGCGAAAAATGCTCACCTCATTAGCCAATGCCTCATCCTCCTCACCCTGCTGACCCCTCCGCACTTCACCAATCCAATAAAACCCCAACAAAAAAAACATAACCCTAGACAAGAACCTCCCACACTGAATAATCACCACCCTCCTCCACCCCACCATATGGGCATAATCCTCCTGTCCATCCTCTCGATTCGGCAAGGCAAAAGCCGTAAACATCCTACAAATCAAGTAATACAATATCAACACAGCGAACCCAAGAACCAACCTAATTGGAACCAATGTCACCATCGCCACACCCAGCTTCAACTTCTCCCACCACGGCAACTCGCCCCTTCCCATTACACCGTACACGTCATTGCGCACGTAAGCGGAGTATTTCTTCTCGAGCACTTCGAGGCTTTCGAGTGTCTCGGTCTCTGACGGGTCGATCGGATCCAGTTTCAGTAACGGTTGATTGTCTTTAGATGAGGAGGGCTCGGTAGTGGTGGATTTGTCGTCGTCTGGTGGTTCGATAACTTTCAATTCGGTCGACATTGTGGAACCCTAATTGAGAAATCGAAACCCTAATTTGGTTTGTTGGGTGATTTGATCTCCATAAAGATGAAAAGAGAAGTTTTTAATTGGGGATGAAGAAGTCGAGGAGAGAGAGAGAGAGAGGTTTGTAGATCTGATCTGGGGATATTGGCGCGAGGAAAGTTAAAAAGATGGGCTTTGCTAGATGGGCCTGTCTGGCACTGTGGGCCCTGGCTCTCGAGACATGACTTAAAAAGATGGTTTTGGACACATTTTTATTGGGCATGTGTCTTAATAAAAGCAAGGATTGTGATAAAAAAAAATTTCGTGAATATATCAACACATTTACGAATATGCGGAAAAGTAAGACACGAGTAAATTAACCTAATAAATATATTATGTATATTAAATGAAGCCCAAGTACACAAGCATCTATATATATATATATATGTAATTTTTTGGGTTTTATGCAAATTATATAAAAAATGAAAAAATATTCGGCTGATAAAAATGTAACTTGCTTCATAACTTTTTGGATTTTACACGAGAATGCCAAAATTTACGAAAAAATATGAAATATTTCGAAATAACTTGTCGAAATAATGTACTTTCCGATTTCCATACTTTAAATTTCGAGATCTAAAAACGAAATATTTCATGAAATTTTACGAAATGTCTTGAAATCACTGTCATTGGTCTTGTGTAATAATAATATGTGATTATAACATGTGATTGTAGAATATATATAAAACTTCACTGTAATAAAGTCCAGTCGCTTACTAAACTCAACGGCACTATAAATCAAATTGGTTATAGAAGAGGTTGCTAGTCAAGATAATTTCTCCAATTTACCAACACCACTAATGGTTTTCTATTTTCACCCATCAACAATTCTAGCCAACCTTGTTTGCTAATATTTTCTTGAAGTTTTTGGATTTTTTTACACTTCTACTCCTTCTATAGATAATATTTTTGTGATTGTGTTTTAAAGAGAATAGGTAAAAAGTGTAAAAACACCAAAACAATGCTCACAAACAAGGTTGGCTAGACTTACTCTTCACCCATAGTTTGAAAAAATTTGGATTGTAGTTGTATAAGTCCAAAAATGCTAGGAAACTAGGCTTCTACAATCATGTTTTGCAACCAGAGTGATGTGGCGTGATCTTGAAAGAATGATGAAGCCCCCAAAATGTTTATGTATATCTCGAGATTGTAAAAACCCTCATCTGATGATATCACATCTTCCTGATTGCAAAACCTGATTCTCTAGCCTCACTCGTACAAGTCTCACTCAACATTTTTTACGTTGAGTCCAAAATTTTAATTTATGAGATACCACATTTTTTTTAAACTGTAATTGTTGTTTCGAGGCATTTACATCATATCTATATTGATAAATTTGAAACTAGGAAAGAGGGTGAATCCAAAAATACATACAACTTTATAAGATTTTAGGTTTGATAGCCTTTTAAGGCTCACCAAACTACGACCTGATTTTTGAAAGTTATGCCAAGTGTATTACATGTCATCAGAAAAGTTAAAATTTTACTGATTTATATATCACGAGCAAGTCTAGGGAACTAGGTTTGGGAGCCACTTTTGAGTTAGATTTTGGTTTTTTACATTTTTACCTATTCTTTTTAAAACACAACCACCAACACCATCAACAGAATGGGTAGAAGTGTAAAAAAAACCCAACCTGACTCAAAAGTGGCTCCCAAACCTCGCTCACTAAAATTGCTCATATATCACACAACCTATGCATAGGCACTGGAATGCTCTCACGAAGCGCAGCCATAGAGTGAGAGTTGATGTAGTTGAACTTAACTTGGAAAAAATAAAGTTGGTGCCTTAATCCGTCGTGATTTTGCTTTGGTTAGACCCATAATTTGGATCATGACCACTGGTAAATATGTACTCTGCTTCATAGAACTTTAGCAGATAAACTAAACAGCTGCAGAAACGGAGAGCTTGAGCAACTATTTGCTAGTCATCCCTGAGCAGATGAACAACAATGGCTCAATTATTGTACCACGAAATGCACTTTGTTTAACCTTCGACACTGGTGTATTCTCGGGATGAATCATCATGGAGGTTTTCCATGCAGTGACAAGCTAGAAGAGCAAACACATAGTTCAGTCAAATTAATCTGTTAGCGGCTTATATTGTATCTGTAAAGGATAACTTTGCTTACTTCGTGTGCCAAGACAATGCCCTGTACGTGTTCAATTGCTTGTAAGTGAAGAGGACGTTCTGCTGCTTGCAACTGAACAAACACAAATATGTCATAGCTCAAGATCTTTGGTACTTGTTCAACTGGAAGCTCTTGAACTAGTATCCATGATCAATAAATCGTCCACAGTAAAATGAACTCACTATAATTCACCTGACACGGATAAGTATTTCCCACAAAATAATTGGAAAACTGTAAGACCCAGTCTGCACTTATATCTTTTTTGTTTGGTGAGATAATTGTTATCTGTCACATTTCGGGCCGACAAAGAAGTGACCTAAGAACTCCACATTTTCCACTTGATCAGTTTACATATGAATTCACATAATCTAATTTCTTCAAACTAGCAAATCATCATACGTGTAGGCAGTGCTATATCTTCTACTTTCTTCCTAACCAAAGATATATCAAAAGATAAAAGACTGGTCCCTAATGCTCCAATAAGTAGTACCTCTGAGAATTCTTTTATAGTTTATACGAAGGTTTTTTTTTTTTGTCGAGCTTGAAAAAGCTGAAGATTAGGCATGTCCAAATGATCAACAATCATGATCTACAACCAAAAAAATCTTGGCAGGCTTGTTACTGAGGGAGAAGGAGTTACTTGAAAAAAAAAAAAAAACAAGAGTGAACTGATATCCATGCGAAGTCATCTATCGCGTAATTGGCATCTGATCTTCATCTACCAACTAAATATCAAGTAATCAGAAACAATAACTGTGAATTCAGAAGCACTTCACAATACATGAGTTAAAGCTCCACAAATAGCAACATGTATATACTTTTTGTAACGAGTTCAGCTTTTCTTCTAAGAATTCTCACAGAGCCTTGAAATACCAAACTCCACGGAATTTGCACATCAAACCAAAGCTCATTTCTTCAAACTTACTACAGACACAGTAATGTTTTGGCAGAACCGATCATTATGTAAAGAGGAAAGATAAAATACTCTCCTTATAAATAATAATATGAATCGAAAGGTGAGCTGTTATTAACTTTTATTTGTAAGAACAAAGAGAAAAAAAAAGGTAATCTAACACAATGTTGTAAGAACAAAGAGAAAAAAAAAGTAATCTAACACAATGAGAGACGTCCTTCCCACTCTCCGTTGTTTTATGAGTTAAAAACCCACATAAATTGTTAAATTGTACTCTTTTTTTTTTAAGGCGAGCTGGGTTTTCAGGATCCCATAACCTATCAAAGACCTTAACTGGTCAACACACCATAAACTGATAAATATGCCGTCGGCTGGGTTTGAACCCATTACCTAGTGGCACCAGCCGCCGAGCTCTAACCATTGAGTTGTCATGTCATTGGCGTTAAACTCAGCACGATACCCAATTCAGCAAAAGTCTTGTGGAAGCCAAACAATTCGGAACCGAAAGCAACTCTCTTTCTGTCTATTATCTACTGTTGCCATCAATACGTCATATAAAACATGAACGATTTAAAACATCCTCATCAACAATTTCTTGTTCAGGTTATGCATCTCTGTCACCTCTGTACCCAATTGACATTTCTCCTCAAAAAACATCTAAAATGCCTCATTTTCAAACACTACAAATATACCTTGCGAACTCTGCCCAAGCACTAACCTTTCGCAACTTTGATGAATCCTCTGCGATTATCAACCCCGATTTTGCAAATAGAAAAATATTGCTCAACAAATTATACGAACCTACCCTCCACAGGCAAGAATAGAGAGAAATCTCTCTTCATGCGTCCTGATTTTAATTCCAAATAAAGATCAATTGGAAATACAATACGTATCCGAGAATTAAGGTATACCTTTTTAATACCTCAAAAGTCCACAATTAACAGCACATACAAAATTTTCTGCACTGAGCCTTTAGTAAGTTCCTAAATGCTGAGGGGAGTGAAGCTTTAGACGAAGGAAACCATAGACAACCAAGAGGGGAGTGAAGCTTTAGACGAAGGATGGCAAATAGCTGAGGGTAAGCATTCTTTCAAACAAAAAAAGAACAAAGCTCAAGCCAAAGGACAGGAGATTGATGAGGGGGTTGTAGAAACACCAACAATGGGACCGGTGGAATGCAATGATAGCTATCACACAGACGCAATTGACGTGACTCGTGAGCAAAGCTGCAGACAATGATCCAGTAGCTGCAATTGAAGTACGCGCAGCCGCAGAAACTGATCCAGTAGATGCGATTGAACTACACGCAGATGCGGTTGAGTCGTGCATGCAGTTAGTCCCAGTAGATGCAAGCAACTGCCCAGGACAGGGACTAGATGGAGTCACTGCAACGATTAATGCAGCTCTAATCCCAAGCAATTATGCAGAACCTGAGGCTCTGATGGTGTGTGCACCACCTCAACCCGTTTATAGTGCAGGCGCAGTGCAGGCTTATAACACTAACAAAAGCATCACCAGGGACCTCCAATCCCAAACAAGATTGATTCACTTACTCAATGAGAGGGCCAACTCACATGCAACGACACAGCCTGCAGATGACACCAAGCGCATGCATGAGCAAACAATGAGGAGGCAGAATAACTGCAAGGCAGGAAGTGAGGTACCTACTTCTAAATATTCTTAATGATTAAAATAGCTTGTTGGAACATTAGGGGCCTTAATGACCCCATCAAGCAAAAAGAAGTTAGGAACCTAGTGAACAAACAGAAATTGAGTATGATAGGCTTGTTAGAAACAAAAGTATGTAATGAGAAGAGGCTTAAGGAGGCTTAAGCTACAAAGGGAACTTATCAGAGATTGGGAAATAGTAGATAATAATGATGAAGCACATGGAGGGAGAATTTGGGTTGCTTGGGACCCAAAAGCAGTTAATGTACGAGTACTGTCTAAAACTGATCAGGCAATACACCTGGAAACTATATGGCCTAATGGATTCAGTGGAGTCACTACATTTCTCTATGGCGCAAATTACTATGTACACAGGAAGAGACTTTGGAACGAGCTTGTCCAATTTGAAAAAACGCATCAGGTTCCATGGGTGGTGCTGGGTGACTATAACTCAATCCTCAATTCTCAGGAGAGAGTTGGAGGAGAAGAGATTAGACCTGCTCACTTCATAGATCTACTCAATTGTACTCGGGAAACTAAACTCTTTGATTGCAGTTACAAAGGATGTTTCTTAACATGGAGCAATAAACAGGCTGGAGATAACCGCATCATGAGCAAATTAGACAGGGTTATGGTGAACCAAGAATGGCTGAACACTCTGCCTAATACTGAAGCAGAATTCCTGAACTCGGGCGTCTCGGACCACTCTCCAATGACTCTCACCATGTACGAACACAAGAATGCAGGTCCAGTGCCATTTAAATTCTTCAATTATTGGATCGAAGAACCAGGGTACCAGGCTGTCATCAAGCAAGCTTGGGAGGAACCTATTGCAGGAAATGCTATGTATAGTTTTGTTAAGAAACTAAAAAGGGTTAAAGCTGCGTTAATTACCTGGCGCAAAGAGAAATTTAACACAGCAAGATCTACCGTCCTGACATTGAAACAAAACATGGAGAGACTACAAACAAGACTACAATTGCAACCTCTCCATCATGAGACAGCACATCAGGAAAGGGAGGCAGTCAAACAATACGTGCATGCGTTACGACACGAAGAGTCAGAGGTCAAACAAAAAGCTAGAGCAAAACACATGCAAGATGGGGATGGGAACGTAGCATACTTTCACAACTATATGCGTGCACGACGATCAAGGAACAACATTCTTTCCCTTTATAATGAATCAGACGAGAAACTAGAAGAGATTGCAGAGATTAGTGAAGAATGTATCCGTTACTTTGAAGGAATTTTCGGCACTGCACATGGCGACTACGACCCAAATATCATTGATTCCTTGCAAATGGAACAGGTTCTCACAGCTGAGGACAACAATGATCTTGTGAAATCAGTCACCAGAGACGAGATTGTGGAAGCGGTCGCATCAATTGAATCCAACAAGGCCCCGGGGCCTGATGGCTTCTCATCTCTGTTCTTTAAGTCAGCATGGCGGATCGTAGGCGATGAATTTGTGAAAGCTATACATAACTTCTTCCGGAGTGGAAGACTCTTAGGCGAGGTAAATGCAACTTGCGTTACTTTAATACCTAAGGTTACTAATGCCACTTATCTCCGTGATTTCAGGCCTATTTCCTGCTGTAATGTTCTGTATAAAAGTATTACGAAAGTCATGACGAATAGGATGAAAAAGATAATACAAAAGCTGGTGAGTCTGAATCAATCTGCTTTCATTCAAGGACGGTACATACATGATAATGTTATGCTTGCACATGAGCTGGTACGGAACTATCATCGGGACCAAGGGCCACCAAGATGCGCAGTAAAGATAGACCTCAGAAAGGCCTACGATACGGTGCGTTGGGAAGCCATCTTCCATGTCATGCGCAAAATGAACTTCCCTGAAATTTTCATAAATTGGGTCAGCACATGCACTTCAACAGCAAGATTCTCCATATCCATAAACGGGTCCCCGAAAGGCTTTATCAAAGCTAGAAGGGGTATTCGACAAGGATGCCCCATGTCCCCCTACTTGTTCGTCCTAATCATGGAGATCTTTCATTTACTGCTCAAGCAGAAGGTTGCAGATGGGCTTTACAGACTACACTACAGATGTCAGGATCCAATTGTCACACACTTAAGCTTTGCGGATGACCTCATGGCCTTCTTCCATGGTGACAATCAATCAGCCGACGCACTTGCTAGTGTCCTGGCTCGTTTTAAAGAATGCACAGGCTTAGATATCAACTACTCAAAGAGCAGTTTATACTCAGCAGGGGTGCGCACTGATGACCTGCAAACTATCAGTAACACCCTCCAATTTAACATAGGCGCTCTTCCTGTGAAGTATCTAGGATTACCTCTTGTCACAACGAGGTTATCTTACAATGACTGCATTCCACTCCTTGAACGAGCTCGAAAGAGGATCAATTCATGGAAGAATAGAGTGCTCTCATACGCTGGGCGTACAACTCTGATCAAATCAGTTTTGAACAGCTTGCACATCTATTGGTCTACCTGTTACGTGCTCCCCAAAGAAACCATAAATGATCTCAATGCTATTATGCGTAATTTTTTGTGGTCCGCCTCTGACACATACACTAAATCCCCGATGGTGAGTTGGTCCAAGGTGTGTAAACCTTACAACGAAGGCGGCTTAGGCATTCGATGCATCGAAACAGCGAACAAATCAGCCATGACGAGACACATCTGGAATGTAGTCTCGAACAAGAACAACTTGTGGGTTCATTGGGTTCAAAGGAACTTGATCAAGGACAGGGATTTTTGGCTCATGGAGATACCGAGAGAGTGCTCATGGAGCTGGAGACGCATCCTGGACAGTCGTGAGATTGCAAAGAAGCTCATCATTCATTCAATCGGGAACGGTGACAATACCTTACTTTGGAAGGACCCATGGCACCCAATGGGAATTCTCATGGACAGGTTCCCACAGCATCTACAGTATGACTCCACATTACACAAGAATGCTAAAGTGAGCTCTCTAATTCGAGGCGACAAGTGGGACGCTATGCCACATATCCAAATAGCTATCAGCGATATATTCGATGGCTTAGCAGCAGTAGAACTGGATGTTGAAGCTCAGGATGAAGTAGTATGGCTGGAAGGACGCAGCGATGCGTACTCCAGCAAGAGTGCCTATAACTCTACCAGGGAAAGGAGTACCCCAGTCCCATGGGCTAGACTTATATGGTTTAAAGGTAGAGTACCAAGACAGAGTTTTGTTGGCTGGCTACTGATGCATAAAGCATTGAAAACAAAGGCAAAACTGAAAACTTGGAAGAAACTTGATGACTCTACGTGCAGCCTATGCAATGCTGATTCAGAGACCGAAAATCACTTATTCTACGAGTGCTGGTACTCTAAGTTGGTGTGGAAGTATATCCTCTTTTATATGGGGTACAATAGGCAACCATTGACATGGGAACAGGAGGTCGCATGGTGCATTCAACATTTCACTGGCACCTCCACTAGCATGCTGATCAAGAAGTTATGTTTCAATGCAACTATATACCACCTGTGGCAAGAGAGAAACAGGCGAGTCTTCCAATCGAAACGCAAGGTGGCCCTTGACTTGATTGCTAATATTGTAGAAGATGTTAGACTTCGAATCGTTGTCCTGAACCTTGAAGTGGAAGACATTGATGCTAACCGTAAGCTCTGTGAGAAGTGGAGAATGGCCGTTACCTTTGCCCACAGACCCATTACTCAGCATAGGTGGAGTCGACCTGAACCTGAGTGGTTTATGATTAACTCAGATGGCTCACTGATGGGAGCAAGAGGTGGTTACGGTGCCATCATTAGGGAACATCAAGGAGTCGTCATAGCAGCTGCAGCAGGATCAAAGGAAGCAAAATCTGTCATACTGCATGAGCTGCAAGGGGTTGAGTTAGGCATCAAGCTTGCAAGACAATATGGATTAAGAAAGATCATCTTGTGCATGGACTCAGCTAATGCGCTAAGGTACCTAACAACCACGAATGCACCACCATGGGAGGCAAGACACATCACAAGAAGAATTAAGAGAGCAGTGGCGGGTTTCGAGGAACACAGGATGATGCATGCCCCAAGGGAAACAAATTATGCAGCTGATCACTTAGCTAAGCTAATGCCTACAGCAGAATTCTTAGAGATAACTCCAAGCTCTTTCGCTGAGGATCAAAAGAAGATTATTTTCAATGATGCAATAGGAAGAATCTATACCAGAATGTAATTTTATCATTTTTTTTCAGTGGTCTGGGGAGCCCATTTATACCCCCGCGCTTGCCTTTCAAAAAAAAAAAAAAAAAAAAAAAGTTCCTAAATGCTAGTAAAAAAGGAAAGAAGGATGAAGTTCATACACAATAAGCTCCTTGAAGTAGTAGACCCAATTACATATATGAAGAATGATCAAGACCACAATACGGACACCAAAACTAATTCCAGATACTACTGAAAATTTCTAGGATTCACGGATCAATCACAATCGAGAATGTAATATTTGGCTCCCAAGGATTCCTGTTTTTAATATGTTGTCTATTAACATTGATAAAGCTGTGTAATTAATGCAAACTAAATATCATATTTTTTTGGTAGTCCACCTATGCTATGCAGCATCCAAAGATTAATAGAAAATAAAACATCCAATGATCCCAACAAGACAATCAGAAAGAGACTCTTCGATTATTCCATGGACGTGAGTCATATTAGCTAAGGATAACCATCAAGGATGCATGGACACAGACAAGCATCTTGCGTCGGACACGGATACGACACGCCGACTCGCCAATTTCCCAGAAACTATGACACATCGACACGTCATACTATTTTTTTACTAAGTCATATAAACATAAATAATAATCTAATAAAGTGTCTTCCTTCAAGACCCTCTGTTGCAAGAAAAAAATAAAGTAGAAAAAAATTATAATAAAGAAAAAATAGAGGAGAGAAGAAGAAAAAGCAAAAATTAAGAGAAAACATAGACTAACTCTATGTTTTATTGGCTTTTTGCCCTATTTGTCACAATTGAAAGAGTCATTCACTCCAAATGGATCAACAACCATTAAATTAGGTGGTTATTTGCAAACATCTAAAAGTAAAAAATAAAACAAAGTTAGTTTTCGAGTCTTGACTGCGTCCTGACCATGTTCCGAGTGTATCGAGGTGTGTCCGACACATTGACTATGACACCGGCCAACACATTGACCAAATGTCTGACGCGTGTCGAGCTAGTGTTGGTGTCGAATACGCGTCAGACACGGATACACACACGGATACACAATAAGTTTTCGAAGAGTCCAAGCTCTCTTGATAACTATTCAATGGAGTGTTAAATTCCCCCCTCGTGCTACTTATTAAGTCAATAGATTTGTTTGATAATTTGCACCAGCGTTTGATAGCATAATGAGGAAGAGGAACAATCTCCATTTATCGATAATTATGAAGTTTATTTGATTATATTCATATTTCACCATCTGATACCAATATTGTTTTTGTCACTAGCATTACTCCCTAGATTTGCTAGGGTTTCAACTTTGTTTTTTCTCAAGCTTGATTCCTAATTTCTTCTGCTACTTCCCTTCACATTTAATTCGCTTGGCCAGTTACTGTGCAACTGGCTTGGATCATTAATTGTATCAAATGACTCTGTGGACTCCTGATTATTCATCAAAGCAATCTTCTCTTCCCCTTTCCTCATACTTACATATATCTCTATGCAATCTAAAACCATTATAAGCCAAAATTTTCACAAGCAACTTAACTACTATCTCATCCGAAACCATGCTGTTTATGTCGAAGCGATGAATATGATATCTTGTGATTATACCATATTTGCAGTTCAAGCTAAAGCTCATCACTTCAAACTTTACTAACGTAAACAATAGTTTTGGGAACAAATATGAATCAAAAGGTGGGCTGTTTTATTAACATTTTATTTGTAAAAAACAAAGAGAACCTAACACAACAAGAAGAGAGTTCCTTCCATCTCTCCGTATTTCCAAGCTACTATTTGACTACACCCACCACCAACACAACTTAAACACCCATTAAACATTATAATTCAACAGCAAAAGCAGCTTAAAATGTACCTTAAATACTCAACAAGAAACCCAATTCTTGTGAGTACTAATCAATGCTGATAGAAGCCCGGCCGACGCCAACACAATCGGATTTGAAAGCACCCTTTTACCATCTGTAATATCCGCAATAGCCATCATCCCATCAGCCAAATCCTGCACAATTGAAAGCTTCTTCAACAACAACTTCTCCTTCAATTTATGGATTTTATTCAACTCCTCTTCATACCCATTCCCCCTCAGCTCCGCAATTTCCATACTCTTCACCAATCTACTTTCAGCCTTCATCAAACACCTCAAATCCCGAAGTTTCAACCCAATGCTCCCAACATACCCCACGAACTCTGCCCAAGCACTGATCTTCTGCAACTTGGCCGAGTTCTTGGGGTCAATTAGTCCGGATTTCGCGAACCAGACGAACTGCTCGACGAAATAGTACACCCCTTCACCGCCATAGGCGAGAAGGCAGAGTAACTTGTCATGGTTCGAATCAAAGTTTGAGTTCCTGTAAGCGTTCACGTCTTGGATGAATTTACCCAATCTGAAGGCCTTTCGGCTGACACCCACGCTGGATTCGAAACTCTTGAGCCGGTGGTGGATAGGGTGGGAGGTGGGGAGTAGGGAGGACGCGAGGATAATCTTTGATGCGTATCTCGAGATCTTGAGCAGCTTATCTACCCCGTCACGTTTTGCAAGGTAGACTTCGAGATGGGTTAGGAAATCTCGGTGGGGTGGTGAGATGAGTACAGGGGGTTTTGGGTTTTGTGGGGGTGGGAGTGACGGTGGTGGGGATTTTTCTTCCATTGGAGGTGGTGGTGGAGTTGCAGAGAAGAAGAAGAAGTCGTTTAATTAGTGACGAAAGGTTGGTGGGTAAAATGACGGAGTTGGCCCTGAAAAGTCTATGATCTCAAACTCAAACTCGTGTATTTAGATCAAGGAATTGTGATTTCATTTTACGAATTAATTTCTGTCTCCTGATTTTACGTGTATAAAGAAAAAGAAAAAAAAAATTAAGATGTATAAAATATATATAATGAATTTCAAAAGTATATAAAATATGTAAAATTTTAAGATGTAAATAAATAAATTTATTAAATATACTAAAAAAAGTTTAAATGCCAAAAAATAAAACAAATATAAAATTAATATATATTTAGAAAATCAGGAGTGGTTTCAAAAATTAATATATAAATAAAATAAATGATAATTAAAAAATCATTAGTTGTTTCAAAAATAAATAATTAATTAAATTAAATGATAATTGAAAAAAAAAAATCCCAAAATTTTATGATAGCTAATTTTTGTATTTTTATGAGAATACTCCAAATTTACTAAAAACACGTCAAACATTTTCGAAAAAACTCTTCAATTTTTTGTTTCTCTTTACGTAATTTAAAAAAATTGAAATTTCTCAAAAACACAATCATTGGTTTAGAGTGAGATGTAACGAGTTTAGTATTGTATCGAATAGATGATGGGGCTGAGCCTCAAGTTGTATGAGCTTAGAGACTTCTATTCAACAACATGCTAGTGTATGTTTTTGCAATAAAAAATATAATTTTGGATGAGTAATAATATTCTAGCGATTTTGTCACAAGCCAACAATAATCACACACAAAAAATAGAAATGCATATCAGCAACACCATTAGTAACCATACAAAAAATGTCTCCATTGAATTCATTTGTTCTGCCTAGTTACTAGATTACATGTATTTTTACACTTCCACATACAATAATTCTAAGCAGTCAGAGAACACAACCATTTTTTTGTTAGATTTTAGGCTTACACTTCTACCTTTTTTTTATAAATAATGTGTGTGATTGTGTTTTAAAAAAAAATGGTAAAAATGTAAAAAAAAAAAATGCTCAAACCTAACTAAAAAATGACTGTATTCCCTGACTACCTAGACTTACTCCTTCCACATATCATACAAGTTATAAACTTACCTAGCACCGGGAGAATGGCATCCAACTCTCGCCCTTTCGATTAATTACGTATTTTCTATATTGTTGACCTTTAAAAGCATAGGTAATAATTTTTCTACCAAAAACCAATAATTAAAATATAAATCTTAGTTTAATATATTCAGTAGGAGGAGGTATATATTATATGAAAATTTTGTTAAAATGGACTTGTCAATTGTCATCGAAATAGCCTGAGATATCTTTTTGTTGGTGTTTGATAAGTGTGCCAAAATGGATGTGGTTTGCACATCAATTATTGCTGATGCATGCCAAGATAGAGTGACTGATACAATGCTAATACTGTGAATGGTATGTGGTCCATGAAGGCCCATGGGCTCATGAGCTTCGGCCCATGGACGTGTTCAAGTTGTAGTCCATATACAACATTTCCACTACAAATTAGGGATGGGCATTCCATCCTGCGATTTCGATCTCGTCCCAATTTTTTTAGTCCTTTTGAAATTGGTCAAACTTGCCATGATCTCGTCTCGTCCTGTCCCGATCTAGAATGGGATGAAATAGGGATGGAGATTTTCAATCATGCTCATCTAGTCTCGTCCCGAAATTATTTATTTAATATTCATTATTATTAATTTTAATCAAACTACTTTTCTAAAGTAAAATTTAAGATGTATTTAAATTAAATCAAAATATCTATTTTTTGAAAAATTGTTTGATTTGGTACTCTTTGTTTAGATAAAAACTTAAGTTTTGATATTTTAGGTCAAATAGAATACATGAAAATTTATATTTTTTCACATTTTAGATTGGTAATAGGACAATTATTTTTTGAAGATATTAAAGCCAAATGATGGTTTGTTTTAGTTGTGCACTATGTGTTCTATGTATAACTATTGGTTAATGTATTACATAAAGTATGTTTTATGTAAAAAAAAATTATAAGTTCATTAGACATAAATTTTACATGACATTTACTATTGTTACAATGATAGTTATATGTACATAAATTTAGCATTATTAGTGAGTGAGCAATATGTAATGAAATTCTTTTGTACTTTTCATTAGAAAACTATTTAGTACCCGTCTCGTCCCATCCCGAACCCGTTTGGGATGGGACTAGGGCTGAAAATCGAATCGTCGGTTCGATTTTTCACCTAAATCGTGAACCAAACCGACCATTAACAAAACCGATTCGATTCTAATTTATGCAAATCGTAACTGAACTGACTAAAATCGAACCAAAACCGAACCAACCAACTATTTTAAACACATTGTATTATTTATATATAAAATATATTATTTATTATATATATTCGGTCGATTCAGTTTGCTCGGTTAAAATCACATAGAAACAAAAAATCAAACCGACTACTTCGGTTTTGAATTTTTTAAAATCGATCCGAACTGAATTTAAACTGAACCAATTGATTCGGTTTTAATCGGTTTGGTCAGTTTTTTGTTCAGCCCTAGATGGGACGAGGTTGGGTTGAAGTCCATATCGTCCCGTCCCGATCCCAAACGAACGTGATTGGATAAGGATGAGGTTCGTCCCATCCCATCTTGCCCCGTGCCCACCCCTACTACAAACCTACCTCCACTATACAAAGAGGGTTATAACTACAAAACATCAATTATGACACTGCAAATTGCTCTATTATGAAAGACATCACTGCATTTTTAAGGGAAAACCATCAATATAAACAAAAAAATCCTACCACATTTATTTTCTTCTTTCCATCTATTCTCCATTAAGTACCATCATCACTCACCACCGTTAACTCTCTTATCCATCAAGCAACACCACTATCATGCCCTAGTCACCGCCGATAACACCTCTTATTCTTCATTCTTCATCTCGAGGAAGAAGAACAATAAGATAATGAGAAGAAGAAGAACAAAGGATAAGAAGAAGAAATGATAGGTGGTGCGGCTAGCGGTGGAAGGGGCGTGGTGGTATAGCCGGTGGTGGCGATGGTGTTGCTCCTTTGAAGAGATAAAAGAAGGTTAGAAATGGTGGCGTCCTTCAGTAAATCTAAAAAAATGAGATGATGGTGTCATCAACATAAGTAGTGGTGTCATTTAGTCACTGCCTCGAAGAAACCATCTCTATTACCTTATTGGTGTGTCTTTCATTGAATATAAAATAGTGTTACCTTCATGATGATAGTTTTAAATTAGGTCAATTGAGTGTGTTAGTGTGGGCATTTTACAAATAAGACAACTATATGCAGGAGTTTTGAACCCTTAAGCAATGTATTATATATTCAATTTAGATGATTTGGGCACAAAGCCAACCTACAAAAACATAAGCCATCCATAAATTAAGACAAAATGTATTAAATAAAAAATACAAACGCAAAGTACTTGATTGCCCTTTTCCATGTACAATAGCGTCTCAACATATAATGCTCGTCCATTATGGTCATATGTTTAGTTTCAAACCGAAGGCTTCTCGGATGGTAAACATTGTCATTGAAGGATCTCACCTATCTCAAAATTGTTTACTTTAGGCATCTCTCATAGAACACGAACAACTTCTATCCAGGTTTTTACTTTAAAAAACATTTTACAACCCTTTACACTCGAAAATTTCCTCACGACTTAAATCAATTCAGAGGTCTCGACTAAAGCTCAAAAACAAAGATTCTACTAAATTTTGGCATCGAAAGTGAATGCCTCACTCGCGACCCTCAACATGGATGCTCTTATTGAAATAATTATCACCACCAAATTGGAACCAAAGAGGATTTGGTACCAGAAGAGATATAGTTCAATCCAGAAAAAGAATAAGGGCAATCTTGTCATTTAAAGCACCAAAATATTCTGAACAAAATCTCTTGTTCTTCTTCTAAAGTATCTCACTTTCATCACAAACACACAGAGAGAACCAAAGAGAGAAGAAGAAGCAAAGATGGCAGACCCCATTGATTCGTTGAGATCTCTAATGGCTTCCCACGATCCTCCTCTACAAGCCCTAATCGTACCCTCTGAAGATTACCACCAGGTTTTTCTCGTCCTTGTCTTAATCTGATCTCTTTGTTTCAACTCTGAAAGATGAAAAAGTTTTGATCTTTTTGGTTTTAATCACATACCCATCATGTTAAATCGATTGGTTTGATCTTAAATATGGAAAAGTTTCGATCTTTCATGCTACATCAACAAGTCGTCTGATAAAAATCTATCAAGTTTACATTTTTTTTTTTTTTTTTTTTTTTTTGGTTTTTGATGTGTTTTGAGTGGATGTGGGTGTTTAATGTAATTGAGTCTTATTTGTTTTGATCGCAGAGTGAATATGTGTCAGCAAGAGACAAAAGGCGTGAGTTCGTCTCTGGGTTCACTGGAAGTGCTGGTAAGTGTGTATAATGTTGAAAATTGAATGTTTTGAGAAGTTTTTATCAAGTGATGTTTTCAAGTTTCAATCTTTGTAGCAAAGAGTATCAATTTTTTCACGACGAAATTGGCAACTTTTAAGTCACTTGTTCAGTGAACAGTGACTATAAGAATAAAACTGTGAAATGTTGGGGTTGTTTTTACATTCACTTGTTGATCATCACATCTTGACATGTTGTTTCCGATGGGCTCTTGAGATTAATATCGAATAAGTTGCTGTTAGTAAGCATGATGCTTTGTGTACGTGCAGTTAAAAATTATTTTTTTAGGCTAAGCATACATGTTACGGCCTTGGGTTTTCAATTCAGGTTTGGCACTTGTAACACTGAATGACGCACGGCTGTGGACCGATGGGCGATACTTCTTGCAGGCAACTCAACAATTGAGTGACCGGTGGAAGCTCATGCGTATTGGAGAAGATCCAACTTTGGAGAGTTGGGTGTCCGATGTGAGTATAAATCATAATTCGTCTTTGCAAATTTAAAACCGTTAAACATTTTATGTTTTCTGCAGCTTAAACTTTAGATGCTGCAGTGTGGATAGACATTAATATATTTTGAATACATATATGTTATGAATAAAAAGTTAGCACAACTTTTGAGTTCAACCTTTTGAGTTGACTTAGTGTTTTCAATAATGTTTTACTAGAATTTGCCGGATGATGCTACTATTGGAGTCGATCCATGGTGTGTGTCTGTAGATACTGCACAAAGATGGGATAATGCTTTTGAGAAGAAACACCAAAAGTTAATACAATTATCAAAGAACTTGGTTGATGAAGTCTGGAAAAGCCGTCCACCTCTAGAAATTAATCCTGTGACTGTCCAGCCATTAGAATATGCGGGACGGTCAGTTACAGAAAAGTTGAGGGACCTAAGGAAAAGGCTTATGAAGGAGAAAGTTCATGGTATCATATTTACGACCCTCGATGAAGTAAGTGCACCTCATTCCTCCAACAATGTTCTCTGCTTGATTTTTTATGTTGAAAACATTTATTTAGGTTATTTATATTGTGTTTAATTGCGTTTCTCTTCTTATTGTCAATGACGAAGGTTGCTTGGTTGTACAATGTTCGAGGGAGTGACGTATCATACTGCCCTGTTGTCCACGCATTTGCTATAGTTACAGTGGACTCTGCTTTCTTTTATGTGGATTCAAAGAAGGTTTCTGCTGAGGTGAGTTTCTTTGAAGCAGACTTGGAGTTCATACCATATGGTTTGGTTTCTGTATAAAACTTGTTTCTTGGATTAGATCTTCAATAAGGAGATTTCTAAAAGGGATGTATAGTCTAAAGTTAAGACTAAATCTAAAATCGGTGGAGCTCCAGTAGATCAATGTCTAATTTGTACATGTTCGACGAGACGGCACTTAAAATGTTGTCAGCTCCTGCTTCCTTGCAACCCCCAAATCCCATGTTTATTATTTCTAGTCGTTAATGGGTGTGAAGATGCGGACAACACTTCAAGGGCCGTCCGATGCTTCAATAACCTTTCTAAACTGTCTAAGAAATGTCTAAATGGATGCATGAGTTTATACATTTTGTATGGAAATTTCATCCAAAATATAATGTTGGAGCATGTTTTTGAGGATGTATAGTTTAAAGCCCAGATACCGACCATACATTCTTCACTGTTGCCTATTGCAGTTGCTCTTATGTTTCTCACACTCTATATCTATGTCTATGAGTATTTGAAAATTATTCTAGTTTGCTGAGTGGACATCTCTATTTTAGGAAATGGATCGAACAAAGTAATAACCTAGTTATTATGAGAAAATAGTGTCAGTGGTTTAACATTTTTCTGGAATTTTTTTTTTTCCTTTTAAAGTTACCATGCCTTTGTCAATATTTCTCGCTTTTCCCGGTATTTTTATGGGAGACTTGCCATCTCAATCGGGTTCATTTCTTAAACTAACTGCAGAGTGATTTACCATAATCAGGTGCACTCTTATATGAAAGAAAATGGAATTGAAGTCCGTGATTATAGTGTTGTAAGCTCAGATGTGGCTTTGCTCTCATCTGGTAAACTAAGCTCGGCATCCAAAGAAACGGATGTTGCAAATGGTGATAAAAAGAACCTCATTTGGGTCGACCCTGGTTCCTGTTGCTATGCTCTGTATTCAAGATTGAATCCAAGCCAGGTTTTCTCGCAGCAGTCACCTTTGGCTCTGGCAAAAGCGATCAAGGTAGCTTTACTAGATTTGGTTCTCATAAAATTTGGTTCTCTCTATTTTTTTTCTTTGCACGGGGGTGGCTCTTGGATTTCCCATGTATGCATATTACCGATTATGAACAGTTTCTTTTGAGCTGCATATTTTTAGCTGTTTACCATTATTCTACGTAAAAGAGGTGGACTTGCTGACTTTTTCTCCTTTTCTTTTCCTTCCTCGATAGAACCCTGTTGAATTGGATGGATTGAGAAAGGCACATGTTCGGGATGGTGCAGCTGTTGTGCAATATCTTGTTTGGCTTGACAAGCAGGTAGACTCTTGTAATTATATCTATATTATCTTAATACTCAGTAGGTTCTTCCATGTATCCGGTTTTCTATTTTTTATGTTTGTTCCACTGTATGCTCACTTCAGCATAGTCAATACATCCTTCTTTTGAAAGTATTCTGTGAAATAAAAGGATTAAACTATGCTGCTGTATCTTCTTCTGAATAGCTCTGCTGCTTCTGCGCATGTTTTCCATTCAACTCCATCTTGACTTCCATACCCACCTTGTTTATTCTCACTTGAAAGCCTTTCTTAAACTACGCACCAAAAATTTCTGTGAATGTCCGTGTGCTTGAGCCGCTGCTATACGTGGTTCTATGCAGCAACAAAACATACTTGCATGTGGCTGTAGGTCAGATCCATGGATATCAGCTGTTGTCAATTGCAAGAGAAATATGAGTTGGCATACTTTCTTGAGTGCAACAATACTCTATGAAATTTACTTCATGTTGATTTTCAATATTCAAAATGAAAGTAAATTACACTTGTTGCAGTAGCAAGTGGCATGATTGAATTCTTTCTTTCTTTTTCTTATATCCCCTGGAAAACTGACATTCACTCTTCACCAGTAGTCTATCAAAGCATCTCGAGTTCACAGTTTCGATGGTAGAGATTTGACTTTCATATGTATTGGTTTACTTGCAAACTGAAATGCATATTGATGATTCTCTTATTGTATGAAGACTCAACTAAATTATTTATTGTTGTGCATGCAATTGTGAGACTTACTCTTCTTTAACTTTGCAGATGCAAGAGATTTATGGTGCACCAGGTTACTTTTTGGAACTGGAAGGAACAAACAAGCGAAAGCATGAGTAAGACTTTTCACTCAGTGATATCTGTTGTGCTAGTTTGTTAAGTCTTTAGAAAATCTCAAGCGACACAAGTTAGCCATGTTCTTGTCCAGCTCATCTTCATCTCTGTTTGGAGAAATTATCCCTAATGGGATGTGCTTGAATAGGCACATAGTGTATGTGATACCTTTTTGCACAGCTACCGTATTCATAAGTTATATCATTAATATGTTTGTATGTCAACATACAATTTTTATTCCTAATTTTATTTTTTAATGTAAAAACTGGTTTAAAACTTCTTTAATCCTAACCATGACACATACTCCGAATTTTCCATAATATATTTATGATGTTTAAAAGGAATTAACACCTTGAGGAAATTGACTTTTGAGTAACAGCTGTGAGGCTACAATTCCGCCTTACTAGTGCACAAAAGAAGGCAAGGATGTGGATGTCAACTCATGTTTATCAACATACTTGTCACCCTTTTGAACAATACACTGTCTTAATGATGACAACTTAAAAATAAGTGGCTAAAGTTTTTATTCCTATGCAGCTGAATGGTTTTCTGGTGGTAACCTGGCAATGAATTTGTTAGGCAACACCTATATTAACGATCCATTATTGGTTCTGATAGTAAACTTGTAAGCTATGGCAGGGAAAGCATGACACTGACAGAGGTGACTGCTAGCGATAAGTTAGAGAGCTTCCGTGCATCAAAAGAGGTACTATTTTGTTATTTGGCATTCAACATAGAGAAGACCAGATAGATTATTATTTTGACATTATTTAGTTATTGATTCTATATAAGGTCTTCCTTTTTCAGTTTTTATTATTTATGATGTCTATTGTTGATGGTTCATATACCAGTTCTTTTAAAGAAAATTTTCACAATTACTTTTGGTGTAGATTTTACAAGTTCAATCTCACTCATTTGGTTTTGCCATTCCATAATTAACTTTCTTGATCATTATTGTGAGTATCTGGAATATTTAATTACTCGTACACACATAAGGGGAAGAAAAGGAAAGCTTTGCGATGGATATACTTACTTGTATGTTGTATGCTGGGACTTGACCTTTAACCACATCATTTGCGCTATTAGTTACGGAAAATATTCTTTTACATGCAAGCATACCTTTAACTTTTGAGATTCCTGCTATTTGCGTGTTTTATTTCACTGGAATTGCAATATGGATGCTTTCACAAGAAATTGGAGATATATAATACTTCTTATGCTGCTCTTAGACTATTTTTTATTCTGGACTCAGAGTCTTAAACAGTTTACTACTTTTTTCTATGTTATGTATTTGTCTCATTTGATCCACTTTGGCTGTCGTGATTTTTCTGCAGCACTTTAGAGGATTAAGCTTTCCTACAATTTCATCTGTTGGTCCAAATGCCGCAATTATCCACTATCAGCCAGAACCAGAAACGTGTGCTGAGCTTGATGCTGATAAGATTTATCTTGTCGATTCAGGAGCACAGGTTTGTTTATGACCTTAAATAATTTATAATTACCTGAAACTTTTTAACTGTATCCCACCATTTATCACTTCTTATTTTAGGCCCTTTTTGGTATCTTTTTTCTCACTGTTCTTTTCTTTAATGGCATGTGAATGGTGCTTTTGCAGTATCAAGATGGAACAACTGATATAACAAGGACGGTTCACTTTGGCAAACCTTCCGCTCACGAGAAAGCATGCTATACTGCGGTAGGTTAACTCTTCTGTCATCTTTAGAATTATGTTACTTTAGTTCCATTCCTATTACCATGATTGTTGCTGTACATATTTCTGGGCTTAACTTCGGTTCAGAACTACCACTGTTGATTTTAGACAACTTGTCTAACCCCTTTCTTTTTTCTCTGTTGGATATGCACATAAGCAAAACACACACTAATTGACACATACAGTCTATTGTTTCGCTTGTATCCTATTGTAGTTGTTGTGTTGTCTGGACTCTGGACAACCACTAAATCCATTTTTAAGTTTTTTATTCACACAAGAATTTGGTTTAAGTGACATATACTACTATTTCCCAATATTTAGTGGTCTTTTAATCTTAATGGATATGTTGTTTCCATCATTTGTATTATTACTAAAAAAATGATTTTACCTTTTATTTTTACTGATACCTTTGGTATTTGTGCTTGGCATGTTGTTCATTGCTAATCAATTTTTGTCAATATGAGCTTTATTTGGAAATTCCAACTTTAACTGGCTTGGCTGATGGAATGTAGGTTCTCAAAGGCCACATTGCTCTAGATACTGCAAGATTTCCTAATGGAACCAATGGTAAGTGCTCTCTTTTAAGTCTTGTTTTGGCAGATAAACATACACATAAAAACACACACATGCAGTACAAAATTTGCCGAGGCTGAATAAGCTAGTGCTGCTTTGACTGAGTTTTTCTTTATTGCAGGACACGCTCTTGACATTCTTGCCCGAGTTCCATTGTGGAAGGATGGTCTTGATTACCGACATGGTACCGGTCATGGAATTGGCTCTTTCCTGAATGTTCACGAAGGTCCTCATTTGATTAGTTTCAGACCACAAGCTCGTAATGTGCCGATACAAGCTTCAATGACTGTTACAGATGGTTCGTATCACTAGAACTTTGCTATTTATCTTTGTTGTCTGTTTTTTTAAAAATATTTTGGGTCTTCAAATGCTCATAATAGTGATTTTTGCTTTCCAGAGCCTGGTTACTATGAGGATGGCAACTTCGGTATAAGATTGGAGAATGTTCTCATTGTCAACGAGGCAAAAACAAAGTTTAACTTTGGCGATAAAGGTTACTTGTCTTTTGAGCACATAACATGGGTGAGCTTTTCTAGACATCATCCTTTTACTTCACTGCACTAATAACCACAGTTAGATCTATTTGTCATATACATGCATGTCTAACAGTTACAGATTCGTTAAAGATCTGCACACAAGATATCATCCTTTTTGCCTTTTTAAACACCTTTTAGGATTCATTGTTCAATAATCACCTTTAGAAATCTATCTGGAGGTCCACCTTTTGATCCAATTTGAATTGCTCTAAATTTAAAAGTTTGGGTAACGATTGCAAGCATTGTTTGGTTTCTAAAAATCTTCCTTTGTGCAGACACCTTACCAGACGAAGTTGATGAACCTGAGCTTGTTGGCGCCTGAGGAGATTCAATGGGTGAACGAGTACCATTCCAAATGTAGAGAAGTTCTTGGTCAATATCTGGATGAGTCTGAGATGGCTTGGTTGAAGAAAGCCACAGAACCGATCAGCGTTGCTTAGCCCTTCAAACAGTCCGTCATTATGAATCAAGAATAATAAAATTTAGAACATACTTTTATCATATTTCTACCTATTCTCAAGTATTGCTGATTTTATTGAATGAATGATGCCATTGTTCACTGTTACAGAGTTTGTTCTTCAATATATGATATTTGTTAGATAAGTGGATAGAGTAATAAAATTTGGATGCAGGATGGCGTACATGAAATTGCTTTTGTGAGATCTTAAACAAGTCGGAGCTGTGTTACGACAAAGTGCCTTCTTAGTGAGTGATGCAAAGTTTAGACTTGAAGAAATTTCTGAAAATTTCCAGTAAAGTTACTACTGGCTGATGCTAGTAATAGTAACCCTCTTGCAAAAGAGTAACAAAGCTCCTTCCAAGTGAGTGATTCAAAGTTTAGACTTGAAGAAATTTCTGAAAATTTCCAATTAAGTTACTCCTTGCTGATTCAAAGTTAACCCTGTATATTCTACTCTTCGGTGTAGGGAGCCAATTTCCTACTCCTTTTGAAATTACTCCGATAAGTTTTGCAACCCTACACCTAATCAACTCAGCAGTATTTGGAAATGTGACACAATTCACCATTAGATTTTGTGATCAATAGTGAGAATGAAAGTCTTGTGAACATGAGAATTATACTTCTTGAACCTCAAAAGCATGTCATTCTCATGTTCACGAGACTTTTATTTTCACCATTAATCACAAAATTTAATGATGAATTGGTGAGTGAACCTTAAATTAGCTTAGATTTTGGTCTCTCATGGATTCAAGTCAAAACTATATTTGGTCAAAAAAATGAAAAACAATTATACAATAAATTAGATCACCATGAATAGTATAACTTGTAGGACCATACTATTCACGGTGATACAATTATTGTATAATTTTGTTTATGAAAATGTGTAAAATTGCTTTGTGGATTGTTATAGCTCAAAAGTGTTACTATTTTGGGGGTTATCACAAAAATGTCAATTTAGTGTAGTGATTCCTATGATATAAAAACTACATGCAACCAAACACACCCTTAAAAAGGCAATTTTATTTGGACTCGTTGAAAGTTCATTTGTTCTTTAGTTGTAGTAAGATTCTCTCTAGAACGCAAATCTTTCCACCATTGATATAAGTTATTTCAATAATACTAAGAAATCAGGTTTTATAGTCATGTTGAAGTGTATATCCACATCAACAATCAAATATTCTCACTTAGGTCCGTTTAACAAAAGAGAAAAAGGAAAATAAATTCTCACCTAGGTCTGTTTAACCAATTTGTTATTAGCAACTTGCTAAGCAACAAAGACTGCGATGTGATTAGCACCTCAATTAGCAACCAGAGAATTTGCCATTTTTTTTATAAGCCCTATATATAATATATATAGTCTAATTAATTACGGTTATAAATACCACGTCCGGCTGCCGCAGCCAAGTTGTGATCCTCCACATTGAGGTCTCTTCCCTTATTTTGCTATAAATTGAGCGTGGCGTCCAATCATCACAAATATACACATTCCCTCTGTCATTTTTAAATGTGCTTCATACAATACATGTAAGTTCACACTGCCCTACTCAAGATAAAGTGAGATATAACAACAACAAAGGGTATGGGTAATTAAGGAGAGAAGCTAATGTGGTGCACGAGTTTGTCTAGACAGTCAGACTTTAAAGACATTTTTTGGGCAGGCTTGGACATTTTTACTTATTATCTTTAAAACACAATCACATTATCTATAGAAGAGGTAAAAGTGTAAAAGGCTCAAAACCTAACAAAAAAAGTGAATATAAAACCCGACTGCGGTGATGCACACACTGAAAAAGTTGGTTACATTGAATGAAATGAATTGCTTACATTTTTGGTAGATAGGTATCATGCAACCATAAAGACACGCACATTTTTAAAGTTAGGGGTCTTGATTGCTCAATGTGCATTGTCTACTTTTTAGTACACAATTGTATGGAGTAGGCCTTGCTGAATTTAAACAAAAATTCTAATTGTCGAGGGAAGCAGCGAGGAAAACAGCGAGGGACCCCACAGGGGGAGGGGGAGCCGTCCATCCTCCCGAGATGCGCGTTTGAATTTTCAACGCACGCATCCTGGGGGGAATGGACGGCTCCCCCTCCCCCCTTGGGGTCCCTCGACAGTTAGACGGGTTCGAATTTAAATGATTATCCCCCCTCCCTCGCTGGTTTTCTCGCAAATTAAACAGGTTCGATGAGATTATGTAAATGATTTGACAGATACTTGTAATTTCAAAGCCCTCCTTGTACACGATGAATCATATACAATGAACTATAGTTATCAATGCTAAGGTATGCATGCGATTTATGGGCACATATATTCAGTACTTATTTATTTTATTACATCAATTTAATAATAAGTAAAATTATTATTAAATTTTTGAACAAAATAATTATTTACGATTTTAAGACCTATGTATAGTTTATCAATAATTAGAAAGCTTCAAATAAATTATGATGTTAGAGGTTTAAGTATAATTATTTAATGTTTGAGAGACTGGTTTTGATTGTAAAAATATGAAATGTGATGGAAAATAAAAATGTTAGTTGTAAGGGTCTTCTTATGGTTAATAGATGATTGAAGAGACTTTAAATAAATTTTGTTAGGAGCTAGGTATAATTTATCAATGTTTAAGAGAGTCTTCTCCAATTGCATCTTGATTTACAAAAAATTTCATATCATCAACAATTGAACTATGAACAATTTCTAAAAATTTAAATAATGGATACAGGCTTGTGTCACCCCTTCCAACAAGGTCCTTTATAATACCCGCCTAATTACTTATAAATATAATGTTACCTTTTAATTATTTGTTAATATTTGTACATATATAAATACTTGATAATATTAATTGGAACTTCGGTTTGTGGTGGGCAAGGAATGTGATTTTTTGGTTTCTGTTGTGGATTCATGAGTTGTGGGAACAAACAAGGTGACTTGTATATTGTGTTGGGAAACAAGAGTCTTTGCAAGCTCTAAACATGGTGTTATATGACCCATCCCTGTATTGCAACATGAAGGTTAGGGGTCTCCATTGATGAACAAATGCACAAAAAAATTGATTTTGTGATGAGATAAATTTATAGGCATTATTATTAGGCTAAAATTAGAGATATCTTTTCTTTCAAATCATCTCTTAATGGGCAAACCAAATAAGGTAAGATGTCTTTTGATTATTTGGTAACTTGTAAGGCATTCATGGAAATACATTGATACATTATATTTGATACTGATCTATAAACAGTATGAAATGGAAGCCAGAATTGGGAAGTTTATATTGCCCATATAATCCATAATGTTATTGTTTTGGTATCCAATTATAAGTTACCAATGTAAGTGCATCGAATTTGGAAATTTGGGTAAAACCATAGTGTATTTGGTGGATCAACAATGTTGATTAATTTTAATGCGCAAATATATAGTTGTGTTTATTGAGGCTACCCAGTAATCCACTTCTGCTATCCATAGGTTTCAATCAGCTTAGCATTCTCTGGTAAGGGAGTGTCCACCAAGAGCAGTATATCGGGTACCAGAAGAAAAGGAATGCAACATGTTCTAATGAAAAATTTGTAAGAACAAATTAAGTGAGACTCTTACGTATGGACAATGGGTGGAGCGGACTTTAGTCTCGTCGGAATGTTATCCCTTAGAGCTAGGGTTAGCAATTGTGCTGGGAAATGATGGGAAAACACTCAGCCATCTCAATCTCTGTGACTCGCTCACTGTGGATGCTCACAGTAGCTAATATTATAGTTGCTATCAGATGTTTGTTTCCGGGTTGCTTTGTACAGAATAGATTAATGTAACAATTAATTTCAAACTTTAAAAGAACAAAGCACTAAACATTGTTTATTAGATGTTGCGGCCATTTCAATGTGGTTTTGTTACTAAATAATCGCATAATTGGAGTAAGAGAACATGATAACAATACATTATACATTAACTAATCAAATTTTCTTTGATTGCATATAGTCTACAAGAAAGAACATATCAACATTTCAAACATTTTTAGTACCTGAAGTCATCCATTCTGCCACCAATTGAGAGAATGAATTGTAAGAGCACCCACCTTCCTCTAAACCTCTCAAAACCTTCTTCTTCATGTCCCTAGCTCTTCCTCTCAACTTCCTCCCCTCTTCACCTTCAATGACCAACCTCACCACCCTCTCAACCTCCTCCTTCTTCATTTCAACCACCCTCACCGCCACCCCACATTCGTTAATCAACATAGTCGCGTTCATCTTTTGCTCCGCGAACACAGGCCAAGTTAGCATTGGTACCCCATGTACCATACTTTCCATTGTTGAATTCCATCCACAGTGTGATAAGAACCCTCCTACCGCAGCATGGCTAAGTATATCGATTTGTGGGGCCCACTTTGCGACGACAATCCCTCTTGCGCTTGTCCTCTCCAAGAACCCTTCCGGCAAATGAACAAATGGATCACCATCTTCTTCAACATCCTCCACAGCTCTCTTGACGACCCAAATGAATCGTTTTTCGGTCAGTTCTATCCCGTGAGCCAACTCGGCAATCTGCTCTCTAGGTAAATACCCGTGACTTCCGAATGAGACATAGACTACTGAATCTGCAGGTTGGTGGTCGAGCCAAGTGATGCACTCGTGTTTTGTATCCGATTTGTTATTTCTTATAATCGGGCCAACAGGGAAGACTTGAGGTGCTTTCAGATGCTTGAACACCGGATGTTCTTGTAACGCTTTGATTGTTATTGGCTCAAGATCAGGACTAGAGTTTAGTACAATCCCGTCGGCTTTACTGTACTGGTTCGCGTGGTATAGGAAGGATGTGTACACACTAACCTTCCGGCTCCCAAGCGCGGGAGCAATATCTGGTGGGTGAATTGGTGTACAACCCGGGATTTGAATAGGTTCTTGGAGGTCAACGAGCTCGCCTTCTACTTCACGGTCGAGTACCGGGAGGTAGAGCATGAAGGAGAGAAGCTGGGCTGTGGAGGAGAAAAAGACATAGCTAGGAATTGACAACTTAGTAGTGATGTTTAGAGGCTCGGTTGCGAATAAGTCCACTAAGAAGATTTGTTTCGATTTTGAGGTTTGACACTCGGAAATAAGGAAACTTTCGATGGCGGGGAGGGTGGCTTTCATGGCGAGAGTGACGAGGGTGAGTAGGTCAGTGGGTTCAAAAGACGCTATGTCAAGCGGAGGGAGGTCGAAGAAGCGGATGGAGGAAGGGAAGGTGGACGAGCGGAGGTGGGTGGATGCAGCTTCGTTAGGGAGGAGGAGGAAAGTGACACGAAAGGATGGATGGAGCTCGACGAGGCGCCTTGCGAATTCGAGTATAGGGATCAGGTGGCCTAATCCAGGGATTGGAAGGATGGTCAGGTGGTGGTGATGTTGCTCTGCCATGAGTGGTTGTGATTTGGGTTCCCTGTGGTGTTTGGGTTAATTTGGTTTGTGGAAGGGATGTTTTCTTTTTTATAATGAGAACATGACATTAGTCTACGGAGATGTTTCATAAAGTTTAGTCTTGGGATATATACAAAGCTAATTACCTAAATAGCAAAGCTAAACTAGGTAGCAAATAAGCTAAGTTAGGAGAGTATTTCAATCATACAACTCATCTTAACATAGCCTAGCCTAGGGAATATTTACAGAATAATCACAAAGATATTCACATATTCTTTCCAGATATTCACAAAGATATTTACATATTCTTTCCAGATATTCACATATTCTTTCCACTAATACTCCCCCTCAAGTTGGAGCATGGAGATTGCAAATGCCCAACTTGCGAAGGAGTAAATAAAATTGTGATTTACCAAGAGCCTTGGTCAAAATATCCGCTAGCTGTGCACCGGTCCGAATATGAGATGTAGAAATTGTTCCATCTTGCAAGACATCACGAACAAAGTGACAATCCATTTCTATATGTTTCGTTCTTTCATGAAAAACCGGATTAGCCGCTATATAGAGAACAACTTGACTTCCACAAAACAATCGCATGGGACGCACATGTTGTATCCCAAAACAAGCCAAAAGGGATTTCAACCACTTTCTCACATGTAGTAGTGGCCATAGACCTATACTCGGCCTCCGCAGAAGATCGGGAAACAGTAGGCTATTTTTTCGTTTTCCAAGTGACAGGAGAAGAGCCTAATAAAACCAAGTAACCAGTCAATTATCGCCGAGTCATAGGGCAACTTGCCCAGTCACTATCACAGAAAGCATAGAGTTGAAAATTACTCTCCCCGCGCAGCAAAATACCCTGTCCAGGACAACCTTTCAAATACCGCAAAACTCTCAAAGCTGCGTCCCAATGTTCAACACGAGGATCACCCATAAACTGAGCTAATATATGTACGGAGTAACACAACTTAGGTCGTGTAATCGTCAAGTAGATTAGGCGCCCTACAAGTCGTCGGTATTTCTCCGGATCATCAAAGACGACGCCATTAGTGGTGGCAAGATGGTGGTTTTGTTCCATGGGTGTAGAAACAGGGCGTGTTCCAAGTAATCCGGCCTCACTTACAATGTCAAGAACATATTTGCGTTGTGAAAGAAACAAACCGTCCTTCCCACGTGCGACTTCAATGCCGAGAAAATACTTGAGAACGCCCAAGTTTTTCATATGAAATCTCTGCACTTAGTTGTTGCTTGAATTTTTCAATTGCCAAAGAAGAAGAACATGTGATTATAATGTCATCCACATACACAAGAACATGTAAAACAACATCACCCTTGGAATAACTAAACAATGAGTAATCAACATAAGATTGTTTAAAACTAATATCCTTCAAAGCAGTCGAGAGCTTAGCAAACCAATTCGAAGGCGCTTGCTGGAGTCCATACAATGACTTACGTAATCGACACACCTTACCCGAAGCAGCAGAATTAAAGCCAGGAGGTAGTTGCATATATACCTCCTCATCAAGATCTCTATGTAGAAAGGCGTTATGCACATCCATCTGGTGCAGTTCCCATTTTCTTGCCACCGCTACAGCAAAAAATGTTCGAACCGTGACCATTTTAGCTATAGGGGCAAATGTTTCATTGAAGTCAATTCCTGCAACTTGCCGATTCCCGTACACTACTAGACGCCCCTTTAATCGTTCAACCGTACCATCAGATCGATACTTGACTTTATAGACCCACTTACACCCGATTGCCTTCTTCCCGGGTGGAAGGTCCTCTAAAGTCCAAGTTCCGTTTCTCTCAAGGGCATCTATTTCTTCTTGCATTGCTTTCTGCCAACCAGGGTCCTTAACAGCTTCTTTAAAGGATGTGGGTTCAGTGCCTGCAATAATTGCTGCCAAAAAATGGGTGTGTCTCACAGAAAACTTATCACAATTTACATAATAAGCAATGGGAAAAGGAGTACCTGAGGACTTTGACGGAGCAGTTGTAGGTGATGTGACAGGGTTTATAACTCGAACAGTGTTGGTGATAAAGCCCTTGAGTTTACTAGAAGGTTTCTTTATTCGATGACCTCGACCAGTTTCTTGCGGAACAATTGCTTCATTAATCACAACCTCCCCATTATTTGAAGTTGCACCAACACCAAGCTGCTGGACAACCTCCAAGTCGCCACCCGCAGGTGGTGTGACGTGCTGTACAACCTCCACAGCCCCGCCATCAATTCCTCCGGCCACAACAGAATGCTCCTCGCTCCCCCTTGCTAAGGGAGTATCCTCAAAATAAGTCACAGTGTCATAATACTCCTCATTTTCAAATACATCATCAGTATTATTCAAATTGATTTCACTAGGAAAAGGGAATTGTTTTTCACAAAAAACAACATTTCGAGATATAAAGAACACCTTTTTCTCCATGTCATACAAACGCCACCCCTTTTTACCAAAAGGATACCCCACAAATACACAACGACGAGAGCGAGTACCAAACTTATCCTTCACACGAGGTTGATTTTTGACAAAACAAAGACAACCGAATACACGAAGGGCATCATACTTGGGAGGGGAACCAAAGAGAACTTCGTGAGGTGTTTTTTTTATTGAGCAATGGGGCCGGGGTTCGGTTTATTACATAGGCAGCCGTCATTATACTCTCCCCCCAAAAAGAAATGGGAAGATTAGCTTGAAAAAGTAATGCCCGAGCCACATTAAGAATATGCCTATGTTTACGTTCTACCCTCCCATTTTGTTGTGGAGTGTCGACACAAGAGGTTTGATGAATAATACCATTGTCAGCATAAAACCGATGAAGACATATGTAAATTCCCTTCCGTTATCACTTCTTAGAATTTTAACATGCTTATCAAATTGGGTTTTAACCATTCGACAAAAATCCTTAATAAGTTGAGGCACCTCAGATTTTGCAGACATCAAATAAACCCATACGGCTCGAGAACAGTCATCAACAATGGTTAAAAAATAATGAGCACCACAACTAGCAGGCAAAGTATACGCACCCCATATATCACAATGGATTAAATCAAAAACATCTTCGGCTTTAATATTACTCAAAGGAAACATGCTTCTAGTTTGCTTGGCTCTTAAACAAATATCACAAGGTTCATGGACAACACTAATATCCTTATTTTCATTACTCCTAATAATATCAGGCAAAAGAAATTCTACTTGCCGAGAGGGGTGTCCCAGCCTTTGATGTCACGATTCTCGTTTGTCCCCCACAGTTGCTTGATAAGCCCGAAGTTGTCGCAGAGGCCAAAACCAGTAAACCCCGTCACATTGTTCACCCGCTCCAATCAGAGTCCTCAAAGTGCGGTCCTGTATGATGCAAAACTTATCAGTAAAAGTGACAGAATAATGTAAATCGGCAAGCGAGTGAGACACCGACAACAAATTACAAGTAAGATCTGGAACATATAATACATTATATAGCACCATATTTTTGCTCAAAGTTATCGTGCCTTCCTTAGTAGCAATGGTTTGTTTTCCATTAGGCAGCCCAACAGAAGTAGGAGAGACATCAATCAATTTGCTAAATAATCTAGCATTACCAGTCATGTGGTTCGAGCATCCGGTATCGATGATCCATTGATCGGGAAAATCAAACTTACCACTCAACTTTTCGGTCGAAGAAGACTGCCCTTTTGAAGTGTTGAGCATGTTCACAAGTGTAGCCCACTGATCATCCGAGAGATCGGGAATGCCGCTACGATCAGACTCCTGTACGGGTGCCTGAGCATAGTCTGTACTGGCAGCAGGCTTCGAGGTGGCTGCTGCGTGTGCTACCTGTCCGCGGCCGCCTCGACCTGCACTCCTTCCTCCCCCTCGTCCAGACCTGCCTCCGCCTCTACCTTGCCCTCCATTGGTGCGGTTTTCGGAATACCACCAATCCGGGAACCCAATCAGTTGAAAACAATTGTCCTGATCATGTCCAGTTTTGCCGCAATGAGAGCAGACGCCATTGGTTCGAGGTCGCTCACCACCACGAGTAAGATTCCCCCCTAGTAGTCCCTTGCGCCACGAAATCGACAACATCAGATTTGGTTTCGTGGGCTCGAGCAACAGTTTGGTGACGTTCTTCAGTCACGATTTTAGCAAAGGCCGTGTTTAAGCTCGGCAAAGGTTCCATCATCAAAATATTTGAAACAACATTGCCATAAAGAGTAGAATCCAAACCAACAAGAAAATCATGTACCTTTTCATTCTCCTTTTCTTTAGCAAATTCAGTAGCAGCGGCACAAGTACATGTCAGGACAGTAGAATATCCCACAAGTTCATCCCATATCTTCCGCAATTCGTTGTAGTAATTCACCACCAGGTGGCCGCGCCGCTTGCAATCACTCAAAAGTGTCTTCAACTCATGGATTCTTGGACCGTTTCCTATCGAGAAATGTTGTCAAATATCATCCCACATGTCTTTCACATCGTCAGGTTGGGGGACGGATGAGCGTAGGACTGGATCAAGGGTATTATGAATCCATCCCACAAGTGTGGAATTAACCATCACCCATAAGGACTCTTCTGGAGTTCCTTTCGCCGGCTTGGCTATGGTTCCATCAAGGAAGCCTAGCTTGTTCTTTGCACGGAAATTATTGCGCATCGAACGAACCCATTCATTGTAGTTCTCACCACGTAACACAATTGGACAGATTGTGATTTGTGGTCCGTCGGAGGGATGGAAGTAGTATGGAGATGTGGAGTCGAGGGGTTTTGTGGTTTTGTCGTCACCCATGACGATTTGTCTATAGTTGGATTTCGTGTATGAAGGTCGAAGGTTTCAATCGCTGAAGAACGATTGAAAAATGTGTTCGTCGGTTGGTACTAGATCTCCTGTTCTTGAGTGGCTCTGATACCATAAAGAGTTTTGTGGAAAATGATTTTTCTTCTCATTGATTTTTGGCCACAGCCTTGGGATATATACAAAGCGAATTACCTAAATAGCAAAGCTAAACTAGGTAGCAAATAAGCTAAGTCAGGAGAGTATTTCAATCATACAACTCATCTTAACATAGCCTAGCCTAGGGAATATTTACAGAATAATCACAAAGATATTCACATATTCTTTCCAGATATTCATAAAGGTATTCACATATTCTTTCCAGATATTCACATATTCTTTCCACTAATAGAGAGTCATCACAGAATCTTGTGCTTTCTAGAGACTTCAAGTCTCTCTCCCACTTCCCTCAAGATTTATCTAGAAGATAAGGTATCTAGAAGCAACTAATGTCTAAGTTTTTTTTTTTCTAGAGAATGTTAAACTATTTGGTTCTCTATAAAATTCCATAAGAAAATCTAAGGTTCTACACATTTCTTCCACCTCCTTAGAACTAGTATAAATAGGGGTAAAGGTGGGTGCTCTTCCAATTCACTATCTCAAGTGGTTCAAGAGTGGATGGATGTCTTTGTAAGTGTGTGCTATGGGGAATGCTCGATCCCCAAGCTAGATGCATGCCTTCATTACAACTATTGATGATGCATAACCACACTTTGCGGAAAAGCACTAATTGAATGCTATGTTTAGCATCTCAACTGACTTTGATGTGCGCATTTTCTTAGACAATAATCTAATTTAAAGTCTAGAAATGGTCAAAATTTTACCGGTTTAAACTTTAGATACTATATTTTATGGAATCCTCGCATCCAATTATGATAAATTTCATGAACTTTCCAACCCAATGACATACTCACTACCATTACACTCGCAATTATGATAAATTTCATGAACTTTCCAACCCAACCCAAGCCACAAAATCAAGACAACTTCTCCTAGTGGATTTATTTGCTACCCCGGCTATAAACATAGCTCGTAAGCTTGCCATACCGAACTACATTTTCTTCTCCTCCACAGCTCAGATTCTCTCCTTCATGCTCTACCTCCCGATCCTCAAACGAGAGGTAGAAGGCGAGTTCATTGACCTCTTGAAACCTATTAAAATCCCAGGTTGCACCCCAATCCTACCATCTGATATAGTTAATGATATTTCCAATCGAAAGGCTAAAATGTATACATCCTTCTTACATTACGCCTATCTAGAAGATAAGGTATCTAGAAGCAACTAATGCCTAAGTTTTTTCTAGATAATGTTAATCTATTTGGTTCTCTAGAGAATTCCATAAGAAAATCTAAGGTTCTACACACTTCCTCCACCTCCTTGGAACTAGTATAAATAGGGGTAAATGTTGAGTTGTGAAGATATAGGAGCAAATAAGCTCAATTGCAAGTTCAATCAAGAGTGGGTGTGAGTTTGTAGCATCTTTGAGAAATCAATAAAATCCAGCTTTTTGTAAGTCCAAGTTCTCCTTCAAATACCAACAATTTGGTATCAGAGCTGGAGTAGTACTATTCGCCGGAGTTACAGTACTATTTAATAGAAGACGACACTGTTCAACACTGTTCACGGGTTGAACACTATTTAACACTGTTCATAGTTGCCGTTGGTGAGACGCTGCTTGTCGGAGATCGTTCGTGCACAGTTTGAGACTGTGAAGCAGATTGGTCTGGGACCAATCTTACTCGATAGCACAAAAGATGTTGCACCTTGTCACGATAGGAGATCTCGTTGCCACAACTAGTGGGGTTACAAAGCTCAACCATAACAATTATAAGAGCTGGCAGACAGGAATAAAGTCCTATTTACAAGGACAAGACTTGTGGCAAGTTGTTGGCGATAGTGAGACTGCACCACCGCCAAGGGAAAATGCTGCTGAATTTAGGAAATGAGAAATCAAAGCTAGGAATGCACTTTATGTGCTCAAGACGACAATCGAGGACGAGATGCTTCAACACATCGAAGACGAAGACACACCCAAAAGAGCATGGGATACATTTACATCTCTATTCTCAAGAACAAACGATGCCCGTCTGCAGTTCTTGGAGAATGAATTGATGAACTCTAGATAAGGAAGTATGTCTATTGGAGAGTATTTTTTGAAAATCAAAAATTTATGCCGTGAAATTTCAGATTTAGACCCATCTTACAAAATTAATGAAGGTAGTATGAAAAGAATAATCATCCACGGATTAAAGCTCGAATATACCGGGATTGTCACGGCAATTCGTGGTTGGACAAATCAACCCTCCATTGTGGAGTTCAAAAGTTTGTTGGCCAATCAAGAGAGCCTTGCTAAGCAAATGGCAGGCGTCTCTTTGAAAAATGAGGAAAAAGAGTCACTCTTCAATAAAACGAAGGGTGGATATAAAAAGAACAAATTTGTAAAACAAAATAAAGAAGAAGATAACAGGCTCAAGAAGTTCCAAGAGAGGAGTCATAAGAAAGGGGGAGCTAAGCAAGGCAAAAGCAATTGTGGTCAACCAAGTTATGGTTGCTACAACTGCGGCAGGAGATGACACTACGCAGTAGACTGTCAGTCAAAGAAGAAGACAACTGAAGGCAACTTGGTGATATCTTGCAATCACCAAGACAATAGTGAAGAAGAATGAGACTTCCAAGCATCCTTTGCCACTACTCAGTCTGTTCGTGAAAATTCTCTTAAAGAAGAAGTAAACTTCTCCAGGAATGAAGTAGCTATGGCCTGTGAAGATAAAGTACTAATAATCTACTATAGCAAAGATTGGATCGCTGACTCAGGCTGCTCCAATCATATGACCAGAGACAAGGAAAAGTTGTCCAGCCTCTGTGAGTACCAAGGCGACCGGGTCATGATAACTGCTGACAACACGAGATTGTCGATTGCTCACAGTGGAGAGGGTGCATTCATCCCCACTTCAACCCCAATCGAGTTCAACTGCAGAAAGTCTATCATGTTCCAGGTATGAAGAAGAACCTATTGTCAGTATCACAATTAACAACATCTGGCAACTACGTGGTGTTCGGGCCGGAAGATGTTAAGGTGTACCGAAGCCTAAAGCCATCGGGTACACTTATTATGGAGGGACGTAAGTTGGAGTCTATCTATGTGATGTCTGCAGAATCAGCATATGTAGATAAGACACGACGCGGTGAAACTGCTGATTTGTTGCAAGCTAGGCTAGGGCATGTTAGCTATAAGAGGTTGAAGGCGATGATGAGCAAGTCTATGCTGAAAGGCTTACCCTACCTGGATATACGAAGAGAAATAGTTTGTGATGGATTCCAATATGGAAAAGCTCATCAACTACCCTATCAGGAGTCGGAGTTCAGGACCTAGGAACCGTTGCAACTCATCCACTCAGATGTGTTCGGTCGAGTAAAACAAACCTCAATTAGTGGGATGCGCTACATGGTGACTTTTATTGACGATTTTTCAAGGTACAGGTGGGTTTATTTTTTGAAGGAAAAATTAGAAGTCCTTAATATATTTAAGGAATTTAAGAAGAAGATTGAAAGTAAAGTAGAAAAGAAGATCAAATGCTTGCGTACAGATAATGGCGGAGAGTACACATCGGATGAGTTCTCCAATTACCTGAGGAAATGTAAAATCATGAGACAATTAACATGTCTAGGTACTCCACAACAAAATAGAGTAGCTGAAAGGAAGAATCGACATTTGGTAGAGACGTGCCGAAACATGTTGCATTCCAAAAATGTGCCAAGTCGATTTTGGGCCGAGTGTCTGAAGACTGCAGCCCAAGTTATCAACAGGTTGCCACAAGCAAAGTTAGAGTTTGTTTCACCCTATCAGAAGTTATGGAATACTAAACCCACAATGAGTCACTTCCGAGTTTTTGGATGTGTGTGTTACGTGTTCGTGCCTGATTACCTACGAAGCAAGTTCGACAAGAAGGCGATTCGTTGCATCTTTGTGGGATATGACAATTAAAGGAAATAATGGAAATGTTGTGACCCTACAACTGGGCGCTGCTACACATCAAGGAACGTGGTGTTCGATGAAGCTTCATCATAGTGGTCTGCACAACAACTACTGCTGCCGGATTCCAAAATTCTAGAAGAAGAAATGCAGGAAATTGAGACAACACTTGCAAAAAGTGAAGAAGAAAGCAGACTCAACTCACCGAAGACAACAAATGCGTCCAGTAACCCATGGCAAACTAGTGTACATGAAAGATCACCAGAAGAAGATCAATGCAATCAGGAAGATTTGGGGCAACAACTGAGAAGGTCAACCAGACAACGCAAACCCAATCCAAAGTATGCAAATGTCGTGGTTGAAGAAGACAACAATAGAGAACCCACAACATTTGAAGAAGCATCTCAGAGCATGGAGTGGCAAAAGGCGATGGAAGAAGAAATCCAAGCTCTGAAGCAGAATCAAACTTGGGAGTTAGTACCAAAACCCAAGGATGTGAAGCTTATATCATGCAGATGAGTCTACCAGATAAAGATCCGTCCTGATAGCTCGATAGAAAGGTACAAGGATCGATTGGTACCCCACGGGTTCTCACAGCAGTATGGATTGGACTACGATGAAACATTTAGTCCAGTAGCTAAGATCACTACAGTCAGGGTCCTGCTTGCCCTAGCAGCAAGCAAATCTTGGATGTTATGGCAGATGGATGTGAAGAATGTCTTCCTGCACGGAGAAGTTGACCGAGAAATATACACGGAGCAACCTAGGGGGATTGAGAGTAAAACCCAACAAAATTATGTCTGCAAGTTAAAGAAGGCTTTTGTACGGATTTAAGCAAGCACCAAGAGCCTGATATGGGAAGATATCAGAGTTTTTAGCTCAAAGCGGGTACACAGTTGCACATTTGGACTCAAGCCTGTTCATCAAATCTCAAAGAGGCAAACTAGCAATATTGCTAGTATATGTAGATGATCTAATTATCACTGGAGATGACAAAGAAGAAATAGGAATAGTACGAAGAAACTTGGCAGTCTGATTCCAGATGAAGGAATTAGTAGAACTAAGACACTTCCTGGGGCTCGAGATTGAACTAAGTGACAAAGGTTTATTCCTTTGTCAACAGAAGTATGCTAGAGATCTTTTGAAGAAGTACGGGATGCTCGAGTGCAAGTCGATCTCAACACCTATGGAGGCTAATGCTAAGTTATGTGTCGAAGAAGGCAAAGACTTGGAAGATACAACAATGTATCGCCAGCTTGTCGGGAGTCTAATCTACCTGACGCTCACACGGCCAGACATAGCCTATGCAGTTGGAGTAGCAAGTTGATTCATGCAGAAGCCAAAGAAGCCTCATCTTGAAGTAGTTCGAAGAATATTAAGGTGTGTGAAAGGAACCACTGATCTTGGTATCTTATACAAGAAGGGTAAGGAATGTAAAATAGTCGGCTACTGTGATGCTGGAGATCATGACACGCGAAGATCAATTGCCGGGTACGTGTTCAGGAGCAATCACTTGGTATAGAAAGAGACAACCAACTATATCTCTCTCGACTATAGAAGCAGAGTATAGAGCAACAACCATGGCAACACAAGAAAGTACTTGGCTAGTGCAATTAATGAATTTGCACCAGCCAGTGGAGCATGCAATACCATTGCATTGTGATAATCAGTCTGCAATACGCCTACCTGAAAATCCAGTGTTTCACACAAGGACAAAACATGTAGAGGTCCACTACCACTTCGTAAGGGAGAAGGTACTTCAAGGAGAGATAGATATGCAAACAATCAGGACAATAATCAAATGACGGATATATTCACTAAAGGACTCGGTGCAGTAAAGTTTGAAGAATTTCGAAGACAACTTGGCATGACATTCAAAGGAGTCGATGATGAGGGGGAGTGTTGAGAGTCATCACAAACTCTTGTGCTTTCTAGAGACTTCAAGTCTCTCTCCCACTTCCCTCAAGATCTATCTAGAAGATAAGGTATCTAGAACAACTAATGCCTAAGTTTTTTCTAGAGAATGTTAATCTATTTGGTTCTCTAGAGAATTCCATAAGAAAATCTAAGGTTCTATACACTTCCTCCACCTCCTTAGAACTAGTATAAATAGGGGTGAAGGTTAAGTTGTGAAGATATATGAGCAAATAAGCTCAATTGTGAGTTGTGAGTTCAATCAAGAGTGGGTGTGAGTTTGTAGCATCTTTGAAGAATCAATAAAATTCAGTGTTTTGTCAATCCAAGTTCTCCTTCAAATACCAACAAGCCACAAGTTTTGGCATTACGACAGTAACACATTTTTCAAGTTTCAATGCTCTAATTTCAATAAAAGTTTGGCAATATTTTAACATTACAATGGATAGCAGAACACCAAAGTCCAAACTACAAAGTATTTTTCCAATAAACTAAAAGCTCTGAAATGTTATCATATTCAATTAACACTGCTCTAAGATTTAGTATAAGCTAGTCTCAGTTTACATGACTGCACACTTTTAAGTTATAGTATTTTGGAGGAAGATGATTCGGAGTGGTTAAGTTGATGAACAAAACACATCATTCAATACTTTATGTGGTGATGCACCATCAACTAGTCAGCTAATAGTACCATTATATGGTGTGAGTTTTGAGCAAATTGACATCGATGATCATGACACTAACACAATTACACAATCAGAAAACTATTGCTTTTCATCATCATCGATTTATCTTTATATGTAAATCAACATGAAGACTATTGCTTTTCAGAATGATTTGCATTTTTTTCTTCTTATAGCATAGACAGGTTTTGCGGAATGTAATTTAAAGAGTCTTACATCACATTTTTTGACAATTAGAAAATAGGCACAAACCCATATTAAGTTTTTGAGTTCATCTGTCTTTTATAGTGCAGATGATAATACATTCAAATGTTAGCTTCTTTTAGGCTGCGAATTACCCCTGAATCTGAAACTGGGAATGACTTTTGGACAGTGATATACTATTTCTAAGTTTTTCCTAGCATCAGGTTATATGTTTAGTTCGACTAGTTTTTATTGCAGGGTACGCTAGTAACATATACCCTCTTCTCTTTGGGATTCTAAATAATAAGAAGGTATTGAGGCAGCAATGCTACTGCGAATGAGGTACTAGCTCAGCTGGTAGGCTGGGGTCTAACCTTGTTGGCGATTTGTGGTGGGGGGAGCTAAGGGATAAAAAAAGCAACGGTCATTGTGGGAGCAGAAAATAACCTTTAGCCCAATTGGATAAAGAAGCCCAAGGATTTGGGCATTTCCTAAGAAATCCGAAGATTATCCATGAAAGCTACAAGTATAGGAGGCCTGAGCCCCGGCCTAATACAAACTCGGTATCACTAGAACACTATTTCGTCAGCAGAGGAAAAGTGCTCGGTGCCAACCACCACGCTCAGCTGAGCACGTGGACTTAAGAGAAGAGATATCTCAAAACATGGAGTTATAACCGATCATGGAAGTTACAACTGCCTAAAAGAAGTTGCAACCACTTGCAAGTAGATAACCTACTAATCTGCCACGCGTCTTACTCATTAGCCACATGTCTTACTCATCAGCTACGTGTCTCACTCATCAGCCAGCAGTTAATTCTTTCATTATCTATAAATAGTCAAATGCAAAACCTTCTGGAGGTAACATTTTCCTGACTTACAATTTTCTCTTCATGTATAAAGATATTTCTCATTTTCCTAAACACATTGTTCTAACTTTGACATCAAAGTTTCCGTGGCAGGCACCACACCGGTGTCAAGAATTAATTTCTACCTTGCACAAATTATTCCGCGTGATTGACACGTGATCCTATCTGATGCAGATTGCTCCGCGTGATCAGCACGTGACCCGACAAAAATTTGCATCCACAAATTGGTGCTTTCAATGAGAGCTTTAATCAAACTCATTGCATGTTCTCTTCCATTCACAACAAAAAACTTTCATTCATTCATATTCCATTTCACTTACAAACACTTTTTTCACTTCTATACAATGGTGGGAACTCGAAAACAAATTAGCAAAAATAATGTTACAAGGTATTCTGCTCGTACTAGGCTACCGTCGTCATCACAAGTTCAACCGTTACCAGCCGGACAACCACTAATAGTGGGCCTGCCACCGCCTGTTGACCATCAATCGCAACCTTCTGCCACAAGCCAAATGGAGATGACACAACAAGAGAATCTTGCAGGTCAGATCACCAATCTGACCAAAATATTGGAAGAACAAGCCCAGGTGGTAGAGCGATTAGTGAGCGAACAACCAAGGCAGATGACACATCGTCGTCTACCAGTAAATCATGTGCATAGAAATGGGAGTGGTCATCCATCAAAGGGAAACAATCCCTCTGGAAGCATTCATTCAAGATTAGGGCCACAAGTAAGTGTGCACTCGAGGCTCGAACCTCAAAAGGGAGTCTTCTCAAGGTTGGGCTCCCAAGCAACCGTGCACTCAAGACTAGGACCGCAGATTACACCCAATATAAGTGGTCAGCGCAAAAGACAGAATCCTGATGGATGCGAACAATGCAGGAGACCAGACCATTACATTGATTTGTCCCACGTCCCACACTCAGAGGCTCATCAAATCAAGAGGAACCTTCAGGCGAATCCCATTGCGACTCTAACTCACTCACATGTAGGTAAGTCACAATCAAATTCGGAAAGTGATGAATCATCTACCGCAGATAATCAGAACCGAAATCACCCTTCGGCCAATCAGCAGGATACACACAAGCCCTTGGGAGCAGATGATGTCGCACGAATGGTCAAAGAGCAGTTGATGAATTTACAGGTTATGAGAAATCCAGATGATACTCTGCGCAAAGAGGTGGCCTTGGTGAATACTTCGCCTCTTATAGATAACATCGAAGAGGCTCCTTCACCAGCAATGTTTACCACACCAACTTTTACCCATTTCAAGGGAGATTCTGATCTTGAGAGGCACTTAAAACATGTTTGAAGTGTCATGACTCTGCACAAAAATGATGATTCGCTTATGTGTAAAATATTTGCTATGACTTTACAAGGAGTAGCCCAAGATTGGTTTCACACTTTGACTCCCCAGTTGATCAGCAACTTTGGAGATCTATCCCTTGTCTTTACAAAAGAATATTCATCTTATCGAACTGTCAAAAAGCATGCCGACCACGTCTTCAACATGAAGAAGAAGTCAAATGAATCGCTCGGAGACTTCATTAAAAGATTCAAGGCAGAAAAAACGAGCATAGTTGGGTGTGATGATCAAATTGCGTCCTCAGCTTTCAGGAAAGGTCTGCCCGCAGATCACCAGTTGTATGGCGAGCTGACCATGAAACCAGGTAAAACTCTTGCAGAAGTCTTCACCATGGCAGAATGTTATGCATTGTGGGACGATGAAAAAAAATTGCTAAGGTATCTGATGTGTTCAAGAACGATAGCCAACCTACACAAAAGAATACACATCAAAAGGAGAGTAAGAAGAACAGGGGTGACAAGCGTAGAGCACACTCTCCAACAAAAGACTCCTCTACCAGTAGAGCATACACAGAATTCTCAGTTCCAATCAATCAAATTATCCACGAAATAAAGAACCAACCTTGGCTGAAGAGACCGCCACCCACGAAGGGAGATCCGGCAAAAAGAAATCTGAATAAATATTGTGCATTCCATGGAGCCACTGGTCACTTAACAAAAGAATGTCGAGCATGGAAGGACCACCTTGAGGAGTTAGTCAAAGCGGGACATTGCATAGAGTATGTAGCCAAAAAAGCCATTCAGTAAATTAAAGAAAGAGATGCAGCCAAGGAACCTCCAAAGAAAGTCATAAAAATCAATGGAATTTTTGTTGAATCTGAACTTTTTGGTTCCACCAATAATGAACGGAAGCGAAAGATCAAACAAGCAACTTCGGTTGCTCAAGTGCAAATCGCCTCAGTCGATGGCCCCACAATTAGTTCCTCAATAAAAAATCAGATGATCGGCTACACTAAAAGTGACCTGCAGGGACTTGATCTACCACATGAAGACGCACTCGTCATCAACATCCAGATCGCTCATGCAATGATTGATAGAATTAATGTAGATGAGGGAAGTGCAACCAATGATTGAATTTAGAATCACTTATCACCAAAAAGACAAAAGTCTTGATTGCTTTTAATGGGGATACATCCTTGGCACTATGATTCTAGACGTCTATTCACCACCAGTCATCTGCTCACAGACCTTCATGATAATAGATGAGCCTTCTCCCTACCAGGAACTAAAATTAATACTGTGACGTCTCGTCTACACCAAAAAATCAGATATCCAATCCCAGAAGGTGGAGTGGGAGAAATAAAGAGTGATCAAGCCATTGCAAGGAGGTGTGCAGCCCGAGTCTTGAAGGAAATGAAACAGAAGGAATTTATTCCCGTCACTTCAGCCGAAGCGAAAGGGAAGACGCCTTCTACCCCCCAATAGCAATTACAACACCAGGATCAAGAAGGAGAAGTTCAATTTGAATCCTCAGTTGAGGAGGGATGGAGACCAGAAGAAGACACAGAACTTGTAATTCTTGATCCTAATCTACCTGAAAGAAAGGTGATGCAGGTTTAACTAACCTAAATTAATAGGTTAATTCAGCCCACTTGTAATAACCGCAAGTGCACGGTGCCTAACTGGTAGACAACGGCAAGTACGGGTCGATCCCACGAAGAAGGTGGATGCAATTGAAATTTTAGAATTTAATTAAACTAATTTAAATGGAAAATGGGGTTACAGCATTTTTAAAACTAAACTAAAAATAAATTAAAAATAGGAAAAATAAAAGATAGATGAAATGAGATGGGTTTGGTGGGCTTGGACTCACCAATGAGTTAGCAAAATTATTTAATCTAAATTACTGAATTTACGAGAAGCTTTAGGGATGAAAATCCCTTGCTTACACCGAATATGTGATCGTTAAAATCCAATTTAAATTATATCATGTTCTTTTAAACCTTAACAAAGTATTTCAAGCAAATACGCTTTTACCAAGTATTAAGTGTCTTTTTAGGGCACACTTAATCAAAGTTCAAGCTTAATATTTTTAGCACATGCTTTGAATATTGATAAAGGGTAATTCTAACTACCAAGCATATCAAGTTTAATTACTCGAACATGCAAGGTGAAAGCAATTTATCAAAAATTCAGAAATAAATTGCAATTAACAATTAAGTACACAATTCAGTAAAATGAATCAAATTAATTTATACAACCCATTTAGTTCGTCACAAACTCGATGTGGTGGCACTCAGCAGGTCAGCAAGTGGTCCGACACGAATCCCGAGGAAATGGCCCAAAACCGCTCTGTGGTGGTACAGAGCAATTCTGGGGGTGGAAATAGCCAAAAAGATTTAAAATTGATTTTCCCCGCCTGCTACAGTGCGCTACAGTAGCAGGGAGCGCCGGTCGTCTTCTCCAGCGATTTCGTCGGCTTTTCCGGCCTGATTCTCGCTCATCGCGGTCTCCCTCGTCTCCCTCGTGACGCTAGAACCTGCAAAGAAGAATGAAGTTAAAGAAAACCCCGAAGAATTGCAAAAACAGACAGAGAGAAACAGGGAGCGAACGCCCTGTTTTTCGCGACTCTGTCGCGACTGTCCGGCGGATTTCCGTCGCTCCTCGCGGCTTCCCTCGTCTCCCTCGTGGCGCTAGAACCTGCAAAGGCGAAAACAATGAAGAAAAACCAAATAAACAGATAAATTCAGAGCGAGAAATCGGGAGAGAAAACTCCCTGTTTTCGCTCGGTTTTCGCTCGGTTGCGAGCTCTGTCGCGAGGTGGTGGCGGTGTTTCTCGGTCTGGGCGTGATTATGGTTGCGAGATAAGGAACTCCAGACGACAAGAGGCCGAGAGAGGGGAGGAGCAAGCTCTGTTGCGAGATGAAACAGAGTCGTGGTGCGGCTCTGTTCCGCGGCGAGGGTAGCGGTTCGTGACCTGTTGTGGTGCTGTTCGGCGGAGGTGTTGGTGGTTCGTGACCTGTTTGGACAGTGGAGAGATGGAGGGAAGACAGAGACAGAGAAAGGTTGAACGGTGGAGAGGAAGAGAATCAGGGAGCGAAACAGGGAGGTGCCCTGTTTCGCGGCGGTGTTGTGCGAGGACGGTGGTTAGATGGTGGCAAGGTGGTGGTTGGTTAGTGGCGAGAGACACAGGGGTCTATGTCTCTGCCCGGATGGAGTTAGTGATGGCGGCAGGAAGGAGAAAGAACTTCGCAAAGAGAGAATATCCCCTGATGGTGGTCGAGACCCCCATTTTATAGAAAAAGGAAGAGAATACCTAATTAGGGTTTTTCTATTGTTGGGCTTAGGATTCTAACTTCTTGGGCTTGGGCTTAGATGTGTGAACCACTCTTTTGTACCACCACTAGAATCAACAAATCAATCATTTTATCAAATTGTCGCCTTAATGCGGTTTTATCGTTCACGCGCGCCGATTCCTACAGAGACAAAAAAATGAAATAATTAGAATAAAATATATTAATTGAGGCACTAACATATATAAATTAAGGGATATATTTTGTAATAATTATGTGTATATCAAAAGGCGAAAATTGGCTCTCGCCTCAGCGCAGATGAGAAAACAGAACTTATTAGTTTCCTCCAAAGCAACAAAGATGTGTTCGCTTGGTCAGCCTTAGACATGCCCGAAATTGATCCATCTGTGATCTGCCATAAACTGCATGTAGACCCGACCTGTAGGCCTACTTTGCAGAAGAGGAAAAACTTTGCCCCAGAAAGAGTAGCAATCATTGAGGCCGAGATTGACAAACTCTTGGCAGCCGGTTTCATCGAGGAGGTATCTTACACCGACTGGTTGACAAATGTGGTATTAGTCAAGAAAAAAAGAAAATGGAAAATGGAGAGTTTGTGTAGATTACACTGACTTCAACAAAGCATGTCCCAAAGACAACTATCCTCTGCCTCGCATTGATCAGTTAGTAGACTCTACATCTGGTAACCAGTTGCTCAAGTTTCTGGTTGCCTATTCAGGTTATAATCAGATTATGATGTACGAACCCGATAAAGCCAAAACTTCATTCGTCATTGAAGGGGGACTTACTGCTACAAGGTAATGAATTTTGGTTTAAAAAATGTCGGAGCAACCTATCAAAGATTAATGAACAAAATCTTCAAGCATTTAATTGGAATGACCATGGAGGTTTACGTAGACGACATGCTAATTAAAGGTCCTCAGCGGGCAGATCACATCAGAAATCTTGAAGAAACGTTTTGAATTTTAAGGAAATATCGAATGAAGTTAAATCTAGAAAAATGCACTTTTGGAGTTTCATCAGGAAGATTTTTTGGGTACCTAGTCACTCAGAGGGGAATTGAAGCTCATCCAAATCAAATCAAGGCCATCATTGACATGAAGTCACCCTCAACTCCAAAAGAAATCCAAAGTCTCACAGGTAGAGCAGCCGCTTTGAATCGATTCCTAAGCAGATCAACAGACAAGTGTAAACCATTTTTTAAAGCATTGAAAAAAGGAAAGAGAGACAAATGGGATGAAGAGTGTGAAACTGCATTTAAGAATTTGAAAACTTACTTATCTTCTCCTCCTCTACTGTCAAAACCTCAGCCGAGAGAGGATCTATACCTCTACTTCACAGTTTCAAATGTAGCAGTGAGTTCAGCTCTCATCAGAGAAGAACTGGGGGCACAACTCCCCGTATTTTACATATTTAAAGCTCTTTTCGATGCTGAGACCAGGTACCCAACAATGGAAAAATTAATTTTAGCTCTTTTGGTTTCAGCAATGAAGTTGAGACCTTACTTTCTAGCCCATAGAGTGATTGGATGCATCTCAAAGAGTCATGAAATGGGCCATCGAGTTAAGCCAATACGATTTGATCTACCGGCCAAGGACATCTATAAAGGCTCAAGCCTTAGCAGATTTCATAGTAGAATTCACACCTTCCTCAGCCGTTGAGACAAAGTCAGCTAGCAGAACAATGCCGCATCCCTCAACAGCAGAAGATTCCATAGTTCACACTGGAACAGGGGCAGATCAGCACAAAGATATGTGGCACTTATATGTAGATGGGTCGTCAAACCACAAGGGTGCCGGAGCAGGACTTGTTTTATTCATGCCTGATGAAACTATGGTAGAACAAGCCATTACACTTGGCTTCAAAGCTTCCAATAATGAAGCAGAGTACGAGGCATTGCTTGCTGGACTACTCCTAGCAAAGGAGTTGTCCATTGAAAGGCTAGCCATCTATTTGGATTCTCAGCTTATAATCAGTCAGGCATCTGGTGAATACATTGCAAAGCACCCAAGGATGATCCTCTACCTAGACAAAGTCCAAGAACTTCTTAAGGCTTTTCCAATATTCACAATTAAGCAGGCCCCTAGAGCAAGAAATTCTCATGCATATGCATTAGCGAACTTGGGGTCAGCCTTAGATTATCAATTCAAGTGTTCCATCCAGTAGAGCACTTGGAGACACCAAGTATTGAAGAAGAAGCTGAGATGATGATAATCGATGCTAGTCCTACTTGGCAAGATCCTATTATCGATTTTTTACTAAATGGAAATCTGCCAACAGACAAGGTTCAAACCAAGAAACTTCAACAAAAGGCTGCAAGATATTATGTAAAGAAAGAAAAGCTCTACCGCAGATCATATTTGGGGTCAGACCTCACCTGTATTAGTTCTCCAAAAGTACTTGAAGTTCTGAGTAGCATTCATGAAGGATCTTGTGGAAATCATTCTGGGGCAGATCACTAGCACAAAAAGCTTTGAGTGTTGGTTACTATTGGCCAACCATGCATCAAGATGCAAGAGACTTCATACAAAGATGTGACAAATGCCAACGGTTCAAACCGATTCCTACTTAGTCCGCAGAAGAATTGAATCCGCAGATCAGTCCATGGCCTTTCATGCAATGGGCAATTGACCTTGTAGGGCCAATGCCAATGGCTCCAACACAAAAGAATATGATGATTGTGACAACCGACTATTTCACAAAATGGATTGAAGCTGAAGCCCTCGCCTTTACCAAGGAAGCAGATGTAAAGAAATTTATTTGGCAAAACATAATCTGTCGATTTGGTATTCCGCATTCCATTGTGACCGACAATGGTCTTCAATTTGTGGGAACGGAAATTACACTCTTCTTGGAGAAGCACGACATAAAACGACATAATTCAACTCCTAGGTATCCACAAGGAAATGGTCAAGCTGAAGCATCCAACAAAACTATTCTGGATTGCATAAAAAAAGATTAGATAAAGCTAAAGGAAAATGGGTTGAGGAGTTACCTGGAGTATTATGGGCTTACCGCACAACCAAAAGGAGACCTACTAGAGAAACGCCATTTTCCTTGGCCTTCGGAACCAAAGCTATCATCCCACCCAACATAGTAGTCCCTTCCTTGCGAATGGAAGTATCCAGCTTAGCAACAAATATCAATGAAATGACGACTAACTTGGATCGAGTAGAAGAGAATCGAGAGAAAATTATCACAAGAGTTGCCGCTTATCATCAACAACTTATGTCTTATCACAATAAGCGAGTCAAGATCAGACAATTCCAACCTTGGGATTTAGTTTTGAGAAAGTTCTTCGTCACCAGGAAGGTAGAAGGGTACAAAAAGTTAGATCCTAATTGGGAAGGACCGTATGTAGTGAGTAGAGTTGGCGATCGAAAAGCTATACACTGGACACGCTTGAAGGCAAAGAAATCCCTAGATAATGGAATGCCAACAACCTCAGAAAGTATTATGTGTAACTCATCTTCAGCAGAGGACCCTACAAGCAGATCATTTTGTCGTCGACAGACTACCTAACAAGTAAATTATAGTATTTTAGCTTTTTAGGAATAAAATGCAATGTACATACTAAAAAGACTTGATTGTATTTACTCTTTCCAGTAGAGGAACATACCTATTGGAAATATGTAAACACTGCACTTTTCTTTCTTCAGTCGAGGAATGTAAAAGTCCTATAAAAGGGTGTACTTGTATTTTTTTCGAATAAAAAACATATTTCTTTTCAGCAGATGAGAGTATGTACGATATAACCCAAGATTGAGCTCTTACTCACAAATCTACTCAAATTCCCCATTTGGTAGATCACAACTCAAGTTTGAAGTTCTTGTACAACAATGTATGGAACAACTATTCTTTCAGATAAGCAGAAGGTAGGACACCTCTCCTTATAAGTAAATAATAGAATACCTCTCATCAACAGGCGAAAGGTAAACCCTACTCAGCAGGTGAAGGGTACAGTACCACTCCTTGGCAGATGAAATGATGCATCCTCTCCTCAACCGAAGGGCACATCCTCTTCTCAACAAGTAAAAGGGACATCCATGCATATATGATAAATTTTTTATGAAAATATTTTCTAAGTTTATTATTCATGCATTGTTTTTTGGTATGGGAGACTACAATTGAACATACTAAAAACAAAGAAAGTTTGGATTCATCATAGCCAAAGTCGGTCAGCATACCACAATTCAAATACATAAAAAAAACAAAAACAAAACTGATAAACAAAAGCATTTTAAGGACTACATGTTCTTAGAAAGAGCTGAAGGGCCAAGGTCATTAGCAGCAGCGATATCTCCTTGCTCACCATGAGTAGAAGCACCAGCAACCTCGGCAAGAGAAGCAGGAGTAGTCTGCTCGGGGGGAGTAGATGGAAGTTTTATAACCTGCAGGTGAAAATCAACATCTTCGTCAATTATTGCAAAAAAAAGGTGCACATCCTTCTTTACCCTCAACATAACCGAGCTTATAGGAGTCTTCTTCAGCCTTTGCATGCTTCTCAATTGCCTGAATTGCCTCCAACTTGAATTCGTTGCACTCCTTTTCAAGTAATTCATGGGTTCTTTTTAAGGTCTCCAACTCTTCCATCTCTAGTTTCATAGTTTCATATTTTAGGGTAAGATCATTAAACTTGAGATTCAGAGAGACCGGCTTAGAGTTTTTATTAGACAGAGAAGTTTGGAGATCAACACATTTATTTTCCAATTGGAGGATCTGGATACTCTTTTCTTGGTGTAACTGCTGCTCAATTTCAAGCACCCTCTCAATACCTCCATGGTCAGCCTTCAACTTCTCATTGTCTTCCTCCAACTTTTTCAGCTGATCAGCAGTAGGGGCAGTGACAGTAGCAGATTCAGACATATGTCTCATAAATTCTTCAGCCATAATGATACCTCTCAAAAGAGAGAAGAACGCCTCTTCACGTAGCTCGGTGGATGAATTCATTTGAAACTTACTGAAGTCGGCTGATCTACGTAGATGTTCAACTAAGTTAGTACACCCAGATTTGTCAGCTAGAAGATCTTTTTTCAGTAGATCGGCTAAGGGAACAATATCCACCGAACTGGATTCATCGTCATATCAATCAACATCGGTTTAGAAGGTGAAGGCATGATCTACATATAAGCAAAAGCAGATCAACAGGCAGATCAACGAAAAAAAAAGAGACAAGACAAAGTTTTCCTGTATAGGAAAGAGTCATGGAACAATATTTACCTTAGAAGGAACATCCGTTGCAGGCATATCAGAACCAAGACTTTTCAGTTTTATATCAGGAGTGTCAACTCTGTTCTGCTTCAAGAGATCATACTTTCTGGAGATCAGCATGAGCCTAGCTTCAAGAGGAGTACGAGTTAAACTTGCGACATGATCTACAATTACTTAAGATTTTGATGCACCAAGAGAAGAAATAACCTTCATGGCCAATGGAGGAGGAAGAACATCTCTTCGATTAGCAGATCTCTCAGTCGTGGCAGAACAATGTTGGGTAGAGTCAAGTTTCTGGGGAAGAGAAGAAGTAACGTTATGGCTAGCAAATTTCTTGGTCGAGGCAAAATAGTGTTGGGTAGTCTTAGTATTCGGAATAAGAGGACGACCAGACGAAGGAGATGTTACATTCTTCAAACCGTTCTTTTTGGAAAGAGATTTTTTAGAAGAAACTCCAACTCTCGCGGATATTCCCTTTGCAACCAAGGGAGATAGCCTAGAAATTATATTCTTTTTAAGAGATTTAATAGATATTTCCTCCCCAGTAGAGGTGTCGACCTCAACCCTAGCAGATTCCTAGGGACTCCTCTTTCTCTTTGAAGAACCCTCAGAAGGAGCCTCACTAGTAGAGATGGAAAAGCCAATAAAATCAACATCATTCTTCTTCCAACTCTCTATGTTTCAGCCGGAGGAAGACCTTTCTCTTCATTTCTCAATGAGCTCAACAACCACCTCCATTCGCGATATTCGAATGGTATGCCACGCGCCCTCCGAATCTTGTCCATGTCAGGCTTTACAGAGATTTTCTTTACTATCTCCTCACCTGCAAACAAATGTGACAAAGTAAGCAATCTGCACAGAATACAAAAATGCATGTATATGCAATTATAGATTCAAGAGGTTGAAAATGCATACATGGGCAGAAGAGGATAGGCACAAGAAGGCCATCTTCCATATCACCTTCCCAAGCGCCGCTGATATCCAAAGTGTCCTTACAGTCATGGTCGCCAGCGCTGAGCTCATCAAAGAGTTTGATATTTTTTACTCTAAGTTGAGCATAATCACCATGCCTTCTCACCTCAAAGAAGAAGAAAAATTCTTCCTTAGTCAACTCAAGACCAAAAAAATTACTGAGATTGGAGAAGCACATAATTGCTCTGTATACATTTGGGCAACATTGAGCAGGGGCACATCCCATTTCACAGAGCACTTATTTAAAGAATTTTGGCATGGGAAACTTGAAGCGCAAAGAGATAATGAATGGATGAAATTTGATGATTCTATTATCAGGAGAAATGCAAGGTTCTTTGCCACTCCTCGGGTCAACTAGTTTTACATGCACTCCTTCGGGAAAGGCGGAGCGATTAACTTCAAACCATTTCAAAAAGGAATCATTGTTCTCCAAATTAGGCAAGTTAGGAACGAGTCTTCCAAAATGAGAAATGAAGCCTTCTTGGCGGTACAAAGGTTCCTCATCATAAGAGACAGAGTTATTACCAGATTTCTTCTTAGAGCCCATGGTATCCAGATACGGAATAAAATCAGAGAAAAAGGCCACCTACAAATGAGCAAGGAAACAAAATTACAAGGGTAAAGCAAAATATAGTTGGAATTAAAAAAATAAAAAAAAAATGTGGTGGTGGTACATAGCAAAAACGGTGGCTGCGTATAACACAAAAGCCTTTTCTTTCCCAATTGAAGTTCACCAACAGGAAACAAATTGATTTGGGATTTGGTTTTGAAGAAAACACACAACAGGAACCCATTCATTCATCAGGATTCACGGTTGGAGTTCCTATTATCTCATGGCTTGGATGAAGTGTCTGTACCTAGAAATCTAGAGGAATGTGACAGTTACAGTTCAACCAACATGAAGCAATTGAAGAAAATCAACAGGAAGAATAGAAGTCAAGAATCTTTCTTTGCAATTTGCAACTCCTTTTGCAATTGAAGAAAACCAACGGGAAGCAGACTTGATTTGGGTTTGAAGAAAATCCAACAGTAAGCAAAGTCAAGGAACCATGTTTTCAACTTATTTGCAATTTGCAATTTCTTTTCCATGTTTACAATAGTGAACAAATTTCTTTTCCATGTTTTTTCTTTTCCATGTTCACAACAGTGAACCCATCTTTGCAATTTGCAACTTCTTTTCCATGTTCACATCAGTGAACCCATGTTTGTAATTTCTTTGCAATTACCGAACAATTTTGTTGTCATTTTTGACAAAATTAAGAAAATCGTTGTTCCAATCCTGAATCTGAACAAGGATTTGCCTCTTGTTGCTAAAAAGTAGCCAAAGAAGCACTAGTATGTTCCAAGGGCTTTCCCTGAGACTGGAAATACTGAACTGGTGTGTTAAAGCAGTATGACACTAGAAGATTTTTTCACTCTGACTGAGATGAAGGATAGGCTCACATCCCTCAATAGAGTTGAAGAATTGGTTTCCATGATGGAGGATAGTGATTCTGCAGTGAAGAACGTCTATGAGGCAACAAGACAGTGGTCTCTAGTTGCTAGTACTTTAGTTACTACAGAACATCAGGACAGTCTCAAACATTTTATTCGCTTGGACGGACTTCCCTTTCTTGACTGGTGGCTTCAGGAGGCTGAGAAGTTTAGTAATGATGTAGCTGACATTTCTATGGATGAATCAATCAATGTTCTATTAGGAGCACTTAAGAAACTTCCTATAGACAATGATAAGTTAGTCTCATCTGGGATCAAAATAAGTGTCAAGAAGTTTCTAGGTCATAAGAATTTTATGTTTTAGGAAAAAGCAAGAGATCTGCTTGATGATTGGGATCAGAAAGAGGGAAATGTTACAGATAAACAAAATATTTTGGAAGATGGCGAGTTCCAAGATGAAGGGGTTAAGCGAGCTGATGGAATATTGACTGTAAATAGCAGGGATGTGCGATGAGCGCCGCGGTCATACACCTGTCGACGATGGTGAAAAAAAACACAAACAGAGAGAAAAAAAAAATCTTACCTTGCAATTAGTCAAACCAAAAGAAAGAAGAAGAAGTACAAGCTCCTGTGCTTTACCGTCTACAGATATGGAAAAGAAAGAAACTTTTTCTTTTTCTGGAGAACAAAAAAATAGAGATCGGTAAATTTAGAAAAAGGGAATAAAATAACCCTTTTGAAAAGAAGATATTTACAAGAAGACTTTTAGTACTGATAGACTCCTCAATGAAGATATTTGAGTACAAGAAGACTTCTAGTCCTGATAGACTCCTTAATGAAGATATTTGAGTACAAGAAGACTTTTAATCCAGATAGAACTCTTCAATTGAAGATGTTTCATTGCAAGAAGACTTCTAATCCAGATGAAGCTCCTCGGTGGAAGTTTCTCAGTACAGAAGGAGCTTCACTTTTTGGCATGCTCCTTAGGCACATCTCCTTTGTTAAAAAAAAATTATTATTTTTATTTTATAAAAAAAACAAAGGAGATGAGGGGCATTTGTGGGAGCAGAAAATAACCTTTAGCCCAATTGGATAAAGAAGCTCAAGGATTTGGGCATTTCCTAAGAAACCTGGAGATTATCCATGAAAGCTACAAGTATAGGAGGCCCGAGCCCGGGCCTAATACAAACTCGATATCAGTAGAACACTATCTCCTCAGCAGAGGAGAAGTGCTCGGCGCCAACCACCACGCTCAGCTGAGCACGTGGACTTAAGAGAAGATATGTCTCAAAACAGGGAGTTATAATCGATCATGGAAGTTACAACTGCCTGAAAGAAGTTGCAACCGCTTGCAAGTAGATACCTACTAATCTGCCACGCGTCTTACTCATCAGCCACGTGTCTTACTCATCAGCTACGTGTCTCACTCATCAGCCAGCAGTTAATTATTTAATTCTCTATAAATAGTAAAATGCAAAACCTTCTGGAGGTAACATTTTCCTGACTTACAATTTTCTCTTCAAATATAGAAATATTTCTCATTTTCCTAAACACATTGTTCTAACTTTGGCATCGGAGTCCCCGTGGCAGGCACCACACCGGTGTCAAGAATTAATTTCTAACTTGCGCAAATTATTTTGCGTGATCAGCACGTGATCCTATCTGATGCAGATTGCTCCGCGTGATCAGCACATGACCCGACGAAAATTTGCATCCACAGTCCTGATATCAATTGGCTTATGGGGAATGGTTAGTGATATCGATTGGCTTATGTTGGTCCTGATATCGATTGGCTTATGTTGGGTTCCAAAATCCAATGTTGGGCTAGGCGACTTGGAAATGATGGAAGGAAATCAGCGATCTCAATCTCTCGCTCACTGTGGATGCTCACAGTAGCTAATATTATAGTTGTTGTCAAACTTCAAAAGAACAAAGCACTAAACATTGTTTATTAGATGCTTCAACCTACATTGATCGTTGAATGACGACTGTGTTGTGGTCTTTTCAATGTGGTTTTGTTATTGATGCGTACAAATTCGTGACTATTGATTTTGACCTATAAAAATGAACAACGGTGAATCAGAAATCACCGTTGTGACGGCCAAATGCATTTTGATGGTAAAGTTAGGCACTTGAACAAGGATGAAGATAGGTTGATAAAATTAAGATTGCATTATGTGTGCCCATTTCTTATTCGTTTTGTTATAATGAGAGTGTTTCACTCCTTCACTAGCTCTCTTTGAGAATCGATGCTTAATTAGACCTAGAGTAGTCTAAATGGACCTAGATAGCTACAATGAATACATGCCACCTGGAAGTGCAGACGTGGAGAAGATCTGGTCAAGTAGGATTTGGTCAAGTTTGTTAAGTTGTTTAATCTTTGATTAAGATTGTTAAGCTGTTAGCAGAATAAGCTCAGGTTGTGCTAGTCTTCAGCCTGAGAGATAGTTGTCCTATTTTTCAGCTGAGTAGTTGTAGTTTGTTCAAGAGTTGAGGCTATATAAGTAGTCAATAGTATTGAATAAAAGATATATATTTCCTGAATCCTTACTCTTCCTCCTGAAATTCTGTTCTCCCTCTTCTCTATCAAATTCATCCTTATCAGTGGTATCAGAGCCAGGCGATCATGGACACCCGCGGCAAATCAAATGCAGAATTCCGCAATGATGTCAATGAAATTTTGGCACGACATGAATCCAGCTTCGATCAAGTTAATGCTGCCTTACAAATAGTGTTGACTGAACTACAAGCTCTACGAACCAACCGAGGCTCTCAACCCGACGTTAATCCGTTCGCTTTGGGCGAAACCTCACACTCACCAACTATTGGTCGTTCCAACACTAGCAATGGTCATCTTAATCATAAACTCAAGTTGTCCTTTCCCAAGTTCAATGGCGAAGACCCGAATGGCTGGATCTACAAAGCCGAACAATATTTTGATTTCCAGAATATTGTGCCTCCCCAACAAGTTCAGCTGGCCTCTTTCCATCTAGAGGGCATTGCCTTACAGTGGCACAGGTGGTTGACAAAATTTCGTGGACCACTCACATGGACTGAGTTCACCAAAGCTATCCTGCTCCGTTTTGGCCCAACAGATTACGAGGATCCGTCAGAAGCATTGACTCGCCTTAAGCACACCTCCACTGTGGCAGCTTATCAAGAAGCCTTCGAAAAACTATCACAGCAAGTTGACGATCTACCTGAAAGTTTTCTAATTGGTTGTTTTATTGCTGTACTTCGAGATGACATTCGCCTCGATGTCAAAATTAAACAACCTCGAACCTTGGCAGATACCATAGGTGTGGCTCGGCTGATCGAGGAACAAAACCAATTACAAAGAAAACCCAACCAGCAATTTCGATCTCAATCTACTTTAGCAATCCAGAAGGCGCCACCCAACCCAACAGTTGGAGTGCTCGGACCTTCCCCAACTCAACAAATGAACAAAACCTCAACTCATCTACCAACACCAGCACGTCGACTCACTAATCAAGAGGCACGCGAATGTCGAGAGAAGGGGTTATGCTACTATTGTGATGAGAAATTCATTCCTGACCATCGTTGTGAACGACCACAGCTGTTCATGATAGAGCATTTACCTCATTCCACCATTGATGATGCCAACGATACTTCCCCAGAACTAGAAAATCTTGGAGCTATACCTGAAATTTATTTTCATGCAATTGCGGGGGCAGACCATCCACAAACCATACGCATTTTGGGCAAGCTGCAAAATAAGAATGTCGTAGTGTTAATAGATGGTGGCAGCACTCACAACTTCATCGATCAGACCATAGTTTCTAAGTTTGGATTGCCAGTAAATCAGGACAAGAAATTTCAAGTTATGGTCGCAACCCGAGACAAAATAGATTGTGTTGGGCAATGTCAGGCGCTCAACCTCACCATTCAAGGACATCCCATTACAGAGGACTTCTACGTTCTTCCCGCGGCAGCATGCCAGTTGGTGCTGGGCGTGCAATGGCTTGAAACTCTGGGACCCATCGAGACAGATTACAAGCAGTTAAGCATGACCTTCAAAGTTGGAGAGGTTTCTCACAGCTTCAAAGGTTTGCGACGTGCTGGCATGGAAGCATTATCTGACAAGGAATTCAATGCCTTAATAGGTACCGGGTTATTTTTTTCAAATTATTCCTTCTATTAGCAGCACTCAACCGCACACATATCCACCTAATATGGCCAACCTCCTAGCCAACTTTTCTCATGTCTTTGAACAACCCACCGGCTTGCCTCCACCGCGGTCACATGACCATCAAATTCCGTTGCAATCTGGGTACCCTTATTACCAGAAAACTGAGATAGAGAAATTGGTGAATGAGCTTATGCAATCTGGGTTGATCAGGCTGAGTCACAACCCATTCTCTTCACCGGTCCTGTTAGTGAAGAAAGCGGACGGAGCTTGGCGGTTTTGTGTGGATTACCGAGCCTTGAACAACATTACGGTCAAAGATAAGTATCCGATTCCTGTGATCGATGAACTATTAGATGAACTTCATGGGGCTAAATTCTACTCTAAATTAGATTTAAGGGCTGGATATCACCAAATTGGAGTAAAAGAGGACGATATTCCGAAAACAGCTTTTCGGACACATGAAGGGCATTACGAATTTCTAGTAATGCCATTTGGCCTCACAAATGCCCCTGCCACCTTCTAGAGTTTGATGAATGATCTCTTCCGTCCCTATCTCCGGAAATTTATTTTGGTTTTCTTTGACGATATTCTTGTGTATTCAAAATCATGGGACGACCATCTGTCACATTTGCAGACTGTTTTACAGATTCTATTATCTAATCGTTTATATGCAAAAGAATCGAAATGCCGCTTCGGTGTTTTACAGGTTGACTATTTGGGTCACATAATTTCAGAGCAAGGAGTAGCGGTTGATCCAACCAAAATACAAGCTGTTATTGACTGGCCAACTCCTAAAACAGCAAAAGGGGTTCGTGGGTTCTTCGGCCTAGCCGGCTACTATCGGAAGTTTATCCGCAATTTTGGATGCATGGCAGCTCCTTTGCACCAACTCTTGTCCAAGGATGGGTTTCACTGGAATGAGACTGCCGAGATGGCCTTCCAACAATTGAAAGAGGCGCTAACTTCACCACCTATTTTGCGCCTGCCAGATTTTTCTCAACACTTCGTGATCGAATGTGATGCAAGCGGCATCGACATTGGTGCAATCCTTTCCCAACAGAATCGACCGGTGGCTTATTTTAGCGAAGCGTTGAAGGGCTCGGCCTTGGCTTTATCCACTTACGAAAAGGAGATGTTAGCTATTGTTAAATCCATCAAAAAGTGGCGTCCATATTTGCTTGGGAAACCCTTTACAGTCCGCATCGACCAGAAAAATCTCAAGTACCTGTTGGAACAACGGATTACTACACCGGCACAAACCCGATGGCTGCTGTCACGCCCCGATTTTCGAGAAAAACGAAATCCTAAAATCCACGTAGGATTATCCGTTTCCCCAAAACTCGGGACGTGAAATTCAATAACAACAGAGACATTTAGCAGCAAAGACAAAAAATATAATTTAGAAAATAGGAACAAACTAAAATTTATAACAAAACTCTAACCAGGAAAAACTAACGTCGCTAGCCCCACTAGCGGAACTCCCGTAACGCTGCTCAAAAGTCTCTAAATCTGAAAAGCTAATTGGCTACATTCCCAAAGGAATGTACCCAAGAAGCAAAAGCTCACTCGGGTCAGCAATAAAGCTGGTGTGAGAAATCTTCATCCCAAAAATCAATAAAATTGCATTTGATAAACATCAAGTTAAACACAAACAACAAACCATCACACCAATAGGTAGTTCCTCAACGAGGCAAAGGTGTGATGCAAGAAAACACAGTTCCAAGAATTTAGTTCCTCAACGAGGCAATCATATCATCATCCTAATATGTAAATATGTATTTACCTGTACTTACCCTATAGGAGTTGACTATGGCAAGTCGGACCTGCAGAAATATTAGTGGACTTGCCATCCTGCATAAAAAGGAATTAAAAACAATGCAACATCATTTATTCTTTTTATTTGAATTAGGTTCATCTTTTTAACGGATTGATCACTTAGACGATACCACATTCGCACCACCTCCGTGCCGAACATACATGCCCGTATGCCTCTCTCATATAAAGGAGGACTACTCCGTCATCCATGCCTAAGTGGGGACATCACATACAGGCATGCATCGCGGATACCCCTAACTATATGAGTACCAAAAGCCACCCTTGGGCTATCAATGCGCATAAACTCACGTCACATTTTTTACGGATAAATATCAAAGCCTATTTTAGGCATACAATTTCACCACATTTCCGCAAGACTAACCCGAAGGTTATTTTAGTTTCTCTAGTAAGAAATGGGTGCCCCAACTCCGCAAGACGACCCACTGGTCATTTAGTTTCTCTAGTAAGAGAGGGGAAATAATAAACAAAAGAGATGTGGTAGTTCTAAGTGATACAAGCCCAAGTGGTTTATATTTTCAGAAATCAAGGCTTACCAATATCATTTATTTTTCATAATTCAGAATTCTTCCACAATGACATTTTGTCATACATGAATTGATTCACAATCTATTCACCCACATTTTTGGGGAAAACATAGCATATTCATTAATCATGCTATGTAACAATATGACAATCAAGCCACTCCTTGATTCAAATATCCAAATTCTTCATAATGCATAAACAAGTCAATGTGCATACAAATCTCCAAATTTATCACAATGCATTAATATTCATCAACCATTCAAACATCAACCAAACAAAGTCACACCCAATCAATAAAATGGTAAACATGGGTGACCCCAAACATGAACCCAGCAAGCTAGAAAAAATCTCACACATCAAACAGATCACAAATATTGGAGAGCAAGCGTTTGCAACACAAAACACCACAAATAAGGCAACCTCATTCTCAAACATGTCTAAAATCTCACAATTGGATTACCTGAAATGAAACTCGTCATTTCCATACAAGCAATATACATACAGTATACATATACACCAAATAACACAAAACTTTCAATCGCACATTCAGAGCTATTTAATAGACATAACAACAAATATAGGATTCAACAGTAAATAAACAAGGGTTTTGCAAGAATCAGGAAATAAGAAAACTCAAAGAGAAAGAAAGAAGAAAACTCACCGATTTTAAATCTTATGGCGTTCATAGCTGCTCGCAATACCGAATAGACTGAATAAAAGTAAGCAGCATTTGTTCCCAGCGCAATTAAAACATCCATATTTGCCGAACCATGGCGCAATGTTTTATATGACCCAATGTAGAATCGCCTGCCAATGATGAATTGTACTGGGGTAGCCAATATCCATCTCAAAAGCTCTCCAATAGTCATCATATTCACAACCTTAGCATCTAATGATAAGTTGTGAGCTATAAACGAATAGAAAATAGCCTTCCTATCAATAATAATCTTTAAGGTTTTAATCCTCGCTTCTAAACCCGGTATCACACTTCTAATCCCAAATGGAGAGTAATGATCCACACCCAATAAGAGAGCAATATCAAACTTGAACACTTGTCTATATACTGTGCAACCCCACATTTCCTATATATTATAACTAACGGGTCTTTCACATAGCATGTTGGTAGTAGAAAACTTGAGCAACCACCATGGGCCACATCAAGTATTGACTACATGTGACTACGTTTTCAAATAGGTAAGGCATGGGACTCCTCCATTCCAGGATACAACTAAATGTATTAACCAGCTGCGAGCTTCTTTCAACATACCTAAATTGCAGAATCCATGAATCAAAGAAGTATAAGTAATGACATCAGTTAAAACACCCTTATCAATCATTCCTTGGAAGAGGCCAGCAGCTTCCTTAACCCGATTTCCCTTGGTAATCTTGTCAATGATTATACTGTAACTGAATTTGTGAGTTTTCTCATTCAACCCCTCTAGATTTGTTTCTTAGTCCTATATTAAAATCACTTTCTCACTTAATTTCAAGAACAAACTTTACTTATATGATCTCAATTGTGTGTTCTGGTGATCTGGGTTTTCATCACTATCTCTTGCTTCATAATGGGTACTCTCTTACCTTGTTTATAACATGTTTCTTTGCATCTCTCTGTTATAAAAGCTTACATTTAATTGAAAATAAAATAAATTATCTTTATGAAATTTAGGGGTGTTACATTATTCACACGTTAAATGGAATCTCGTCCCGAGATTCGGAAGGTAAGAAAGTTAATTGAATTTCGAAAAATACGAGTTGTCAACCAAAAGAAGATTTTAAAACACAAATTTCAATTAAATTTTAGAAGCATAAATTATTTATTGTTATTGGAAAAGTAGGGGTGTTACAGCTGCCAAAGATACTTGGATTTGATTATGAAATTGAGTATAAACAAGGGCCTGAAAACCAAGGTGCGGATTCCTTGTCACGTGTAGTTGAGTTCCAGTTTTTATCCATTTCTGTACCACATGTAGATTGGTGGCCAATTCTTCAACAAGAAGTCCATACCGACTCATATTATAAGGACTTGATAAAAAATAGTCCCTCGCGCTTACATCATCATCTGCTCCAGAAAGATGGGGTATGGTTCAAACGAGACAAAGTATATTTGAGCCCCACCTCAACACTGATTTCCAAGATAATTGAGGACTGCCATTCTTCACCAATTGGTGGACATTTTGGGTTTCATAAAACCCTCTCTCGCATCAAACAAAGTTTCTTTTGGCCTACTATGCGCAAGACAGTGAAGGATTTTTTGAGTCAATGTGATACATGTCAGAGGTACAAAACAGACTGTATGAGGCCAGCCGGGTTACTACAACCACTCACAATTCCTACTCGAATGTGGACAGATGTTTCGATGGACTTTATTGAAGGGTTACCATCTTCAAATGGGTATACTGTCATCATGGTCATCGTGGATTGCTTGACGAAATATGCTCACTTCGTGGCATTGAAACACCCATTTACCACCGTCACGGTAGCAAAGGCATTTGTTGTCAACGTGGTTCGCCTCCACGGAATTCCGAAATCAATTGTTAGTGACCGAGACAAGGTGTTTACGAGCTCCTTTTGGCGCACATTGTTCCAGCTGCAAGGGACCAAATTGTGCATGAGTTCAAGTTACCACCCACAAACCGACGGACAAACTGAAGTTGTCAATCGCACCTTGGAGCAATATTTGCGATGTTTTGCAGGGGATCAACCACGGAAATGGTTAGAGTGGGTTCCATGGGCTGAGTATAGCTACAACACATCCCTTCACTCCTCCACCAAGATGATGCCCTTCGAAGTTGTCTATGGCATCCCACCTCCAAGTCTACTCGCTTATATACCAGGCACTTCCCGCGTCCAAGCAGTAGATGAATACTTACGTGACCGCGATACCATTTTACGTGAGCTGCATCACAATCTTATGTTAGCTCGAGAACGAATGAAATGCCTGGCAGACCAACATAGGCGTGAGGTCTCCTTTGATGTTGGAGATTATGTGTATTTAAAACTACAGCCATATCGCCAGACTTCTGTGTCTTCTCGGAGTTCCATGAAGCTAGCCCTACATTTCTTTGGTCCATATCAGATCTTGGAAAAAATAGGTTCGGTGGCTTATAAACTAGCCTTGCCTCCTGGCTCCCAAATTCACAATGTTTTCCATGTGAGTCAATTAAGGAAGCATTTGTGACTACTAACACCTGAGTCTTCCCATCTTCCTCAACTTCCACCAGTCACATAATCTTCCACCATCCTCCCACAGCCAGAAGCGATCCTCAATCGACGTGTGATCCAAAAGGGAAAATACCGTCCCAAATCTGAAATCTTGGTCAAATGGGCAGGTGCACCAATGGAAGATGCGACATGGGAAAATGAATGCCGCTTTACCAGAACATACCCTGATTTCATCCTTGCGGACAAGGATTCTTAAGTGGGGGGGGGGGGGGGGGGGGGGGGGGGGGGGGGGAATGATATGTGCTACAATGAATACATGCCACCTGGAAGTGCAGACGTGGAGAAGATCTGGTCAAGTAGGATTTGGTCAAGTTTGTTAAGTTGTTTAATCTTTGATTAAGATTGTTAAGCTGTTAGCAGAATAAGCTCAGGTTGTGCTAGTCTTCAGCCTGAGAGATAGTTGTCCTATTTTTCAGCTGAGTAGTTGTAGTTTGTTCAAGAGTTAAGGCTATATAAGTAGTCAATAGTATGGAATAAAAGATATATATTTCCTGAATCCTTACTCTTCCTCCTGAAATTCTGTTCTCCCTCTTCTCTATCAAATTCATCCTTATCAGAGCCAACCTTGTTGTAATCTTCTGCTCCGCAAGCAATGGCCATATCATCATTGGCACACCATGTACCATGCTTTCCATTGTTGAATTCCATCCACAATGGGACAAGAACCCGCCCATCACAATATGGCCTAGTATGTCGACTTGAGGGATCCACCTCGCGATGACCATCCCTACTCCACTTTTCCTCTCCAAGAATCCTTTAGGCATGTGAACCTAAGGATCAGCATCCTCTATAGTTCTCTTGAGAACCCAGATGAAGCGGTTGCCTTCTCAGTTCTAGCCCATGAGCCAACTCTATGATTTCCTCTCAGAGGTAAATACCCTTGACTACCGAACAAGATGAAAACTACTGAATCAACAGGTTGCTTATCGAGCCAAGTGAAACATTCATGTTTTCGCTCCGGGTTATCATCCTTTGCATTTTTTATAATGGGACCAACGGGTAACACATGGAGTTCTTGGTTGCTTGAACAGCGGATCATCTCGTAAGGTCTTGTAAGTGGCTCAAAATCTTGACTGGTGTTTAGTATAATTCCATCAACTTCAGTCAATTGTTTAGCATGGTATAGTAAAGCGGGGTAGACACTACTCTTGCGATGAGTTGTACCTAGAAGGTCATGTGGGTGAAATGGGGTACAACCCAGAATCTGAATAGTTTCACATGGAAACTGAAACATAATTCACATTTTAAGGGCTGTGTTTTAAACTTTTTATTAAGAATAATAACAAACAGTGGTGTACAAACAATGTTTCAGGTTCAATATTACAACTGGTTGGACCCTGCGTGCACACGCAATGCATCCACGGAGATGTGCCCTTCACGCACGCACAGGAATTGATGATTAATTGTAGACCATGAACGCCATAGAGCTCCAACTCGTCTAGGGTTATATAACTATCTTACTCGAGCACTCCAGCTTGCAGATAATGCAAGTAATTCCTTCAACTTGTAGGAAACTCTCTCTTAAACTGCTTCCATATTGTTGGAAATCTTTGGGAGGTATGAAGATCGTAAATGTAAGGAAGAAACTCGTATCTGTCTTAATGAGACTCTCAAGTGGATGGCGCCAAAGAGCTCGAAAGCAAAATAACTGCAATATCATGGATGGTACAACTTCCAACTTGTTGCAGCAGTATAACTTCCATCAACAGCTAAACATTCTTTGGACTGTAGAATGCATAGATACAAGGAAATCACTTCGACGATCTCATCTGTACTTGTAGTGTTGTTCTTTTGATACATTGCCTTTCAATGACCAAACTCTTGTAAACACAGTAAAGAAAGCGGATGAAGTTGCTATGACTTTTTATTCAAGTGTGAATCAGGTTTGTTCACAGGAACTGTAGATTGTTATGAACCAAAATTTATATCTCGATTTGCACAACTACTCTATAGAAGTTTGATTTTTAGCATTATATTATCTTGGATTGAAATTATGGAAGTGTTAGCTTTTTAACACCAACCCATTAATCCATCACCCACAGTTCAATAATCACTCATGATCCTGAATAAATTAAGAATCCAGAACCTGTGCAAGAGAGATGCCCTTGAACTTCAAAATTTATATGTTACATAAACAGATGATACATGTCTGTACGGATAAAAGCTCTATTTAACAAATATCCCACCATTTATCAAGCAAACAATTAATACTTTTAATGGGTCTTTACTGATTTGAAAGTGAACTAGAGTTCGTATTGTGGTCACAAAAAGATATCAACAACAATGTCTTTATGTTTGGAATTAGTAAATTACAAACATGTGCTTTTACAGATCTGGATATGATGAAGCAAGATGAAGTAGTTGAGGCTGTATAGGGAAAAAGGGATGAAAGATGAAATCAATGGGATCCAGAGGGGCTCCCGCGCACAGTGGGCTGGAGTTTTTGAAAAAAAAAAAAAACTATCTAGATCTGAGGGAGAGGAAGAGAAAGGGGATCTGAGGGAGAGGAATAGGAAGAATGAGAGGAAGAGGAAGAGGAGTAGGAAGAAGAAGAGGAGGGTTCGCTCGAGAAAGGGGATCTGAGGGTTCGATCTGAGGTAGAAGAAGAGGAGGGTTCAATCTGATTTGAACCTAAAAAGTGGAAGAGGAAGAGAAAGGGGATATGAGGGAGAGGAAGAGAAGAGAGGAATGTTGAGAAAGACCTCTAGATAGATAGATAGACAAACATATACCTCATTCTCTTTGAGAGTTGTTTTGTTTCTCACCTGTCTTGTCTACTACTCATCATCAGTTACAAAATAAAGTTTATGTAATTAAATCAAGGGAGGTTGTGTTGTGTTATCACGACTCGTTTTTGGTAGATCAGAATGGATTTCTTGGAGAATCCCAGTGTTGAGTTTCTGGGTATTGCTGTTGCTCTGGTTGCCATTGCTCTTGGGGCTCTTTACTTCTTTTTCACCAAGAAACCTTCAAGTATCATCTATTCATCTTGTTTCTAAGACTTTATTGTTATTGGATCTTGCTTCATTTCCTTCTTTGGCTTGTTTCGATGAAACACTCAAAATATGTTTATCATATTCTATGCATTTTACTATATTTTGTGATGAGCTGAGCTGGTCTTCAGTTTTAAAATCCTTGTACAGTAGTATGTTTGAGTATAGCATTTGATTAAATGTAGTTTAAATTTGTAATGTACCCATTGACTGAAATGTCAAGTTTAAATAATCTCCTTGTGGGGACGTGAAGAAATTTTCAATTCTAATGAGCTGGTTTTCAGCTTTACCTTCTAGAATGTATCTGATTTGCAACAACATTTGATTGTTATTCAATTTTGTGATCTACTCTTTGATTCCCATACCGAAATTCTCAAGTTTTACTAAGCCTCTGGGGGGCCTGGAAGTAAATTTTCAATTTCATCCTCCAAAATCCCTTGTTTTTTCCCTTTTCTTTTCAGCGAAAAAGGGATTTTAGAGGGACCATCAAGTTAAACATGTTTGGGTTTGTGATAATTGTGAAGTTTAGATGTATGAAGAAATTAGTAAAGATATTTGCTTATAGCTGGAAACCTTAAAGGTTTATAGCTTCTCAAGGGCATTTGTACTTGGGATATTATCTGTTTGAGTTATTTTTGCATTTCAAATGAAGTATTAGTTCCTTACTTCACGTCAACATCCTTATGTGAAAAAGCATTCTCAGATTTATTTTTGTTCTGATTGTCAAACATTTTCAAGTAAATAAATGCTAGTCATCTAGATTGTCTGGGTTGTATGTTGTATTCTGAATTTTGGGTTTAGTACATTGAGGATTTAATTATTTTTATGAATGGTAGAATATAGTTCTCTTGTTGATACTTGCATGCAGTGCCTAATTTGATAAGCACAACCTTACGTGGTAAAGATGACAGTTCTTGTCATTTTGCATGTTATCTATATCAAATACCATGACTTACACCTTGTCAAGATTAAGAATTTGGTTTCTTGTTCTTCTTCTCCTTTATTTTTTAAGGATCATTTTATATGAAATTATTCAATCTGATGTTAATTTTTTGTCAAACGCAGGAATGACATACGAAGCGTACGTTGTTTATCGTGGGCGTGTTCTGCGAGAAGACAGATTAGAGCAGGAATGGCATAAGAAGACAGATTAGAGCAAGAGGCGAGAAGAGAACAAGAGGCAAAAAGTTTTGGGTTTTGAGTACATTTGCAATGGGAGTGCTCGGATGTGTTTTGATTGGGAAAAGTTTGTAATAGCTAGGATGTGTTTTTGGTGCTATATTCCAGCAGTTTTTGTAGATACTCCAACATTTTTTGTAGACAAGTTTCTATTTTGTATATATTCCAGGTTGTGCTATATGGTTGCATACATAGCATTTCAGGTTGTATACATTGCATTTCAGGTTGTGCTATATGGTTGCATGCATAACCTATAGTTTCAGGTTGCATACATAGCATTTCAGTTTGATGCAGTAATAACCATTCACAGAGATTCTTCATTTTGTACATAGCATTTCAGTTTGATGCATTTCAGGTTGCATACATAGCATAACCTATAGTTTCACATTATAACAAATATTTCAGAGAGCATTCTTCATTTTGTACTGTCAGAGATTCTTCATTTTGTACTGTCAGACTTATAACCATTCACATTATAACAAAAGTCTGCAAAAATTTCTGCATATATAAATCAGCAAATTCAGGCACCTTCACATTATAACAAAATTTTGCAAAAATATACTGCAAATTCTGCAAAAAATTCTGGAACAACCAAAAAATTCTTCAAATTCAGGTACCTTCACATTATAACAAAATATTCTGCAAAAACATTATGCAAATTCTGCAAAAAAATCAGCAAATTATGCAAAAAATTCTACAAATTCACTACTCTGGGTTATAGACCATCCCAATTGTTGAGCACGACAGAACATCAAGAATGTGTTCGCATAGTAGGAATTGAAACCCATGAAGACATGCCACAATGCGTGACCCTGTGGGTTGATGATCCAGACGGAGATTTCCTTGCAGAACACACGATCGCAGAACCAAAACACACTACCTAAGAAGACAGTTAACACATAAAACTTGGCAATCCGCTTTGCGTTCACATCTGTGGTGTGGATGTAGTACTTGTACATCCGAGGGATGCAAAGGAGACAGAGCATCACGTAATGAATCTTGAAGCCAATACCGAAATGCAACTGTGAATGAACAATGGCAAAGGCAGCACCATATAGGAAGAGGAAGGTAGGCATCGTGCTCCGGTAGTGCCAATCTGGTGAAAAGAGGATATAGATGTAAAGGAGCTTTTCCCATACCATAGGTGTTTCATCGCTCTGTTCTTGCCTGGAAATTTTCAGTAGAATGTTGAAGTAAGTCTAAACAGTTTTATTGATTTTGCCAAAACAGAGCTTCAAGGTTAGGCAGAGTACCCTCCTCTTCTTCTTCCTACTCCTCTCCCTCAGATCCCCTTTCTCTTCCTCTTCCTCTTCCTCTCCCTCAGATCTAGATAGTTTTTTTCTTTTTCTTTTCAAAAAGCTTCGTTCCCCAAAAAATGTTCTTTTCCAATCCATAAATCTCAACCGTCGGATCAGATCTGACGGCTGTAAGAAATTCAAAACCTGCCAAAACTTTTAATAAAATTTGGCATTTGAATTCCATCGATATGAGCCGTCGGATAAAATCCAACGGCTCAGACACATGCGCAGACCCCCTCCAGCCCACTGTACGCAGGAGCCCCTTAGATCCAAATCAATGGGGGGTTTGATCATTCTCAATTATTGTTTGTTAATTTAAAGGCTAAAGTTGCCTTTTGAATTTGTTGTTAACCAAGGTTAATACAAATATGCTCTAATGGTCATTAATTATGAAAAATAGGTCTAATTGGCCAATAGCGTAATTATGGGCCCTAACCGGTCAAAATTGTTAAAAAGTAGGTCCTAAAAATTATTTTTTTTCCATTTTTTAATATAATTTCGCAAAAATAAGGGAGTTCCTCCACAGATTGTGGGTTTTTTAAATGGTTAAAGGCAGCGACTACACCACACCACCATTTCCTCTTTCTCACTCCACCATCGAGTTTTTTTTGTTTTTTTTTTTACTTTCTCACATCACCAATAAATATGCATAATAGAGAAATTCAAACTCAAAACGAAAAAAAACACAAAATAGGGTAAATTTCGACCAATTTAAACCCTCAACTGAGGCCATTTTCAACCTCATCAAAACACGAAAGTTTTAGAAGTATGAGTTATCTAATAAATACAACTTGAATTAATTGAAAATATTTTGAAATGAGCAAGTTATGATAATTTTACTAAAGTCGCGCAAATCTATCTCACAATGAAAACAGGATACCGTTCCTAACTTTTGGCCAACTTATGTGCTTGATTGAGACCGATTCTCAAGTTGATCAAAACACAAACGTTGCAGTACACTAAGTTATCTAATAAAACCAACTTGAATCATTTGAAAATGTTTTGAAATGAGAAAGTTATGGTCATTTTACTAAAGTCAAGCAAATCTGTTTGAAAAAATAAAAACGGGATAGTGTTCCTGACTTTCGGCTAATTTATTTGCTCGATCGAGACCGATTCTCAAGTTTATCAAAACATAAAAGTTGTAATAGTCTTAGTTATCTAATAAAAACAATTTAAATCAATTGAAAATGTTTTAAAATGAGCAAGTTATGGTCATTTTACTAAAGTCGCGCGAATCTGTCTTGCAATGAAAATGGGATGACGTTCCTGACTTTCGGCCAACTTATGTGCTCGATTGAGACAGATTATCAAGTTGATCAACACAAAAGTTTTAGTAGTATGAGTTATCAAGTTGGAAGAGCAAGAAGGTGACATTGAACCATATGAAGATGATCAGTCATTGAATGAGATTTTTCATGAGCCAAATACGAGCACAGGGGGTTCTCAATAGACTATTCGGGACATAAATGGAGATGATGGCGAAAACCCCTACAACAATTTTGAAGCAATGAATGTATGTAGTGATGATATAGCGGAGCCAGCGAAACCTGAGGAATTATATGATATTGGAACTGGGATGGTTGATCACAAAGAATACGAGCGTTTGAAGGCTCTAATAGCAAAAGCTGAAGCAAATTATGTAACAAGCCCTCGTCGATCCAATGGATGTAGGAAAGGTAACAAAAAAAATATGGAGCATAATTCAAAACAAAGAAGGTGGTAATTAACATACCAATGTTAGAGATTCATGGGATGTGTAAAACCTTGTAGTGGTGTCTCTCTGGAAGAGGTGAGGTGTTGTACTTGATTTTTTATTATTAATATAAAGGTTAAAGGGTCCTTAAAACCCTGCTTGCTTTTCAAAAAATAAAAATAAAAAACTCATAGATCCCAATTTGTTCATGAATAAGCTTGAGCTATAGAAGTTCCCAACTCAAGTTTTATCAATTGTTTGTGCTACTTTATGCTAGGGGTGGGCACGGTTCGGATCGGTTCCAAATTTTGAGGAACCTAACTCGAACCGTTTAAATTTTAACGGTTCCAATTCGGATTGGTTCCTCCATTTTGAACGTTGGAACCGAACCTAACTCGAACCGTTTACAACGGTTCGATTCCAAACGGTTCCTGTATAATATTATGCAACCTTGAAAATGCATCCCACTGTGAGTAAGAGTTGGTGATAAACTAAAAACCATTTCAATTCTCCCACTAGATGTGGAAGGTTTCAATATTAAGTCACCCAAGCACAACTGCACAAGTAGTGAAGTGTCAAATTTGACAAATAACAACTCATTCATCTCACACAACATGTGAAAGATAGAAAATGTCAAATTCGATAAACAACAATTCATTAATAGATATCTATCTATCTTAATGGGACAAAGTTACATATAATTCTTAAAGTAAAATCAAACTTAATAACATCTTAACAATACATAGCCCATTTTACAAGCAATCAAACAAGTTCACCCCTGATTCGACGAGCAAGTTGAATGTCTTTGGGCATAATTGTAACCCTCTCAGTCCTGCGGCTAATCCATTGCTTGTGAGGGTGTCTTTCAGTTTCAATAGAAGATGCAAAAAAACAAAATGCATGGCTTCTGTAAAATGAAGAAAAAAAAGGCTAATCCATTGCTTGTGAGGGTGTCTTTCAGTTTCAATAGAAGATGCAAAAAACCAAAATGCATGACTTCTGTAAAATGAAGAAAAAAAAAGTAGACAGTAGGTCTCGAACCTGCGCGGGCATAGCCCAACAAACTTCAAGTATGTCTGCTTAACCAATCGGACAGTAGGTCTTGAACTTGCGAGGTTGTTTATGTTTTTTCTTAATCTTTGCTTCTTATTTTTTTCTTTCATTTACTTCTTATCTCCTTTACTATACTTTTTCTCTACTTTAATTTTTTTCTTGCAACAATGTCATTTTCTTCAAGACACTCTAGAAAAGTATTTTATTAAATTATTATTTATATTTTTATATGACTTATTAAAAAATAGTATGACTTGTCTCTGAGTCCTAGTTTTTTTAAAATTGTTGAGTAGGCGCATGTCCGTGTCGGTGCATCCTTGTTGGTTTTAGTCATGTTATGTGTGTGTCTCTTAAACAACACTTAATAATGTGGGGTACAGGTTTTTTAAGTTTTGCCCCCCTAAATCCCGAAGTTACCCTTAGGCTATGTTTGGTTCTAATGAAAAAAGTATAGGGAAACAATCAAAAGATGGATAGGAGAGAAAACATCAAAATGTTCAACCTCTGAGTTCCTCCTTTACCTCTTGCTCACCACTTATTGTAAATCCCAGGCACAGCGGTAATCACTTTCTTCTGCAGACTCATTGCTTTTGAGGCATATTTGTGATTGCAAATGGAAGGACTCGTTTGCCATGGAATGACAGGTTTGCTACAGTAATATTCAATCATTCTTACGAAGCAATGTGGAAAATTCTCATTATAGTGTGATAAAATTTTCTTGAAATATTGTACAAGTGGTCTTAATTTAGGCCTTTCAAGTCCACTTTGGTTTGATTACGAAACCTTGGCTTCTTACCATCTACCATGCAATGTCTGCATTGCATTTGGATAAGTCTTATATGTTTGATTGACTTTCTTTCCCCTCAATAGTTTTATAATCTTTATTTTCTAATACTTGGATGAATGGGAACTACCATTTCTGTCTGGTTCTCTCAAATACGAGCCCTTATAGGGAGCGATGGATGGGTGTAACCACCCATCCGTCGCTCCCTAGATTTTTTGCTCAAATACATTTCTAGTCAAACAAAGCAACTATTTTAGAGTGCATTTCTTTCATATCATGTCATTCTGTTACGAGTCATAAGTCAATGATCATATACAACAAGGAATTGATTTAGACACCTAGAAAAACCCTTCTTAGTGAAATTTTATGTGCCACATGATCGGGATGATTATTGAATTGATGAGCTATTTAGAAAGTTGCTTCTATCTGCATCGACTTTTTGCTACTTGTGTATGCTTTAATTTTTTGTTTATCAGTTTAATGAAATGCTCGTTTTTCTTGCAACTAATCTTCAACTTGTGCAAGCATTTATGATTATGGAGTATTGAAAAACTTATTTGTATATAGCAACTTGCAATAAGAAGATTTGATGAAACTGCTTATTTGGGCATTCACATCTAATTTCGTCCATTGCCCCAGAAAATACGTCAAATATAGCCCAAAACGAAGGGTTATGCCTGTTTTTTCAAGTCAAATAGTTGAATTTCTTGAATTACCTGTTCTTAGTCATAAATTTGCCCCACATTTCTTATCAGTGGGGGCACAGATAACAACTGCAAATAGTACAAAGTATAATAGGGAGCATCATGACCAAGTTTCACGTCAATGATTCCCATATCGGAGAAACACACAAATTGCGTTCTTGACCAATTTAGAAGTCTTGTGTCTGTGTTTGGACTCGTGACTCCTTCCAAAGGCAAAAATTAAGCTATTCTAATGGGAAACGCAGACCTTTTGAAAAAACAAAAAAAAAAAAGTTCCTCTATAGAATAAACAAAAAGCAAACGTCTCATTCTTCTTGTTATCTTAGCCTCACTTTCATTGTCATTTCCATATCATTTCTTCGACCTCTCTACGCCACACAGACATTAAAGTGCCAAAAAATTTCAAGAACTCTCGTCAAAGCACAATTAATGGAGGAGTAAGTGAAGACATGGTCAGTAGTCCTTAAACTGTCATTCTCACATCACATAATTTTCAAAATATAATAGTTATCTCCACAAAATTAGATCTAGTCCAACTTAAAAGAGTAAATTAGTACTTATTTACCATTTCCTCAACACATACGTGTTATATGATTTGTACTATATCATTGTCGTTACGGATTTGTTTGGAGTATAAATCTGTAGAAATATTCCCTCAAAGGCATCAAATCGTAGATACTTTAACGCCCCAAAATATCAATGTCAAGTCGGCTGCCCTGGCATTGAGTATTGAGACTGCAATCCACTTGTCAAATCTATGACAGTAAATACTTAACAGACAATGGTGACTCACATGGCTCGAAATGACTGACCAACAAACCTTACAGGCTTACCAACGCTATCAGATCATTTATTTCCACACAACAGCATTCATAAATTTTTTATTATTATTATTTTACCATTATATATCGTTGGACAGATCAAATACGCCTTAATATCAGTACTTGGGGCATTGCAATACTACAGCTATGAGGAACGATTTTCAGATACTGGAAATTATACTTGTATGGAGTAGCATCAACTTATTGCTAGCAACTTGTTCCTCTACCAATGAAACAGATCGACAAGCTTTACTGGCATTCAAAGATCATATAACTGGTGATCCACATGGAGCACTAAGTTCATGGAACAATTCACTCCACCACTGTCAATGGAATGGAGTCACATGCAGTCGTCGCCATCCTGACAGGGTGATAATACTAGACTTAATGTCTCAGAAACTTGAAGGTACCCTCTCTCCCAACATAGGGAACCTTAGCTTTCTTAGAAGAGTTGATTTAAGGGCGAATGAATTTCATGGTAAATTACCAAAAGAAATTGGTCACTTGTTCAGGTTACAACTACTCCTTCTAGCCAACAATTCATTCAGTGGTGATATCCCAACCAATCTCACTCACTGTCATGATCTTAGAGTAATCGAAGTGAGATTCAATGACCTCTCAGGAGGTATTCCTGTAGAGCTTGGCTCTCTGTCAAGGCTTACAAACTTACTTCTTGCTAAAAATGATCTCAAAGGAAGCCTTCCATCATCACTAGGAAACCTCACTTTTCTTACCAAAATTGGTCTTTCATATAACAGTTTGGTTGGAAGTATTCCAGATGATCTTTGTAATATCCGAGGCTTAAAAGATTTTAATGTAGGTTCCAATTATCTCACTGGAATCTTTCCTTCTTGCTTTTACAATCTCTCACAAATGATGTTTCTTGCAATAGGAGGAAACCATCTAGAAGGAAGCCTTCCTCAAGACATCGGCTTTACACTTCCTAATCTAAAAAAAGTTTTCATCGGGAATAATACATTTAGAGGGCCCATCCCATTATCACTGTCCAATGCTTCAAATCTTGAAACCATAGATCTTAGCAGGAACCAATTCACTGGATCAATGCCAATGGATCTTGGAAGACTTGAAGACCTTTTACATCTAAATGTCCCCATAAATTACTTGGGGTCTAAATCTGGAAATGACTTGGACTTCATCACTTCTCTGACAAACTGCAGCAAATTAAGACTATTGTCAATTCTGGGTAATTCTTTCAAAGGGTTAATCCCCAACTCAATAGCCAATCTCTCCACCCAAATGACGATTCTCCAACTTGATCTTAATCAAATACATGGAACCATTCCAAGTGGAATAGAAAATCTTTCAAAGTTGACCTTTCTTGGGTTTTCACATAATTCCCTCACTGGCCATATTCCCACTTCGATTCGAATGTTCTCTCAATTGAACAAACTTATTTTGGAGGACAATCATTTTTCTGGAGAAATTCCAGATTCTTTTAGTAATTTGACTTTACTGGAGTTTCTCCTTCTATCAGGAAATAGATTACATGGACGAATACCTCAAAGTCTCGGTGACTGCAAGAATTTGGCTTACTTGGATCTCTCAAATAACAATCTCCATGGTACAATACCCGAAGAAGTTATTGGTCTTTCCTCCCATACTTATAACCTCAACTTGTCCAATAATGCTTTGAGTGGTTCCTTACCATCAAAAGTAGGTGATTTGAGTATTCTTCTGCAGTTTGACGTCTCCCGAAATAGATTGTCTGGTCATATTCCAGACACACTTGGCAATTGTTTGACCTTGGTAACTCTGAGTGTGGCAAGTAATTTCTTCACTGGAAATATTCCTCGATTGAGAGCTTTAAAGGGTCTTCAGCATCTTGATTTTTCGCATAATAAGTTGTCAGGGAGTATTCCACAATATCTAGAAAATTTCACTTCTCTAACTTACTTGGATCTATCTTATAATGAGTTGGAAGGTCCAGTTCCAAAGGAAGGAGTTTTTTCAAATGCTACTAACATTTCAGTTGCTGGAAATAGTAAGCTTTGTGGAGGTGTAGCTGAGTTAAAGTTGTTTCAATGTGGAGTCAACAAGAAAGGGAAATCACCAACTCTCAAAGTAGTTGTGGCAATGGTTTCAGGGATTATATGTTTGGCTTTACTTGCTTTCTTCTGCTTCGAATGCTACCTAAAAAGAACATCGAAAGTAAAACCCTACTTGCCATCCTCATCGTTCAACCATCCATTTTCCAGGATTACTTATGCAGAGCTCTTCAGGGCCACTAATAGTTTCTGTGTTGATAATTTGATGGGTGTTGGTAGCTATGGTTCTGTTTATAAAGGGGTTCTTTCAGAAAGCAATGCACTTATTGCGGTGAAGGTATTCGACCTTCAACAGCTAGGAGCTTCCAAAAGTTTCGTGTCTGAATGCAACACCATGAAAAATCTTCGACACCGGAATCTCCTCAAGATAATCACATCTTGCTCTAGTGTGGATTTCCAAGGCAATGATTTCAAAGCAATAATTTTTGAGTTCATGGCTAATCGAAGTCTAGAGGAGTGGCTACATCCAGAAAGAAGCGAGCATCATGAAATAAGAAGCCTGAGTTTCCTGGAAAGGCTCTACATTGCCATTGACGTTGCTTATGCATTGGACTATCTTCACAATCATTGTCAACCAACAATTATCCATTGTGATTTAAAGCCAAGCAATGTTCTTCTCGATGATGATATGACAGCTCATGTTGCTGACTTCGGTTTAGCAAAAAACTTCTGTAATGCTTCCGAGAATTCTTCACAAAGTCATGATGTTAGTTCACTTGCTGTAAGAGGATCAATTGGGTATGTCGCGCCGGGTAAGACTTATAACGTCATGTTTTCTCCTGTCTTTTACATGTTCTGACGTCAAGCCTTCATAATTGCATGACAACTAATTTCACTTTTGATAGTCTTAACTAAGCTCTACCTCTTTTGTTATACCTGAAAATTTTGAGTGTGTTCTGTATAAAAGAAAAAATGGAAGAAAAAAAGAAAAAGAAACAAATAATGGATCACTCAAACTTCTATTTATTTTTACTTTTATTTTTATTTTTATTGTTATTGTTATATTCTCTATTATTCATATCCTAAAAGCAGTTTATCTCTCAGAGTATGGAATCGGCGGTGAGGTTTCTATAAAAGGAGATGTTTACAGTTATGGGATACTATTGTTGGAGATGTTTACGGGTAAGAGGCCAAATGACGGCATGTTTCAAGATGGACAAAACATTCATAGTTTTGCTAAGATGGCTTTGTCTGAACATGTGATGAACATTGTGGATCCATTGATGATATTGAAAGTTAGTGATGATGCTATCAACATTTCCAACCAGATTGATAAAAGAGTTAGAGATCAATGTGTGGTTGCTGCTATAAAACTTGGAGTCAAATGTTCTGCTCAGTCACCCATCGAACGCATGAATATGAATGAAGTTGTAATTGAATTGTCTCGTATCAAAGACCATCATCAAAGTGCTAGAGTTCATCTAGAGTGACAAGTGTGTTGGCTTCTTGTGAATGTGTTCACTCTCTGTAATTCTAAGGACCACTGTGGTTTTAGATGTTTGTGAGGGGTGTGAGTTTTAGTTAAAATAATTGCTCTGGTGTTCTGTTGTTTCATTGCAAATAGTCTAGCATTTTATTCTGAGCAATAAGTAAAGATTGTTTGGTCTGTCACCATTGAATTAAATGTTAAATAGCAAGGACCCTTAACTTCAACCCGCGACCTACTTCTTATGGTCTGATCAGAAAGCCAAGATCTCCTGTTTTGGGAGAAAGTGTGCCTTTTAAGTTTATGGGAGAGGATAATCTATTGGGTACACCGTACATACATGTAGCTTTACAACCTCTTCTCGCTGGTTTCCTCGACAATTAGAATTTCTGTTCTTCTAGTGTGTAGCCAAATTCAAATCCAAATTCACTGACTAACGTGAAAATGTGTCAGACTGGCTAAGGGATACCTTGAATACCAGAGTGGATCTGAAATTTTATTGCTTTAGTACTAGTACTCTAATATGCCCCAAGATACATAAATTGAATGCCAAATCCAAGGGACTACATGTGCTAAATGCATGACTCTGGCTCTATAAAAGCTAGCTAACATATATGGGATGCACAGGATCGATGAAGTAGAAATGAAAAGTGTGTTAGGCATGGGTATCAGCGAGTTTAAACGTGCATGAGAAAAATCACAATGAACCATTGTTGCTTGGTATTGGGAGGATAATCCAATGGGGATGGAACATCAATGACTACATATGTTAGGCCCTTTACAGTATTTGGGATTACACATTTTTATCTACCTGCAGTGCCAACAATTTGAGGCGAGACCAAGCTAGATCCTATCACATCTGGATGTCATGAAAAATTGGTTCTTCTGAATATATATATTTTTAAAATAAATAAATAAAATCAAGTTCAATAAAAAAGATTAGCATGTTAGCTAACACTACTGTTCGTACTGAAAGTTTCTAGAGATAGTACCCTGATTCAGAATATTTATAGTATTGCTTACGACAGACCGGAATTATATTTGACGTGACTGTAAAAAGAGTTGATAATGTTAAATATCAATATTAGCCCATAGCCCAAGTGATTTTGAAGCTTAGCCCAAGTGATTTTGAAGCCCAAAATCCAAACCAAAATAAGCCCACACCAAATTGAGATGATGTTATTGCTTACATCATTTTAGTTAGGTGAGAGTTAGGTAAGCATTATTTAATTTCAATGGTCTAGATTAATTTGTGTTTATTTTAATGAGTGGTTTAGATTGGTTCTTGTAACCTATAAAACCCCCCCATTGTATTTGAGTTTCATTCATCCAAAAATGTAAGATTAAGAAGAAAGCATTAGAAAGCCTTCTTAAGAGTTTCTCTTCTTTGCAATTTTGTGAGATTGTTCTAAAGAGTGTTTTTCTTCTTCTTGATAAATTAGAGTTTTATACTCAACATTTGGTATCAGAGCCTGGGTTGTAAGGTCTCTTGAAATTCCGAGTATGCTCTGTGGTTGCAGTTTTAACTGATCTTCCACATCAGAAAAGATTTCTTGAGATTATTGTCGGGGTTCTTACAAATCTTGTGGAGCGTCTTTGTGTGTAGAGTATTTTAGTACTTTGCACGTTTGTCACTCAAGCTTGTTCGGTATAGTTAAAGTCTTGCCGCTACGATGGGTGATCTTCAAATCGTTGGAGGAATCAAGAAGCTCAACAACCAAAACTACTACACGTGGTCAACGTGTATGGAGTCTTACCTACAAGGTCAAGACTTGTGGGAGGTTGTCGGTGGTGGTGAAGTTACACAACCGGCGGTAGAAGATGCCAATGGCGTCTTGCGAAAGTGGAAAATTAAAGCAGGCAAAGCGATGTTTGCTTTAAAGACCACTATTGAAGAAGAAATGTTAGAGCATATCCGGAATGCCAAAACACCGAAGGGAGCATGGGACACCTTTGTTACACTCTTTTCAAAGAAGAACGATACAAAATTGCAACTTCTCGAGAATGAGCTGCTATCGATGGCGCAACGTGACAGGACGGTTGCCCAGTATTTTCACAAGGTGAAATCGATAAGCCGCGAAATTTCAGAACTAGATCCGACAGCTGCTATTGGGGAAGCTAGGATAAAGAGAATAATTATTCATGGCTTGAGACCCGAATACCGAGGCTTTGTTGCTGCAGTACAAGGATGGCCGACACAACCATCTCTTGTTGAGTTTGAAAATTTGCTGGCTGGTCAAGAAGCTATGGCTAAGCAAATGGGAGGAGTCTCGCTAAAAGGTGAAGAGGAAGCGCTCTACACCAACCAAAGCAGAGGCGGTTCAACTCAGTACAACAAAGGTGGATCTAGAAAGACTGGTGACAAGACAAAAAGTCATCAGGGAGGGAACAGCTTTCGTCCAGGGGGAGCTTCCAAGAATCATGACAACAATAGAAGGTTCGATGGTGAGTGTTACAATTGCGGGAAGAAGGGCCACATGAAGAAAGATTGTTGGTTCAAGAAGAAGTCTTCTGAGAGCAATATTGCTACTTCTTGTTCTAAAGATAATAGCGAAGACAGTTGGGATGCCGAAGCATTTCTCGCTATGGAGGAAGAAGAATTAGCTTTCACGGTAACAACACCAGAAAAGATTGACTACGTGAATGATTGGATCGTAGACTCAGGCTGCTCCTCATGGTGTTACACATCACGAGATGTGGTGTTCGATGAAGCATCCTCATGGTGGACCTCAGAAAAGGAAGTGCTGCCAGACTCAGAAGAATTCCAAAACAAGCTGCAACAAAAGATGGGGGAGCATACTATTCAAATTCAACCAAGTCCAGACAAAGTTGAAGATCCATGTGAGAATGATGGCGAACAAAGAGTAACCCAGAATCCTTGGCAAACTGGGGTGTATCAACAACCAAACGAAGAAGGCATACCTAGTGAAACAGAAGAACCAACTCCACTACGAAGGTCAACAAGAACTAGAAGGCCAACTCCTAAATACGCCAATGCAGCCATAGTTGAAGAAGAAGCTATAATAGAACCTGAGACGTTTGAAGAAGCATCACAGAGTTCAGAATGGATGACAGCTATGAAAGAAGAGATCGCTGCACTTGAGCAAAATCAGACTTGGGAGCTCATGCCAAAGCCAACTGATGTGACACCCATATCCTGCAAATGGGTTTACAAAATAAAGCACCGTCCAGATGGGTCAATCGAGAGGTACAAGGCACGATTGGTAGCTCGTGGTTTCTCTCAACAGTACGGACTAGACTATGATGAAACATTTAGTCCAGTTGCAAAACTTACAACCGTACGAGTCTTACTTGCACTTGCGGCCAACAAAAATTGGATCTTGTGGCAGATGGACGTGAAGAATGCATTTCTCCATGGAGAGCTGGATCGGGAGATCTACATGATCCAACCAATGGGTTTTCAGAGCCAAGATCATCCTGAATATGTGTGTAAGCTGCGGAAAGCACTCTACGGATTGAAACAAGCACCCAGGGCGTGGTATGGTAAGATTGCTGAATTTCTAACACAAAGTGGCTATTCAGTAACACCTGCAGATTCCAGCTTGTTTGTCAAAGCCAATGAAGGAAAACTAGCTATCGTGCTAGTGTATGTGGATGACTTAATCATAACCGGTGATGCTGAGGCAGAAATTCTTCGGACAAAGGAGAATTTATCAGTCCGTTTCCAGATGAAGGAACTTGGTCAGCTCAAGCACTTCCTTGGTCTAGAGGTTGATCGCACACAAGAAGGAATATTTCTCTGTCAACAGAAATATGTCAAAGATTTGTTGAAGAGGTTCGGAATGCTCGAGTGCAAGCTGAGTTCGACGCCGATGGAGCCAAATGCCAAAATGTGTGCACATGAAGGAAAAGATTTGGAAGATGCGACGATGTATCGACAATTGGTAGGTAGTCTGATCTACTTAACCTTGACTCGACCTGACATCTCTTATGTAGTTGGTGTGATGAGTCGGTACATGCACAATCCAAAGAAGCCTCATTTGGAAGCAGTTCGGCGAATACTGAGATATGTGAAGAGTACAATAGCTTATGGTCTTCTATACAAGAAAGGTGAAAGTTGCAAGCTAGTTGGTTATTGTGATGCTGATTTTGCAGGAGATCATGATACTCGCAGATCAACTACTGGGTATATGTTTACCCTTGGATCCGGAACGATTTCTTGGTGTAGCAAGAGACAACCGACTGTGTCCTTGTCAACTACAGAAGCAGAGTACCGAGCAGCAGCAATGGCAGCTCAAGAAAGCACGTGGCTAATACAACTGATGAATGATCTACATCAACCAGTAGATTATGCGGTTCCATTGTACTGTGACAACCAATCGGCAATTCGTTTGGCGGAGAATCCAGTTTTTCATGCTAGAACTAAACATGTGGAAGTACATTATCACTTTGTTAGAGAGAAAGTTCTGCAAGAAGAAATTGAGATGAGGCAAGTCAAGACAGATGAGCAAATTGCGGATTTGTTTACTAAAAGCTTGAGTGTTGAAAAGTTTGAACAATTCCGCCGTCAACTTGGCATGATTCAAAGAATGTGGGCTAACATTGAGGGGGAGTGTTAAATATCAATATTAGCCCATAGCCCAAGTGATTTTGAAGCTTAGCCCAAGTGATTTTGAAGCCCAAAATCCAAACCAAAATAAGCCCACACCAAATTGAGATGATGTTATTGCTTACATCATTTTAGTTAGGTGAGAGTTAGGTAAGCATTATTTAATTTCAATGGTCTAGATTAATTTGTGTTTATTTTAATGAGTGGTTTAGATTGGTTCTTGTAACCTATAAAACCCCCCCCATTGTATTTGAGTTTCATTCATCCAAAAATGTAAGATTAAGAAGAAAGCATTAGAAAGCCTTCTTAAGAGTTTCTCTTCTTTGCAATTTTGTGAGATTGTTCTAAAGAGTGTTTTTCTTCTTCTTGATAAATTAGAGTTTTATACTCAACAGATAATGACCAAAGTTACCACTCACTTAGTTACTAACATGGCATAAAAATGTTACTGCTCACTTAAGTTACCAACCAAATTCACAAAAGTTACCAACCTTAAAACCGGAAGTTACCTAGATGCCCAGTGCATTCAAAACCTTTGGATGCATTGAAGAATTTTCATTATTTCATTTTTTGTTATTATTTTTTACCGTAAAAAATATATCTTGTAGAATATGGAATTGGCAATGAGATCTCCATCAAAGGAGATGTTTACTGTTATGGGATACTATTGCTGGAGATATTTACGGGACAAGAAACCAATTGGTGACATGTTATGGGATACTATCTTCATCCTTGTTCAAGTGCCTAACTTTGCCATCGAAATGCATTTGGCCATCACAACGGTGATTTCTGGTTCGTCGTTGCTCATTTTTTAGGTCAAAATCAATAGGGACGAATTTGGACGCATCAATAACAAAGCCACAATTAAAATACCACAGCAGAGTCGGCATTCAACGATCAATGTAGGTCGAAGCATCTAATAAACAATAAACAATGTTTAGTGCTTTGTTCTTTTGAAGTTTGAAACTAATTGTTAGCATTAATCTATTCTGTACAAAGCAACCCTGAAACAAACATCTAACAATACTGTGAGCATCTGTGATCGCTGAATTCATTCCCATCATTTCCCATCTGTGATCAATATCAGTACCGTTGCTTCTTTATTTATTTATCCCTTAACTCCACCCACCACAAATGCCGCCAGCAAGGTTAGAACTCTAGCCTTTCTTTCCCGATTTTCGACAAGGTTGGGCATTATAGCAGTGAACCTTTAGGGCGAGGTTTTGGTGAAAGTTGCAGGACCGATTCCTGGCAGAATTACGGACAATACCATAGTGGAGTGTCTAGCGGCTGAGGCGGCCCTTACTTTGATACATGCTAAGCAATGGAAAACAGGACTACTCGTAGGAGATTCAGGCGAGCTCAATTCCATTCTGAAGCAGGATCCTCATCTTTCTTTTTTAGCCACATAATGGGTGTGGCACCCTATTATCAGTAACATTAGACGCTTGCTTTCTATTCAAAATTTATGGTATTGTAAATGAGTTGAAATATTCCCTAGTGTTTTGCTAAATCAGTGGATAGACTTTGGTGTAATATTCCCTAGTGTTTTGCTATATGAAATTTCCTTTTAACAAAAAAAAAAAAAAAGGTTAGAACCCCAACCTATCAACTGAGCTAGTACCTCATTTGAAAAACTTAAAGATGATACAATGTATTTCTTTTTATAGACGTTGATCATTACAAAGATGATATATATACATGTATAGAATAAAGTCTACATAGAAAGATATTATTCTAAGGAGCTATACATAGAAGTATATAATTTTGTGCCTGTAAAGCTGAGAGCCTGAGATCATTACAGAATATTCTGAGATATTCACAAAATATGTTGTGATCTTCAGAATATGTTGAATATCCAATCAAATCTCAACACTCCCCCTCAAGTTGGAGCATGAATATCGAGAATGTTCAACTTGCTTATTAACTTCGTAAAAATGTTTCCTCCTAAAGCCTTAGTGAAGACATCGGCCAACTGAAGATATGAGGGAACAATTTCACCTGCTTGGATCTTTTCTCTCACAACATGGCAATCAAGTTCATGATAGACATGATTTGCAGCAATATGGAGTGTTGTTTGATTATCGCACAACAAAGTAATCAGTTTCAAACGAACCCGCAGATCTTTAAACAAATATCTAAGCCAAGTAAGTTCACATGTTGCAGCAGCCATGGACCTATACTCAGCTTCAGTAGATGACCTGGAGACTGTTTTTTGTTTTCTTGTCTTCCATGAAATTAGAGACTCTCCAAGAAATACACAATAACCTGATGTAGATCTTCTTGTCATAGGACAGTTTGCCCAATTTGCATCACAATAAGCTCCTACTTGTAGAGAGTTGTTGGAAGAAAATAGTAAACCGAGCCCTGGATTGTTCTTTAAATATCTCACAACACGAAGAGCAACATCCCAATGAGGTTTCCTTGGTGCGTGCATAAATTGACTTAAGATGTTCACAGAATACATGATATCCGGTCGAGTAATTGTAAGATAAAGTAATCGTCCCACTAATCTTTTATAGCGTGATACATCATTCAATAATTCACTTTGATCATTTGTAAGCCGCAAATTTTGTTCCATGGGAAAGTCAACAGGTTTAGCTCCAAGAAATCCAACATCATCAAGAATTTCCAGTGTGTATTTTCGCTGAGATATGACAATCCCAGCTTTTGATCTTGCTATTTCCAAACCGAGAAAATACTTGAGATTACCAAGGTCTTTCATGTGAAACTGTTTGTGATGAAAAAGATTAAGATCTTGAATAGCTGTCATTGTTTCCTGTGATGATCATGTCATCCACGTAAAACAGAACCATGGTTAGAGTTGAGCCTTTTTCTTGCACAAAAAGATAGTGGTCTGATTGTGATTGAGAAAAACCAGCCAGTTTAGAGTTGAGCCTTTTTCTAGGCGCTTGTTTGAGTCCATAAAAGGACTTGTGAAGTCGACACACAAAATCCTCCCCCTGTCGAAAAAGTCCTGGTGGTGGTTTCATGTACACTTCTTCATGCAAATCACCATGAAGGAAAGCATTGTTGACATCCATTTGAAATAGTGGCCAATTTTGAACAATTGCCAAGGCAAGGAGACAATGAACTGTGGTTAACTTAGCAACTGGAGCAAAAGTTTTGTGATAGTCCAAGCCTTCTTTTTTAGCATATCCCTTGGCTACCAAACGTGCTTTGCACCATTCTACTAAGCCATCTGATTTATATTTGATTCAGAAAACCCATTTGCTGCCTATGGGACGATGATTGTGAGATAATGGAACTAGGGACCATGTCTTTTGATTTTCAAGGGCGATGAGCTCAATCTGCATTGCTTCACACCACTTTGGATCACGTAGTGCCCGTTCATATGTTGTAGGCTCAAGAGTCCTAGAAATTGTGTTAACAAATAACTGATGAAAAAGAGATAATGGCTGGTAGGAAATAAAGTTTGATAATTGATATTTAGTACCTGACCGAGAAGAGGAAGACTTGCCTGCAGTTGTAGAGGAAGATGACGTACCAACTTGGCCACAATGAAAGTCATGAAGAAGAACAGAGGGTTGTCCACTACAAAAAAAAGCCTTTAGGGACGTAGTCAAAATTGTTGCTATAGACAACATTTCATCGCCATAAATATTGGGCGACAAAATATTAGTCGCGCAAAGGTTGTCGCCACAGCTCTGTCTCGCAAGCCTTTGCGCGACGAAAATAAATCTTCGTCGCTACAAAATCCTTTTGCGCGATGACACCAAAGATCGTTGCAAAAGGGTGCGCCGCGTAATACTGTTTTGCGCGACGCTAATTTCGTCACAAGAAATAGAATTGTTCTTCGTGCAAAATATACTTACGCGATTAACCATTTCGTCGCATTAAACTTTGTCGGCATAACTCAATCGTGACGATCCCTTTCGTCGCGTTAGACTTTGTCGGCTTAACTCAATGGTGACGAACCTTTCATCGCGCAAGATATTCTTTACGCGACAACAATATTCATCACTGTAATGTTGTCACACAGGTTCCGTCGATCCAAACATGCTTGATCTATTCTTATGCGACGCAAATTTTTTTGTCGCTTAAAGTTCTGTTTAATAATTTTGAAATCTTTTAATTCAAATATTTATTTTAATTAAATTTGAAATATTTATTAATTGAATCGTCTCACGCATAGAAAGGTTTTGCTAATTTATTTAAATACTATTAACTTTACAAATTAATAATGTAAAATCATAATGTATCCATTACAAATTAAAAATTTTAAACCTTACTGTATAGTTACAAATTAAAAAAAACACATCAATACATTTTTTAGGGATGTGGTGGCTGATGATGGTTTGTCAACAGTAGCGGGAGGCTCAACAAATTAATCCCCGACTGCTGGAGAGCCCCTAATAACATACTCCACCTAGTTGCCTCTTGTGCTTGTCGTCCCCCCTCCAGGGCCTCCCTCTCATCCTCACGCGCTTTGGCAGCATTTAACTCATTTGTAATTCCTCCACTTTTGACTGTAATGATGAAACGATTCCGACTGACCGCTGCGAAGCTGAAGATGAGGTGTTGACCTCACGAACTTTAGCTTTTCCCATCCCCCGAACAATCTTTCCGGGTCTTGGACCTAGCGATTCCAATGTCTCCATCAAAATATGTAATCTTGCATCAGGATCGTCCATTGTGAGCTGTTCCAACGGAGTTCCCGGAGGATGCTACGAGGCCACTCGCTCCATGTAGGCATCCCGCCTCTCCACCATCGTTTCCTTGATTAAAAAAATTATTAAAAATTAATAACTTTTAAAAAACAGAAGTGACAACATGCAAAAAATGCAAAGAATAAAACTTAGATGCAACTTCACGACCACCTCATTGCCAGGTAGTGCATAAACATCCTTGAACATGTCGATTTCTGGGAATTTTGAACCCTCCTACAAAACATTGTTAAAATAATAAACCAATTAATATAAACATTTAATTGAATGTATTGACTAAAAATAAAATATTGAAATGAAACATATGAGTTCACTTACTAGACGTCGTTCCTCCACCCTGTAAGAGAAGGGCAATGAACCAGAGTGATGTAAAATTTTATTTTGACGTCGGTTCGCCTTGTTCGCCTCAGATCTTTTCTGTATAATTATTCAAAATATATATTAAACATATGCATTATTACATATATAAAAATAAATATGTTTATTTTAATTAAATAAAACGTTAATGCTTACCAGAAATGTGGGAGTTCGAAAATGATCGCACAACCACACCCACTCATCAGGCCTATGCTCCAATTCGATTGGGGGTTGTGCCTTAGCACTATCCACATCAGAAAACGTTTGGAAGTATCGGTGGAAATCATGCTTCCAATTCCTGTATCGATCCACGCACGTACCGGTGATATATTCATGAATGTTTGGATCATTCATGTCAAACTCAAAGTTAACCTGAAATTTTAAATAATATTTATTAGAGAATATTAAGGCCCAAAGAGATAAGTTATACCAAATCATGTAAAAATACAAGCATAAACATGCAAAACCTTCAAAACTTTCTGCATTATAAAGATTTTAATTATTAAAGGTTGAGATGAATGGCTAAAACTTACTGTGAGTGCTTCATATACCTCGGCCTGATCTCACTCCAAGACGAGGATGTCATCGGGCAATGGTTGCGAATGATTGCACCGATGTCATGGACCAACAAGCTATTAATCTTCGCCGATTGCGAGCGACGATGACTAGGATCCCACACTACTGGAATGCGTGTATTAGTGGTTCATGTGATCCTTTGGGATTTTAGTTGTCTACAGAGCCCCCTCGTTTTCTTTGCTGTTGTAAAAAAAAAAAAAATCAATTTGCCGAATATGATGAGGAAAACTTAAGTTTATTACCTCTAGGGAGCTCTCCATCTCCTTGGGGGAAGGGGTTTACATCCCCGATCATGGTTACAGTCTCGAGTGCAATCTCAGGAGCCGTTGATCGACGATTTGTTCGTCTGGTTCTTCGTCGAGTGAGAACTTGAGGAACTAATCCAGACGATGAAGATTGATCAACTACCGGAACATTTGATCCATGTGCTGGTGGAGTACTAATAGAAGCGACCCTTGTAGCGGGAGCATTAATGGCGGAATGAGCTACGTTGGACGGAGGAGTGGTGACCGAACTACTATCAGCAACAATTACGGACCTACGTTTTCTTGTAATCAAAGAAGCCATCTGAACCAAAATAATAAAAACACAACACAACAATTACAAAGTAACATGAAGACAAAGTAAATAGATGCAATCAGTGGAAGATCGTATAAAACAATACATTAACTATACAATGTATAATGAAGGAGAAAACTTGAATTTCATAAGGTTCGGGAAGAAAACTGGATAAATGGGGAAGAAGAACAAAAAAAATTTGAATTTCAATAGCAAATGTAGAGGAGATATAAATGTACATGTCTAGCATTTATATGCAAATGTAAATCATGTACAATAATCAATAAGAGAGACTGGAGCTTTACTATCAGAAAACTCATTCAAAATTAGATCAAAAGAGGGGGAAATTTAGAAAGATTGAATCAATGGGGAACAACCAAAACTGATCATGGAAGAAAACAACTTGAAATTCTGTAACAATCCAGAAACCAAATAATCTGACTACCACTTCAACAATCCATAATTCTAACAAATGAAGCATGCCCATGATTCAAATCAAATAAAGAATCCTGCCCATCACAGAGATTCTATAAAAACATGAAGTTTTATACCTAACCTTCTACACTTTTAAAACATTGGATTAATTAGAAGAAAGGGAAAAGTAGAAGGTGTGACGAAGCAATCAACAAACACCAACCTGAGTAATCAACAAGCTAGAATGCAGATATATCACTGGTACTGGCTTTGCCCTCGAACCAATATGCAATGTTCTTTTCGATAGAACAATTAAAAAGAACAAACTCCTGACTCACAATACTTATCTGTGATGTTGGAGAAAATAGAAGCAATGTTTGTTAGAAAGCAACTAAGATAATCTAGATGTCTTGACACAAATTTCATCCCCACTTCACAGATAACTAATTAGGATAAAATGGATTCAGTGAATGGATTTTGAGAAGATAGTTAGCATCAGACAAGCAAATTAAATCTAACATTATTTAGGCATTTTCGATCTGCAAGTCTTATCTTTTTAGGCATTGAATGCATTGCCAAGGCTTTAGCATGATTCTTCAACTTACTTCATAGGACTATGAGGCTAAATATTTCTCATATCTCCGGTATGTTTTCTAAAATTTATTATATGGCTTTCCCATCCACAGGCATATGAGAAATGCTTTCAGAATCTGCATTATGTAGAAAGATTTGAAGAGCATACAATTGCACATGCAATACAGACCAATTACAAGAAAACCAAGGTGTTTGCTCTTTTGCCAGCTGATGTCAATTTTTAGTCTTTCATTTTCAAGCAGAGGTATCTTACAACTTTCGACTTAAATAATTTTTTTTTGTTTTATATATATCTATGGCCTGCTTCAACAAGAACAGGGATGAAAGCAAGCAAAACTGTTGAAACCATTCTCAATTCAGGAAGGAAGTCTAGTTAATTGTTACTAGTGCAGTATTTATTCACGATTATTGAGCTTTGCATAGAGTTTGAAGTGGCTTAAACTTTTTAAGACTGATTCAATCCGAGCAGGCTGCTTTGCTTGCCAAAACAAAAACCCAAGAACTATACGCTGAAAAACTTCTTTCAGTGGCTTTAAGAGAAACTTCTCTAAGACATTTTCTTCAGTTTTGCTCTCTGTTTGTCCACTTGGACTCCCAAACTGTCCAGCAGAGTTGAGCAATGTGACACCAACAACTTGCTCAGGCAAGTCTGCAGCTGAAACCAATGTAGTAAATCCCCCAAGACTGAAAATAACCGTAGCCAACAATTTCAAGATCTAACTTGTAAAAAACACTTAAACAGGTCACAAGATGCATCTGCTGAACTCAAATGTATAAGAGCACTTAAGCAGAGTTGAGCAATGTGACACCAACAACTTGTTGGAGTAGGTTTTCAGGGATCAAAAGAACATTAAGGGAACTAGTCGTCGACGCACGTTAGGCATACAAATTGTTACTTTTTAATTTATGGCTTATATTAAGTGTGGGCGCTAAACACTCTTTTCATAGATAGATCTTAACGCAGATGCAAGAAATGCATACAGAATAATACCAAAACTACACACAATGATCATATTAGAGAGTTCTTAAGCACAAATTATACTCATAAATATGTTTTTAACAACTTAAGATTCAAACCATGTTAAGCGCTCGAGGGAAGTAATTAAACTCAGGACTAAATTTACCAAGATTTAAACCAAGTTGTCAGCTTAAGACCCCACCGACCTTCAACTTGAACTTCCATTTTGTTGAATAGAATAAAGTAACACAACTTGGTTATTTATTTATAATCATGTCTCTGACTTTTACTACTCATATGGAATTTCCTATCATCTTTAAGTGCTAAGTTAAGCTAAACACGTTATGATTATTCGCATGAATTAGAAATTCTAAGTGAGGAATTTCATCAAACAATGATAGGGCAACTCCTGTCTTGAATTGAATAGAGATTGTTACCAACAACACCAATCAAATACGTGCAATTGTAATTGAAATCGATATATAGATTTTGAAATCTAAAGAAAGAGAAAGGATGGAAGTTGCAGAGAAGATCCTTACATTCGATTTTGATTGAAAGTGAGATCTAGACGAAGAGATTGAAGAGAGGGATCACGAATGAATGAAAGAGAATATCAGGTTAGAGACATGAAACCCTGACCACGTAGAGGAACCTTTCTGTTCTGCAAGTGTAGAGTGAGTAAAACGGTGTGGTGAAGAAGATGAAGTGCGACTGAAGAAGGAGAACTGTGTAGTCCATGTTAATTGTTGATGAAAACCATCTCCACCTCCAAAATTTTGAGGGAGCCTGGTCGGTCTTGTGACCTGTTTAGTGGCTCAATGTGACTTGGGGGCTATTCGGCCTAGAGAGGAAGGCGGTGGTGGGCAGCTTGTGGTGGCAAGAGAGAGGAAGGGGAAGGGAGATGCATCCGGTGGTGGGGTGGTGAACTCAGAGAAGCAATCACGAACTCAGATGAACTCAAAGATGTTGCGCTGTGATTTGGGGACGACAGAGTGAGAGGAGACGTGGGTTTGAGTTTTGATAAAATGGGTTTGAGTTTACGCGACGAAGCCTTCATCGCTATATATCAGAGAATTCGTCGCTCCAGTATTCAAAATTTCACCCCCAATTTTTTTGCCGCCAGAAATATTCTAATTTCGTGCGAAATATTTCACCCCAATTTTTTTGCCGCCAGAAATATTTTAAGGGGGGAGCATTTTGTGAGACGAAATATTCTAATTTCGTCGCACAAACATCACATTTGTTTGTTTTAGAGAAATTTTTTTATATCATTATTTAATTAATTAATTGAACTTCGACATTCATTTAACAAATTTATGGTAAAAAATTCATAGTACATTAACAAATTTAATTAAATGAACTAACAAACTACATAATATTATTAACATCTTGTAAACGACCTAACAAATTATATTCCTTCAAATGTATTTAATCTGAATCAGTAGAGTAATCACTTTCGACTTCTTCTTCAAATTCATCTGACATGGTTGCCTCAGATTCTCCAAAAACTCCATCTTTTGCAGGTGATACCTCAACATCATATTCGTCATCAATCGGAGGAAGTTCAACAAATAACTCAAATGGCTGTTGGATAATGGGAATGCTTGAAGATGAATTCTCTTGATCAGCGGTGTCGTCATCACTGTGGTCATCAGAAGCCTTTTCAGGAATGTCCCATATACTTCTGTGTTGGATCGTCTGGACTACTTTCCATCCACCACTGGCTTTAGGATCATCTAGATAAAAAAACATCAATGTCCTTTCCGGGATGACCGGGAATTAATAAAGTCATCATTGTAAATTCTTTTTTCATACCGGGATGACCGGGAATTAATAAAGTCATCATTGTAAATTCTTTTTTCATACTCATCCAAGGGGGCAAGTTATAAGGAACAACAACAACAGGCTAGGTGCTGTGAGTAGAGCTCATATTCCCGAACGGATTAAATCCATCAGTTGCAAGCCCCAATCTGACATTGCGCGGGTCTTCTGCAAAATCGGGATACATAGTATCGAATGCTTTCCAAGCCTCTCCATCAGCAGGATGTCTCAAAAAATCATCATCAACCCTTCCTTCCTTGTGCCATCTCATATGACTCGCAGTGTGCGTCGACATGTACAGTCGCTGCAATCTGGGCTTCAGTGGAAGATAACGCAAAACCTTTTGTGGAATTTTCTTCGTTTTATTACCAGAATTAGGCTTATATCTTGGCTCATTGCACACATGGCATGCATCCATCCCTTCAATTTCCTTATAAAATAATGCACAGTTGTATTTGCAAGCATGAATCTTTTGATACCCCAAACCAAGACCACTCAACAATTTCTGCGCGTTACGATAATCCTCAGGCAAAACGTTTTCCTTCGGAAGCATCCGCTTCATAATTCCCATTAAATGAGAAAAACACTTATTCGACATATGATGTTTCACTTTGCAATGCATCAACTCCACAATGGCAGTAAGCAGGGAGAACTCTATGCAATCGGGGTATAATGCTTGTTGGGCTTGTTTCAACAGTCTTTCATAGTTTTCTAACTCTTCACTTTGCATCATGTTGGGAGGTACGGTATCTCCTACCATATCATCAATGCCATCTTCGTTCATCGATGCACATGGATAAGTGTCATTTATTATACCCATAACTTGGTCATTATCATTCATGGACGTTTCTTCAATGTGCGGCACAAGTGGCTGGGAATTCGATGAAGTCGAACCAAATTCTCGTTGCTCCCCATGATAAATCCACCTCATATAATTTTGAATCATCCCATACCTCTCCAAATGATATCGAACCATATTGAATGTCTGCCACAAACAATTGTTACAACATTTACATGGACACTTGATATGATTCGTCGTACCAGTGACATGTGCCCTTGCAAACTCAATGAAGCTCTCGATCCCATTTAAATATTCATCACATCATTTGTCCTGATTTTGTATCCACTGTCTTTCCATTACGCCTGTTTTCAGTTTATAAACAAAACATGAGAATTCAAGAGAGTTAACGACACTAATGCGATTAGGTTTCAATGTGGAAAAATTTCAGCAGCATCTCAATTACAATTCTTCAAGTGGACGATGTAGATATTATTAATTAATAAATATCTAGTATGCACTCGAAAAACAATGTGAGACACTCCCAAAAATCCACATGATAGCAACCTAATTTCATGAAATTTCAAAAAATAAAAAAAATTAGCAATTTCCTCACCGTTCTCCAAGTGAAAGAGAGAGACGATTGGAGGTGTGGCCAGCACCGGCAATGCAAAGAGAAGACGAAGCCTAATTAAGTGCTGGAAGCTTGGAGTATATAGTGAGAGAAATCAATCGAGCAGAGAAAAAGAATAAAATGAGAGGAGAAAATAGTGAAAAACGCAGATCTGATTATTCTAATTCGTGGAGAAGATGAACAGGTCAGAGCTTGTGCAACGACACCGTTCGTCGCCCTGGGATGTTTTAGGCGATGAACCTGCTCGCTTGACGCGACGAATCTTGGTTGTGAATACTTTATGCGACGAAGTTTTCCTGTTCGCCACGTAAGATATTTTTAGGCGACGACAACGTTTGTCGCCCTAGGATGTTCAAGTTGGTCGTTCAAAGTGGCCGACACATAGCAATAGGTATTTTTGGGTGACAACATTATTTCGTTGCTTAAATTTTAGGCGACAAAGGCTTCCTGTTCGTCGCGTAAGATATTTGTAGACGAAGGTTTCCTGTTCGTCGTGTAAGATATTTGCTGTGACGAAGGTTTCCAGTGCGTCGCGTAAGATATTTGATGCGACGACGGTTTCCAAGTCGTCGCATAAGATATTTTTATGCGACCAAACAGTGTGTCGCCCGAGGATATTCAAGTTGGTCGTTCAAAGTGGTTGACACGTAGCCTTAGGTATTTTAGGGTGACAAAATATTTGGTTTTAAGCGACGACACGTTGTCACATATTAGGTATGCGATGAAGGCTTTAACTTCGTCGCGAAAGAAGTTTTGACGTGACGAAACAGTTCGTCGTGTTAAGTAGTTAGCTATTTTTTGTAATTGCGTGACGAAATTAAATATGTCGTCGCGCCAGGATAATGTTGAGCGACAAAACTTCCCTCATCGCGCTATGAGTCGTCGTAAAAGGGGATTTTTTTAGTAGTGGTCTAGGTCGTTCGTTGCGATGAAGAATATGAGAAGATGTGTTTAAGTGTGGAGAAGGAGAAGATAATGGCAAGGAAGATGTTGTTGGGTTTGATGATGATGGTGAGAGATCATGAGAAGAGTGAGATGGAGGAGAAGGTGTCTCGGTTGATGAGTTAGGGGTAGATGATGAAATTGGAATTGGAATATCATTGAAGTTGGGAGATATGGAAGGTAGAGTGATTGACGGTGAAGAATTTGATGAAGTGAGAGTGGAAAAAGGAAATGTACTTTCATGGAAAACAACATCATGGCTAGTGAAGAACTGTCGAGTTGTAGGATCATAAACTCAATAGCTTTTTTACCAGAAGGATATCCAACAAAAATCCATCGACGAGCTCTTGGTGAAAATTTGGCCAAAGGTTGCAAGTTGGTGGCATAACAAAGACAACCGAAAGTGCATAGGTGTGTATATGTGGGAGGTTTGCCATATAAGAGCTCATATGGTGATTTATGGTTCAAAACTGGGGTAGGAAGTTGATTTATGAGATAAGTGGCAGTGAGTGAACTTTCATCTCAGAATTTCAATGGTAAATTTGCTTGAAATCTCAAGGCACGACCGACGTTGAAAAGGTGTCGATGTTTTCTTTCGACAACACCATTTTTTTGAGGTGTGTGTGGACATGAACTTTGGATGGATGTCCTAGTCTTTTATGCCAAATAGCTGCTGATAGGAAAAAGATTTGATAAGAGGTTGGTAAAGGCGGATGCAACTCTGATTGTGATATAAGATAGTGATGCTGGGCAGAATAGCGATTATTCTGCAGGCTAATAGTAACAGATAATTGACAGGGAAGAACACAAGATGATAGCCCAAAACACAGAGAAATACTCTAATGTTCAATTAAAATTATCAAATCAAAAGTCTGTTTAAAATCAGCCTACAAGCCGGACTTTATAGCTAAAACTCATTAATATTGGAATTTTACCAAAAATGGCAACACCCCAATAATCATGCTAAAACGAAATACGTAATAAAAAAAATAATCTGCCAAGAATCTGGCCCAAATCGGATTCAGAATCATTTTCTAAATTATAATTGAAATATTAATATAAACTACTAAAATTAACAAGCAGTCTATTCCTAAAAGAAAATAATGTTTAATCCTAAAAGGAAACTAAAAGACTCATAATTAAATTGAAAGAGTGCGAATAAGTTATTTAGTAAATAACTTTGAGAGAAAATTAGGAACCCTAGAAACCTAAATTAGAAACTCAAGAAACCCAAATTTAGGAATCCTAGAGACCCTCATGCATCAGATAGTACAATCACTTACTCTGTTTCCCCAGGCCAATCATCCTCTTCATAGCTAGGTTCTGCAATATACAAAAAGTAGGAAATAAGTGAATGGAATAATTGAGGGAAGATGTGAGTTGACTGACAGAAAGAAGGTTCGCATGAAATGAGGGTGCACAAAGAACATCATGAACACGCAATTTTTGTGTAATATGTGCAGAACCAACACTTGTGATTTTTTCATAAGAACCATTTGGTAAGGTGACTTGAGAAAACATAGGAACATTGATTTTATCTATGATTGAAGTAGCTATATGATTTGTAGCACCACTATCAATGATCCAATGAAAAGACTTGAAATTTTGGGATGTGGATGATGAACAAAATGGAGTAGAGTTACATGTATAATTGGCTAAAACAGTGGATTTTTCTTTTCGAAAAAAAAAGCTTTGATTTGTGAGAATTCTTCAGGAGTGAATTGAATAGGTTGATCAGAAGTTTGGGCGGCCTTGGTGACTGTGTGAGATGATTCAACTCCCGTTTGATTTGCAGAAACCTTTCGAGCTCGATTTGGAGGTTGTACATCCTTGCCGTGAAGTTTGTGTCCAATGGGAAATCCAATCAAATAAAAGCATTTCTCCACTGTATGTGTAGTTCCATCACAATAGGTACAATGAGGCAGTTTCTTAGACCCTTGTGTCTTTGATGAGCTAGGCGTCCAAGTCTGAGAAGAATTTTTTCATTGTGAAGCAGAATCTGATTGATTGACATTCATAGCATGAATTTGTTCAGTAATCTTGTGTTCAGCTAGTCTTATTTGTTTTTCTTCCTCATATAAAAGCGAATATGTTTTCTTAACAGTTGGTAAAAGTTGCATAAGCATAATTTGACCTCTAACAGCTGAATATGTCTCATTTAAGCCGATAAGAGACTGTCCAATGTTCACCCTTTCTTCTTTGTCTGACAGTTGCTTGAGTCCTCCACAAGTGCATGGAATAGTTGGACCACACATTTTCAACTCATCCCATAACATTTTTTTTTATCTTGGTGTAATATATGTGAAAATGAAATATTGATTTTTTTTTTTTTGAAAGGCAAGCGCGGGGTGTAAATGGGCTCCCCAGACCACAGAAAAAAAAACCATTACAAGTTGCATTCGAAGGTACGTTCACTCGTTACAGCATCCATAGGACAATATACTTGCTTCAAATCTTCAACAAAGAACCTAATTAGTACTAGAATCACCGTCTCCAAGTTGGGGAGTAACCCTGCAAAATGTTCTGCTACTAAAGTAGTTGCATGAGAGACCTGCCGTAACTTTTTTTCCTCATAAGTAACAATCAATCCTTTAATCACTCTCATGACGTGATTTATACCTATTGTTGGTCCCAGGATGTATGAGAAGTCGTCGTAAGGATACGAACCACAATGAATCATGATATAAAAACCATTGAATGCTAGCACTAATCTAGCATCCATACAAGGTTCTAATAAACATTTGCATTCTACTTGTATTTGCATCATCAGTTACCTGAATTTAGGATTTGTCTTCTTGCTTCGAGAGGACCTTCGAGGAACATATGTCGTGGGAGACTGTATTGTGGGAAACTCACGTTCTTCTTCACTAGTGTTTTGCCCCACCTGTGGTGCTGCCTCTGCAAGGGAAGCTTGAATTTCAGCGACCCATGCATCCATGCCTAATTTTGCAATTGCTGATTGTACAACGTTAACTTCTTGGGGTGTTAGGCAATCCATGATCGTTGTGGGAATATCATCGGTTGCGCGAAGCACCTCCACTACCTGCATTGGGTTGTCCTCTGAGTTAGCTATGGGGGTAGACAGACCTGGCTCTGCTGCTACTTCAGCGTCTGAATCCCCAGCCTGAATCGCCGTTTCAATCCCATTGGGTGAGTAACCGGCATCCCTACAATCATCCCTGAATTCTTTTAAGTGTTGCTCCTGAACAACAACAACCACACTTTGCTGTTCTTTGAGGTGCTGCTCTTCACCCCGTGTACCTGTTTGTTCAGCCTCATGCAGCACAATGAAATATTGATTTTGCTTTAACTCCACAATGGAACGTTGAATCTGATAGTGATGAGAAAAATCACCTTGTGAGAATCGTTCTTGTAGATCCAACTAGATTTCAGAAGGAGGTTCCACATAGAGGACACTATTGGCAAGATCTTCATTTAAGGAACTAAGAATCCAAGAGAGAACCATATCACTGCATCGTTGCCACAGTGAATATTTAGGATCAGATTCACTTGGTGTAGGTATAGTCCCTTTTATGAGTCCCAATTTGTTTTTGGCACTAAGACTCACCAACATGGAACGCCTCCACATAGCATAGTTGATTTCATCAAGAACCTTTGGCACAAGAATCATATTTGGATGATCTGATGCATGGATAAAAAGATGATCATATGGGTCAATGGTGAAAAAAGACATGGTTTGATGAGTAGTATTTTGGTTTACTTGGTTAATGGTTTTGTTGGTGTTGGGAGTGTTTTGGATGACACTTATTGAATCAGTATCCTCCATACAAATTTGCGAAAGTTTGGTAGAGACGTTAGGATCAACGCTCTGATACCATGAAAACTTAATGATGAGAAAATGTATTTTTGTTTATAGATGTTGATCATTACAATGATGATATATATACATGTATAGAATAAAGTCTACATAGAAAAAGATTATTCTAAGGAGCTATACATAGGAGTAGATTATTTTGTGTCTGTAAAGCTGAGATCTTTACAGAATATTCTGAGATATTCACAGAATATGCTGAATATCAAATCAAATTTCAACAAAACATGTTGTGATCTTCAGAATAGGTTGAATATCCAAACAAATTTCGACATCATTCGCAGGACCATTGCTGCCCCAATACCTTCTTAATATTTAGAATCCCAAAGAGAACAGGGTATATGTTACTAGTGTACCCTGCAATAAAAACTAGTCGAACAAAACATATAACCTGGTGCTAAGAAAAACTTAGAAAGAGTATATCACTGTCCAAATGTCATTCCCAGTTTCAGATTCAGGGGTAATTCGCAGCCTAAAAGAAGCTAACATTTGAATGTATTATCATCTGCACTATAAAATACAGATGAACTCAAAAACTTAATATGGGTTTGTGCCTATTTTCTAATTTTCAGAAAATGTGATGTAAAACTCTTTAAATTACATTCCGCAAAACCTGTCTGTGCTATAAGAAGAAAAGAAAAAATGCAAATCATTCTGAAAAGCAATAGTTTTCATGTTGATTTACATATAAAGATAAATCGATGATGATAATAATCAGTAGGAAATTGTCATAATCAACTGATTTTCTGATTGTGCGATTGTGTAATTGTGTTAGTGTCATGATCATCGATGTCAGTTTGCTCAAAACTCAGACCATATAATGGTACTATTAGCCGACTAGTTGATGGTGCATCACCACATAAAGTATTGAACGATGTGTTTTGCTCATCAACTTAACCACTCCGAATCGTCTTCCTCCAAAATAATCTAACTTAAAAGTGTGCAATCAGGTAAACTGAGACTTAGCTTATACTAAATCTTAAAGCATGTGTTAATTGAATATAATAACATTTCAGAGGTTTTAGATAAGTTTACTGGAAAAATACTTTGTAGTTTGGACTTTGGTTTTCTGCTATCCATTGTAATGTTAAAATATAGCGAAACTTTTATTGAAATTAGAGCATTGAAACTTGAAAAACGTGTTACTGTCGTAATGCCAAAACCTGTGGCTGATAAAAGCCATTATCCATACGCGTCGCGCCAAACTACATTATTTGCCAAAGACTAAACTTTATGAAATATCTCCCTAGACTAATGTCATGTTCTCTTTATAAAAAAAGAAAACATCCATTCCACAAACCAAATTAACCCAAACACCACAGGGAACCCAAATCACAACCACTCATGGAAGATCAACACCACCACCTGACCATCCTTCCAATCCCTGGATTAGGCCACCTGATCCCTATACTCGAATTCGCAAGGCGCCTCGTCGAGCTTCATCCATCCTTTCGCGTCACTTTCCTCCTCCTCATCCCAAACGAGGCTGTATCCGCCCTCCTCCACTCGTCCACCTTCCCTTCCTCCATCCGCTTCTTCAACCTCCCTCCGCTTGACATAGCGTCTTTCCAACCCACTGATCCACTCACCCTTGTCACTCTAGCCATGAAAGCCACCCTCCCCGCCATCGAAAGTTTCCTTGTTTCCGAGTGTCAAGCCTCAAAATCGAAACAAATCTTCCTAGTGGACTTATTCGCAACCGAGCCTCTAAACATCGCTACTAAGTTGTCAATTCCTAGCTACGTCTTCTTCTCCTCCACAGCCCAGCTCCTCTCCTTCATGCTCTACCTCCCGGTACTCGACCAGGAAGTAGAAGGCGAGTTCGTTGACCTCCAAGAACCTATTCAAATCCCGGGTTGTACACCAATTCACCCACCAGATATCGTTCACACGGTTGTGAGCCGGAAGGTTAGTATGTATACATCGTTCCTCTACCACGCAAACCAGTACAGTAAGGCTGACGGGATTGTACTAAACTCTAGTCCTGATCTTGAGCCAATATCAATCAAAGCGTTACAAGAACATGCGGTGTTCAAGCAGCTAAAAGCACCTCAAGTCTTCCCTATTGGCCCAATTATAAGAAATAACAAATCGGATACAAAACACGAGTGCATCACTTGGCTCGACGACCAACCTGCAGATTCAGTAGTCTATGTCTCATTCGGAAGTCACGGGTATTTACCTACTGAGCAGATTGCTGAGTTGGCTCACGGGCTAGAACTTAGCGAAAAACGATTCATTTGGGTCATCAAGAGGGCTGTGGAGGATGTTGAAGAAGATGGTGATCCATTTGTTCATTTGCCGGAAGGGTTCTTGGAGAGGACAAGTGGAAGAGGGATGGTCGTCGCAAAGTGGGTCCCACAAATCGATATACTTAGCCATGCTGCAGTAGGAGGGTTCTTATCACACTGTGGATGGAATTCAATACTGGAAAGTATGGTACATGGGGTACCAATGCTAACTTGGCCTTTGTCGGCGGAGCAAAAGATGAACGCGACTATGTTGATTAACGAATGTGGGGTGGCGGTGAGGGTGGTTGAAATGAAGAAGGAGGAGGTTGAGAGGGTGGTGAGGTTGGTCATTGAAGGTGAAGAGGGGAAGAAGTTGAGAGGAAGAACTAGGGACATGAAGAAGAAGGTTTTGAGAGGTTTAGAGGAAGGTGGGTGCTCTTACAATTCATTCTCTCAATTGGTGGCAGAATGGATGACTTCAGGTACTAAAAATGTTTGAAATGTTGATATGTTCTTTCTTGTAGACTATATGCAATCAAGGAAAATTTGATTAGTTAATGTATAATGTATTGTTATCATGTTCTCTTAGTCCAATTATGCAATTATTTAGTAACAAAACCACATTGAAAAGGCCGCAACATCTAATAAACAATGTTTAGTGCTTTGTTCTTTTGAAGTTTGAAACTAATTGTTACAAAGCAACTCGGAAACAAACATCTGATAACAACTATAATATTAGCTACTGTGAGCATCCACAGTACGTGAGCGAGTCACAGAGATTGAGATGGCCGTGTTTTCCCATCATTTCCAAGTCGCCCAACCCGTCATTGGATTTTGAAGCCAGCCCTAAACCCAATTGATATCGGGATTGCTTGATAAATTGCCAACTCTCTAAAAGCTCGAACTTGTAGAGAAGGTGAATCCAATCATATATCAAGCGGAAACGAGAGCGGAGTCCTGGGATTATAACTATATCGGTGGGTACCAATTGTACAACTACACCGTAAATTCACACGGTACTACCGTGGATAAGTACATAGGCAATTTTAGGCCCATAGATAATTGGAGTGGGTTTAATATTCCAACACTTGCGCTGGACGAGACTCAAACCCACGACCTCCGAGGACCAATGCTCTGATACCATGATAAATTGCCAACTCTCTAAAAGCTCGAACTTGTAGAGAAGGTGAATCCAATCATATATCAAGCGGAAGCGAGAGCGGAGTCTTGGGATTATAACTATATCGGTGGGTACCAATTGTACACAACTACACCGTAAATTCACACGGTACTACTGTGGACCTCCGAGGACCAATGCTCTGATACCATGATAAATTGCCAACTCTCTAAAAGCTCGAACTTGTAGAGAAGATGAATCCAATCATATCAAGCGGAAGCGAGAGCGGAGTCGTGGGATTATAACTATATCGATGGATACCAATTGTACAACTACACCGTAAATTCACACGGTACTACCGTGGATAAGTACATAGACAATTTTAGGCCCATGGATAATTGGAGTGGGTTTAATATTCCAACACTGCTGCTTCGTTGCTGCCCCAGTACCTTCTTATTTTAGAACTTAGAAGTAGACTACTGGATGTAGGTTCCCCGGTTCCATCTTGCCAGCACAATTGCTAACCCTAGCTCTAAGGGATAACATTCCGACGTGACTAAAGTCCACTCCACCCATTGTCCATACGTAAGAGTCTCACTTAATTTGATCTTAAAAAAATTTCATTAAAACATGTTGCATTCCTTTTCTTCTCGTACCCGATATACTACTTACTCTTGGTGGACACTCCCTTGCCAGAGAATGCAAAGCTGTTTGAAACCTATGGACAGCAGAAGTGGATTACTGGGTAGCCTCAATAAACACAACTATATATTGGCGCATTAAAGTTAATCAACATTGTTGATTCACCAAATACACTATGGTTTTACCTATAACAATAACATCATGGATTATATGGCTAATATAAACTTCCCAATTCTGGCTTCAATTTCATACTGTTTATAGATCAGTATCAAATATAATGTATCAATGTATTTCCATGAATGCCTTACAAGTTACCAAATAATCAAAGACATCTTACCTTATTTGGTTTGCCCATTAAGTGATGATTTGAAAGAAAAGATATCTCTAATTTTAGCCTAATAATAATGCCTATAAATTAATCTCATCACAAAATCAATTTTCTTGTGCATTTGCTCATCAATGGAGACCCCAAACCTTCATGTTGCAATCCTAGCAAGTCCAGGGATGGGTCATATAACACCATGTTTAGAGCTTGCAAAGACTCTTGTTTCCCAACACAATGTAGAAGTCACCTTGTTTGTTCCCACAACTCATGAATCGACAACACAAACAAAAAAAAACCTTCAATCACTCACACTTCCTCAACATCTTCATCTCATCACTCTCCCCTCTATTGACATCTCTAACATTGTCCTTGATCTAGCATCTAGCATCACCTACATTGTCAAGGAATCGATCCCCACCGTCCGCTCAGCCATCCTTGAGTCCCCACACCCACCTACAGTGCTCATTGTTGATGTTTTTGGTACTCAGGGGTTTGATGTTGCTGATGAGCTTGGAATGGGGAAGTATCTTTTTTTCACTTCTAATGCAATAGTACTTGCTTATATGGCCTACTTGCCTAACCTACTTGGCCAGACCGGAGGCAATTTGAGTAAACTCGAGTTCATCCGAGTCCCGGGTTGTGAACCTGTTCGAGTTGAAGACATTGGTGGGTATATGCTTGATCAAGACAGTGATGCTGTCAAGTGTATGTTGGGACATATACGTAGATATGCTCAGGCGTCCGTTATTTTGGTTAACACCTTTGATGACCTCGAAAAGGGTACGGTTCAATCACTACGAGATGAGATAATCCGAAGGCAGATACCTATTCCACCTGTCTATCCAGTTGGGCCTTTAAGTAGGAAGCCCACGGGTAATAACAAATCCGATTGTCTGACGTGGCTGGACTCGCAACCTTTAGATTCAGTGCTATTTGTTTCATTCGGAAGTGGAGGATCCTTGTCAGCTGAGCAGACAATTGAGTTGGCGCAAGGACTGGAGCTGAGTCAGAAACGCTTCTTATGGGCCATTCGTCAGCCCCAGGACATTGCTAACGCTGCTTACTTGTCTAACGGTAATGCACCCAATGACCCATCCGTTTACCTACCAGACGGGTTCTTGACCCGAACCAAGGATGTAGGACTAGTAGTCCCAGATTGGGTTCCACAAGTGGAAGTCTTGAACCATCCATCAATAGGAGCATTTTTATCACACTGTGGATGGAATTCGACACTTGAAAGTATACTACATGGGGTGCCTTTGATCACTTGGCCATTACATGCAGAGCAGCATTGGAACGCCTTGTTGCTGGCCCAAGAACTCAGTGTGGCAATTAGATTGAGAGTTGGATCAGAAAATGGTGTTATTAAACGCGATGAGATTGAAAAAACAATCAGATTGATGATGGAAGGTGAGGAAGGAAAGGTTATGAAGAATGCAGCAAAGAAACTCAAATGCAATGCAACAAGAGCTGTGGAAAAAGGTGGGCAATCATATAACTCACTCTCTGAGCTTGTCGAGAAATGGAAAATCAAGTAGAAGAAAAAAAAAAAAACTTTATTTTGATATTTACGCATAATATGCAGAACTGGGGAATCAGTGTGTGTATAATCCACATTAGGTCAAACTAGTTTGAGCAAGAAAGTGGAACAGAGTTATCTGATTTTTAGCTTTTATGTTTTAAAAAATTCTGAACTATTCAATTTTACAAATCATACTCTCTCTGGATACATGAGAAAGAGGAGATTAGCATCGCCACTGCACGAGAATAGTACGCATTTAAATTGAGAAATGGGTCGAAATTTAGAAGTTACTTTCTAGTTGCTAAGTTTTGAACTTTTGCTTTTAATTAGAAGAAACAAACAATCTAAACTCTAAGGGCGTGTTTGGTTCACTACAAGAAAAATTGTGATCAATAGCGTTTAAAAACCGCTATGGTAGGATACCATAGCGGTTTAGTAACCGCTATGACAGCCGGCGCTATAATAGACCCAGGGGATATTATAGCGGTTTTAAAACGCTATGGTAAGTTCGGCTTTTATAGCGTTTCAAAACCGCTATGGTAGCCTCTTCCATAGCGTTTTAAGAACGCTATAGTAGACTCTAAAACCGCTATGGTAGACTTTACCATAGCGTTTTATGGTAAGTATACATAGCAAATTTTTTTTTTTTTTACTATCAAATGACTTTTTATTACATCTTATCATGTATGCATTAGCCTGAGCACTCGAAATTCATTGTGACAAAGACAAGAAACACCATGTTGGTGATCAAGCAAAAGAAAATAAAATGTATTATTTTCACTTCCTTTTGCTAAAAGAATTGTTGAATGATCTAAACATTTTTGTGATGATGAATGTACATAATGTTTCAAGGGAAAAAAAGGGAACGAAAGCAACGACATAATTTTTGTGATGATGAATGTACATAATGTACAAACTCTTATTAATCTACACCTGCAACAACAACAACGACAGCTGCAGAAACAACAACATCAACAGCAACAGCAACAGCAACAGGGGCTATCGACAGCAACAACAGCAACGATAGCAACGATAGCAACGACAGCAACAGCAACAGCAGCAGCAGCAGCAGCAGATAGCAGCAGCAGCTAGCAGCAGCAGCAGCCATACTAGAGAAGGCAAATCAATGAAGGCAAATCCACGAGAAGGGTCGGAACTTCGTTCTTTTATTACACGCACATGACGAAGGGGTCCCCATTCAGCCTAACAATAGCAACAAATCAGAAACCAAATGACATACAAGCATAAAAGCTATGCTTACAAACATTTAAAAAAAAGAATGAAAATAACAATGGTGTGGGAGAAGTCAACTAAAAACCCCACTTATATGGGGACATGTAAATACATATATATAATAATAATATTACGTGGAAACTAGGAATGAAAACCCGTTTCAGACATGTTGTAGACAACCTATATAAGAAGTCGTTATCTTAAATAGATTTGTATTTCTTGTACAAGAACCCCAAAAAAAGAGGAAAAGGAATTAATGCATCACCTTAAGTGTAGTATGCTGAGACATAAGCTGCTCGTACTCGCTTCTGACACGAGTAAGTTCAGCTTTGAGGGTGTTATTTTCTTCTTCTAAGACTTCTACACATTGGGCCAGCTTGTCACATTATGCCTGAAAACAAAACAACAGATATATGTAAAGAACTAATAACTCAAAGTAAGCCAACAAGAAGTAACCGTGTGAACCTAGCTATTATCCATTTTCTTATTTATGTTTCAGTCCTAGCTATTACCCTTCTACTATAAGCTTCCCACTAAACATTTGTTCCTCATGATGGAAGTGACTGAATATTGCTGAAAGTCAAGTCGTACATACAGACCTAGTTTTCTATCACATGAAGACACTATATCATTTTTTCATAGGCTATGACAAAAAACATAAACTTTCTCCATAGATGTTTTTCAAGCCAAGCCAACAAGCTTCTCGCTGACTTCCCACACTTTCCTGGCCTTCTCTACATCACTAGCTTCTTCTGATAACTGATTTTCGATATAAGCTGAGTTCTTGTTCCAGCTCCAGTATACACCTGACTTAGTCAAGCTTGGATCACTAACCACCTGCCATTACACAATTAATTAAAATCACCAAAAACATGCAGAACTCAATTAAGTTGATCTAAATTGTATCTGATGTTTTCTCTTACCTATGTAAGTCTCTTGCCAACATCTTTAACCTTTGGTGATATACTTTTGGAAGGGAGGGAATAGAAGTCTGAACAGGGGAATGTGCTCCCTGAATAAGCTTGTTGTAGCGATGAATCCAGGGTATAGAGAAGCAAAGGTAATGCCAGTTTCCTCATGGAAACGCCTATGGAACTCCTGCATCGTAAGCATGTTGCAGACCTTGCTATCCTTGTAGGCCTTGGCACCGTCAAATTCCCCTCCATCAATCATGGATGAACTGTTCAACCCATTTAAACCTCCTGCTAGCCCCCTCAAGTCTCCAAGCTTTGCCTTTGGAGGCACATTACCGGCCAACATGTTTGTGTTACCTACAGTCAGAAAAGTGGTTAATTCAAAGAACTTGGGGAAGTTTTACTCGATTCTTGTACTGTGTTGTAAAGTAGTATACCAGTAATTGAGCCAACAATAATGAGACGCTTACCTGGCAGCTCCAGTTGATCTGCAGCAGTCACTCCTAATTGCTCAATCAATCTACCTTGAACCCCTAACCCAGGATTGCCTATCAAACCCTTGCTCAGAGATCCATGTTTCATAGCCTTCTTTACATCATTCCACTCAGATGATTCTGTCCCAATATACGACTTACCAACCATGTCAGAATTCCTGGAAGGCATAGTTTCATTTCTGCCAATGGACAACTGCTCAAACAATGTCCCAGATTGAGATCTATGAGACAGCTGATCACTGCTTAACTGAGCACTCCTATCCAAATTTACCAATTGATCATGCATAAAGCTGCCGAAATTGGAGTCTCGAGGCCCATCCGTGAAGGAACTGCCAGATCTGTCCATAGACCATAGCTCACCATTATGCCAGTCTTCTTCTACTCCTGCTTGCGGCTTTGATGCCATTGAAAACTGCCTTGCCAGCAGTTGCTCTTGCTGAAGACGGAGCTGCTGATTCAGAGATGTCTGACCACGCTTTGCACCTGATAAATGATCCAGCAAATCAACATAATGTTCTTATTGGTTGCAACTTCTTTTTTATGTAGAAAATCTTGATGTCGTAAAAATATTCAGGGTATCTAGGGAATAAACTTTATCAACTTACAGGAGTAGGGACAATGACGCTTTGAGCAAACAAATATTGGATTGTAGAACTCCCAAAGCTTCTCATATTCCTCTATGTTCCACGCTCCCTTCATTTTGTCGCCACAACTGTATTGTACGAAGCTCTGAAACCCAGCCATACAGAAATGACATGCAGCTGCTCGTCTTCATCTGTTCATGGTTATGCATGCTGATCATTCGTGCTTCTCAAGTAACCTTAATTCAAACCTAAACTCCAATACAAAGAAAACCCAAGATTTAAATACAAAGAAAATCTTCAAACTTAACCACACACACCACCACCACTACCACAAAAAAGGTAAAATTAACAAAACTACACCTGAACAGGATAAGGATTAGCAAGCATCATAGAGCAGGACAGTATCAGAGTAGACACTCTGGAGATCAGCAGTTGACCAGTTTGATCACAAGTCTCTCTTGCTACCTGACCTCCCAAGGGAGAAGGGGGATCCTTTCCAGGTGAGGGTCATCAACGTTTTGATTCTTTACATTATGAATGTATTATGGCGCGATAATAACACATATGCAGATATGTAGGTTTACAAGAAGAAATATGATTAATAAAATGAAATCTATAATGGGAATAAATAGTTATAATATGCGGGCATGCCTCGATTTTGGTGTAATTTAAAGCACGTATCTGTCACCTCGTACCCAAATTCTACATTAACACAAGTACCCATATTGTCATTAAATAGAAAAGAAAATATTTGTGTTTGTTTTTTTTTTTTTTTTTGGGGGGGGGGGGGGGGGGGGGAGAAGGTAATATATAACAAATAGCACATTACAAACCATTCAAGGAAAATGATATGTCTACAGGAGGTTACAACTTATATAACAGAGAAAAGAGATTATTTACTGAGACAGAAATGATGTGCTACAATCTAGGAGTTAACATCTTAAAAGGACTGCCATGATAACAAAATGCCAGTAAAGGTAGATAATCCAATATCAAACATGTCACTAGCAAGTGCAGAAAACGACAATGTTGTAGTAAAGAGTCGGCAATGGTAGATCATTGAATTATCAAACGGATTTATTCAAAACACAGAAGCATGATCCCATCCATGTGACATGTTTGATATGAACTTACAGATTCAGAATGACCAGTCAAAGAATGGACTAAGCTCCCATCAACAGCATTCCAAACACAGATTCTACAATCTGCATCAAAACAAGCTTGTTTGCATAATGATGGCATAAGGGTGTATGAAAAACATCAGAACATACAAAGGAAAGGAAACAACATACAGAAAAGAAAAGATTTAAAAATAAAAATAAAAAATGGACAGCCGATTCCGTCTGGTTGATCTGAGATTATTGTTCTGTAAAAGTATCAAGTGACGACTGTCATGGCAAGTGTTATCAATTGACCATTTCCTCCAGGTAAACCAACATAAGGGCACTTTGAAATTTCAAATCCTGCAAAGCAGGTAAATGCCAAAAGGCAGCAAAAACAGACTGAACGCACTTCTCACTATGACTTTTCAAACAAGATTAGTGAAGTTTTACCACACTACAATATATCATGAAGCTTCCCACACTGAAAGAATACGCTACAAACTTAGAAGCAAACCTTAATATAGGACTAGAAGTATTCAAATGCAAAATATATTTCAGATGAGTTTAACCTTAAAAGAACAAAGCACAAGACAAACAAGAGATCTTACGAGGCAATTAACATGCAGGTGATCCCAAGCAGTTGAAGTCTATGTCTTTCAATGTAATTTTGAGAGAAAAAATGATCAATTATGAGACAGACTGAGGTGAAGTGTATCTGGAGCCAGCTTATATTCTTCAGAAACCTGAAAAAGTAATAATAATAAATTATCAGTACCATGTAACTATGGCAGGAAATGAATATCCTTGTCCATTATGACAAAGCATAATTGAAACTAAACAATTCTTATAGATGTAAGAAGTAAATATAACTTGTAATTTCTAGCAAATTCACAGTAGTCTATAGATATATCATATATGATCCCAATCATAAAGCCAATAAACAGTTTATGGCTATGGATTTATAATGCAAGAGAAAAATCTCTTATGGAGCTGCATGGCATTTTTTGGTTGCCTTAAGATGCAGTTCAAAGCTGAAAAAGCATGTTGATCCATTACTTCATTTGCGGTAAAAGTCAAGTACACAAGTAAATCATAGGATATGACCCAACTCACATCCTGTTGGATTTATGCAATCAAACCAAAGAAAGGGATGGTTATTTGTTAATCCTGCCTAGGAAATGCCACAAACTACAGTCAAATCATAGGATGATTACGTTTACCTGGCCTAATGCATCCTCTAAATGGCCGCTAACTGAATGGGGAAAATAAGGTTGGAATCATGTGATTGATCTGGTGTATAGGTTGTTTAACAGTTTAGTTTGATCAATGGACCATGGTTGGTCTAGAGTTACATGAAACTTAGAATATGAATGAGTATGAAACATTCCCAGAGACCTACTCAACCCAACATAAAGAACAAATCAACAAGTGAATTTAATGGAACATGAAAAGATGAAACAGAAGATAAGCAATTGTAATGTGTAACCTTGAGATCCTTTCCAAGCTTCCCAAAAAGAGCTAACAGTAGAGTAGACTTTCCCGCACCAGGAGGACCAAGAAGGAGTGTAAGCCTGTCCAGAATAAACACAAAACAGAACAAACAGTTAGTATTTGGACTGTTAGCAAACTAACAATTACTTAAAAACAAAACAGAACACGTAAATCGGAAGTATCTGAACTCATTTACCTTCCTGGTTTAATGATACCGATTATATCATCAAGGATTACCACTGGCTTTTTCTTGCTTTTAAGGATCTTAAGAGAACTCAGTAAGCTCTGCAGAATCAAAATCAGACACCAATTCAGTGAAAAATGTTTAGTTAAATGGACTGCAAATGTGATTCATGTTATTAATTCTAGTAATTGAGAGGTTTCATTTTTTTTTCTTTTTTCCCACTCGCCTCTATCATGTTGAAGGTAGAGTTCACTAGTGTAGGCATCGCTCACACTATCTATGAGTCAAGTCATATATACTAGCTCTATCATAGACAAATCTGATCACCACACAGGCACACACACAAAGAAGTCCTAAATAATAGTATTAACTAGTGGGGAGAAAACCACACACCTGTTCCAAATATTTATATTCTCTAATTTTGTGTTTTTTCTTTTGATTTTTTAGCCCAAGCTAAGGAGCGTGTAAAGACCCTTGTTGTCAAATTGAGATCATCTAACCCATGTAAACTCCCATTTTTATGAATATATCATTTAAAAAAATAAATAAACAAACTCTAAGTTAACATTGATATTTGAATATCTGCAAATAGCCCAAAATGAAAGTATGAAAAAAGTAGTTAACAGACAGAAAAATACTTGGAATTCAAGTTCATTTAGTAAAAGCAAACAATAAAACCTGTATGACAAAAACTGGTAAAGTGATGCAGTGCCGTTCAGTTAACTTATTCCAAAAGAAAACATTAGAGACATACGGAGGAAAAGTTGAATTCTCTTAAAAAAAACCACCTGTTGCATGGGCTAAAGACATCAAGACAGTGGTCGGTGACACATATGGACCAAATGTAATGACAGGATACGAAACTGGAAGAACATAAGAATTGGTTGACCTGGCACACAAACCATTCGCATCTTAAACACGTCAATTTGAAATTCAATATGGAAGAACATAAGAATTGGGTGTACGATGATGAATTGTTAAAAAAAAAAATTATATATATATATAGTTCTCATCCAAAATGACAATCAATCTCTCTAAATGCAACTAAGACATGAGATAGCGGTAGGAGTAAAGCCTCTAATCAGCCGAGAAACATGATCATGATCATGATCAAAATGGTAGATAACTTAAGGTCTGTGATTCTCTTGCACTATACATTCAACTTGCGCAGATTATCAAATGATATGTGCCTAAAAAAGAATGCAATTGTGCAACCATCAAAACAAATGATCAACAACTCGGCTCGCAACCAAATGATCAACAATTCACTGTTGTTTTTAAGTGATACAAGCTACCATCAGCCATGCAGAATGATCTTTGCCCATAATACATCACGATAATTTGCATTATTTAGGACCCTAGCAAAGTATAATGATGATGGCTAAACCAACAGATATATGGTACTGGGCCCTAAACAAGATTTCCAGAATAACTAAACGCATTTTAGACTGGAAAGTAGATTTCTATGAGTTCCTGAATACCTACCAAAAAACGGCAGGACAAAAGCAACACATACAGTTGAAAAGACAAGTCATGTTCGTAAGAGATAAAAGCACCAAGGACTAGTAGAGATTCCTGGGGGTAGCAGCTCCTCCAAACCCCTAGCCAATGGATTCATCAACAATGCATATGTGCTGGAAGTTAAGGATGTCATTGGAAATAAAATGCAAGATATTGTTCAAGCAATAGTCTCAACTAAGTAGTGCTTAAGAATTTTCACAAACAAAAGGATATTTGGTGAAGGGATTGATAACCTGCAAAGAAAACAGGAGCCACAAGTTTCAGAACTATGATAGAAGAGACACGATAGTAATCCAACATGATATTCATTGTAAATCTCAAAAAATTGAGTATTATGACTGGTTAAACTGAAGTTTCATAAACTCTCATTTGTATGACATAAAGAACCAGATTAACAATACTAAAGAACTATATTTAGTGTAGCTTACCATTGAAAACAGTCTGAGTAAAACTACACCCATAAGTAATGAATCCTTCCCCTACTACTTTTTCGTGCAAGGGAGGTTTATCTTCTCCTAGTGCCCATGATGTTAGTCTGCTGAAAACTGATCTTGAATCTTGTTTTGAAAGTACACTCCCATGCTCAGACAACAATGCTTGACTCGCTTCTACATCCTGATTCTGACTTAGAACACTTAAATGTCGAAGACTAGGTACACGAAGAATGTTTGCTAAGTTTGGCGATGCAGTGATTGTGAGAGAACCAATTGTAATAGTAATGACCATTACAATGGTTTAAGTCATTCATGTGTTTGTTCAACACTCTCTGTCTTTTTTATCCTCCTTACCTAACATAGATGTCTCCTCATCCACCATAGATCCAAAATCCATGGTCAATAATTGAGGGAATAACGGTAAAAACACAAATCATTTTCATTCTCATTCTAATTCCTATTCCCATTCCCATTCTCATTACCTATCCCCTTCCATCGAGTAGCAAAACATAGTAATATTCTCATTTCCATTCATATTCTCATTTTCATTCCATTGAGTAACCAAGCATGGCCTAAGAGAAGATATGTGGTGGAATGGGGAATGTCACAAATTATATCCCTACTCACTAAACGACTTGTTTGTTATGTTCTTCACGACTCGGTAGTGGAATTGGGTCGTGCTCGTAGTATTTTGTGAGAAAAAAAAAAAGAAAACCAAAAAGCCGTAGAGAGAAAACAAAAGGCATATGGCACGTCGCTACAGGGCACAACTAAGATAGGTTGCCTGCGGTCCGCTCGGATGATAGCATTTCAATTCATATGATGTAAAAGCATCGATAAGTTCTCCTCAACCTCTGGATTTCTACTTTGCGAGACTAGGAATGGTACAAGCTTCTTATCCTGCATTGATTTCTTAGATGACTTCAACTCAGCCATCTGGAAGGACAAGGGCTTCTTCCTTAGCGCAATCGCTTTCGCTGTAGTATGCTCATCCTTTTCCTTCTGCCCAGTTCCCTGAAAACAACGTTCGATTTTCATGTGTTAAGCATATAGCTAGCATTTGTTCTGAGCAGCTGATGCAGACTTAATGCTTCCCTCGTTTAAGGACCAAGATAACTTGATTGAGATGCAGCGTAGGAGCTAGGAGCCGAGCCTACCTTGTTTTCCCAAACAGGAATGACTACTCTGATTAAATCAGTAGCAACATCCATCCCAGTACCTACTACCAAATTAATGAATTCTTAAACATCCCTCCATCAATTAGTTAGTAGCAAAAGCAGGTGGAGGAGATCCACAACGGTAATCGGATGCCTGGGAACTTCTAACTACCGACTAGTCTAGATAATTATTTCGGATATAATCGGTGAAAGCAATTTATTGACATTCATAAATCAACTTTATTTAACATTCAAGCATATGGTAAACAATAAATTCAGGTATGACAAACTCTAGGAAACCCTATGGTTTCATCTTCGCCTCGGTGTGGGGTCTAGAAGATGATAGTGGAGGAGATCACAACATCAGTGGAGGTGGAATTCATCTCAGCATGAACACGCATCCCGAGAAACTGAGCAAATGCACTGTGGTGGCTCAGAATAAAGGCTGGGGTGCGAATAACCAAACTGCTTTGAAAACAGTTTTCTCCCGCCCGAAAATTGCGCTTTCACGCGTCGGGGAGCTCCCTTGCTGGTTCTTCTTCTTCTCCGGTGAAGCTCCCCTTTAAGAGAGAGAAATAGATGGGTGAAGGAGAGACGAGAGAAGAAGAAAACGGAGGAGATAAACGGGGCGGTGAAGCTCTGTTTCCGCTGCTCTTTTCTGCTCCGGTTGTGCGAGCTGTTTGTTTGGTCAGTGGGATGGTGGTCGATAGAGAGGGAAAGAGGAAAGAAGACTAGATGGCGGAGAGAATAACAAGGGTGGTGGTGGCTCTGTCACGAGAAGGAACAGGGGCGGTGTGTGTTGCGCTGCCTGTGACGGTGGTTGTGTTGAGATGAAGGAACAGGGAGATGGCAGCTGTTGGGCATGCGAAACAGAGTGAGGATGCGCTGGACAGTGGTCGGCGTTGTTATGGTGGTTGGTTAGTGGCAAGAGACAAAGGTCTTTGTGTCTCTGCCAAGGAGGAGAGGAGAGGAGATGAGAGGCGTAGCGGAAAAAAAAAAACGTGGAAGAAGAGATGGCTTTTCTCCAAAAGGGGGAAGACCCAAATAGGGTTCTCCTATTTCATTGTTAGGTTGGGCTTGGGTTTCTAGGCTAGCTTTTTTGGGCTTGGGCTCAGGTTAAATTAGGTAGACTTAGGTTTGTTTGGGTTAGGTTTAGATATGTTACTCTCTACTTTGTACCACCGCTACAATCAACCAATTGATCATTCCTTAAATTGTCGCCTTAATGCGATTTCATCGTTCACGCTCAAATTCCTACAAAGACATGAAAACGAAATAATTAGAATAAAATATAATAATCGAAACACTAACATATATAAATTAAGGGATATATTATGTAATAATTACGTGAATATCAAATACTCCAAACCTATATTTTGCTATTCCTCGAGCAAAACAATAAAAATAAAATTCTAACTCACTTTTGCAGGAATCATCAGTTGCACTTACCTTAAACGTGCAACAAGGCTTTAAACCCCTAGATTAACTCTAGTGGACGAGTTATAGTCTCGTGAGGGTTTCCAGAAATGTTACCCACAAACATTATGACTCAATAAATTTCCAAAATATGGTAACTTGATCACTCTATCTATTATCCTCAGAGTAATAATCTAATTGCCAAAAATTTCAGAAAACAACTAACATTGTCAGAATAATATATCAAAGAGTCTAACAACGATTTAATAATACCCAAAGGTTAAATAAATTTCATCAAATATTTTCAACTTGAAGTGTGTGTGCGTAGCCTTATCAACATAACTTTCTTTTTCTCAGTAAAGATATGACTAGATAACTTTTGGATAGTACACTTCGACTACAAATCTCTCTTGTCACTCAGAAATGAATCACTCAGAGATTGGTTAGTTATCACTCAGTTTATATGTGAGAAAAAAAAATTATGGAAAGACAAACATCTCACATATAATAATCATGAAAAACGGACTTTTAAAAGAATGAAATGAATATGATCTCATGGATAGGAATATCAATTACTCAGAGAATGTTGAATCACACGCCATAGTTCTTGTCTATTTAATCTCCACATATATGAACTAAACCTTTACTTAAGATCAATTAGGTATTTATTAGGTTGTAATGAGGCTAAGATTTTGGCTAACAATAATGAAAAATGATACGAGAAAATTCTCTGAGAATGGATACACCATTTAATAAACACGTTGGGATCTGAAAAATAAACCAATGTTGTACACCATTCATTTTTCTTCCTTCGAAATTCTTCATATATATATATATATTTCGAAGCATCAATCTTTTTTTTTTTTTTTTTTTTTTTTATAAGATCAACGACAGGTTTTTCCCTTCTACCAAATGAAACATTTTAGTCCCAAGAATTCATGGAATATTTAGTTTTAACTCTTTTTCTATTTTCTCGTTCCAAAAATATAACAACCATACACATTCTCAGAGACATTGGGTAAGGATAAAAATAGTATTAGATATTACTCCCTAACTGGAGTAGGTAATGGAGATGGGGTTAGCGAAGAAAAAGTCTATTCAAAGGCTCAAAGGGCTACAAACGGATATTTATCATTAGGTAGGCTAAAAAGGCTAAAGAATGGTTTAAAGAAAAAAAAATGCCTATATCACTTCTTAAGCTCTAGTCGGTATTATGACACCTCAACTAAATAAACCAAGAAGTTCTAGTGTAATAATTCAATTTTAACGTCATTCTCAAATCAATCAATAAAAGAAAAAAGAATAATGAGATCATCAATGAAATAATAAGGACCCAAGAAAAGTCAGAGTTTATTTAATAACCCTCAAGAAAAATAGAATGTCTCGAAACTCACAAGGGTTAAGTCGGCTTTCTAACTAATATCTTACTGATTAACTTCAAATTATGCTAACTCGGCTTATAGTGCTAGAGTGGTCGAGTAAAAAAATATCATGAAATATATTTAACTTAAAGATAATATCAAACCATATGTTTTCCTATTGATATATAAAAGTGACAAGTGAAAGTATGAATTCCTCAAATTTAAAGGCATACTTGAAAGCATATTCTCTTCATTGGAAAGGGGCTTAGATTTTGTATGCATTTTCAAATCGAAAAATTTCCACACATTCATAATTAACTATGTATTCAATGGAGATTGAGTAGAATACAATAGTCACTTGTGAAATACATTTCATTTCAAAATTTTCGAAGAATGCAGAAAAAACTCTTGAACCTCACCTCCAAACCTAAACCAAACATTGTCCTCAATGTATAAAATGATGATCATGAAAAATGCAGAAAAAGAAAAGATGAGAGTTAGAGTGATATTACCATGGGAAAGTTTTTACCAATTTCGACGAAATCGTCCACCAATGAACGCTCAGAGACATAAGAACTGTGGACTCGTCATGATAAATTGATAAAAACAATAAGGACACAAAATAAAAATATACAAATGAAAAAAAAATTACAAACATCAGTTGTAAGTCAAAATTGTTACGGAGCTAACGAGTATGAGTGAAATGCAACTAGAAAGAACTCAAAAATCATTCCAGACTGACCATAATGACACAAGTGAAGCTAAGCTGCCTTCTAGGAGCGCTTGGTTTAACGTTGTCAGCCTGACATATATTCTTCCTCACAAATGATGTACCATAAAGTGAAGAGGAAGAACATAGCAAACACTCTCCTAAAAAAAGGGCAATGAATCATATAGCAACTACCTAAAAAGTTGAGGATCCGTCCAACAAATAGTAGCAACCACATGCAACACAACGTATACTAACACATCCCAAAAGCTATGAAGGCGCCATGCAAAATCATAGAGCAAATGCAAATGAACTCGCATTCTTAGAAAACCCGTGTGAACCTTGAGCAGAAAGGGGTCACAAACAATGATATTCAACAAATGACTCCTACCTACTCCTAAAAAGGGACATCCTAAGTCAGGTTGCAAATCAGAAGATTGAATGTGTATCACAATAGGGTGGTCAAAACTAAAATCATCTCTTACAAACAATGGATCCACATAGGTAGCATCGGTCAATATGAAAGGGATGGAAAGTGGTATGTCTATAGATATATCGGGTGGTATAGGCTCATCATAACAAATGAACTACACCAAGATGATGAGTTAGAAAACGCATCAACACCCCCAAACATAGAATTAGCACTACCTATGGCATGTAGTCTCTCATTAGATGCGTCCTCCGATAACGACTTGAATATTTCTTGAATTATGGGGTCATTCGTATCGTGAAAATAGTTGATGCTTGACTCCAAAGAACATTGAGAATTAGACTTCATGTAAGAGTCAGTAGGAAGGCATATGTCGAGTAAGTCATCATGAAAATGCGGGGAAGGGAATGGGTCAGGAAGCAAAGTAGTTTCGATCACATTATCCTCAAAAACATCATCTGACTCAGGTTCTGATGTGTTACCAGTTATGAATTGACCCTCTGAATTTTGAACAGAGTGACTAGGAACTCTTCCTAACTCACTTTCAAATAATGCCTCAGTAATGTGATCCACAACTATCTCAAGTCTATTGATGGCTTGAGATTGGTGTTGAATCATGGCTTTTGACTCTAACATAGCCTGAGAATCATATTCAAGCAATCGTTCTGTGCGCTGCATAAAACGGTTAATCGTTTCCTTTAAACTTGATGTGTTGGATGGAGGAGCTTGGTTAAATTAAGGCATAACATGATTAGGGTATTGAGGAGCCTGAGAGAAACTATGTCCCCCTCGGTGTGAGTTATGAGCCCATGAGAGATTTTGATTATTGGCAAAACCAGGGCTGTAAAAGTTGGACTTTGAATTATAACCAGGTCGCCAATTGGCATAAAAATAATGGATTTGCTCACCGAAATATTCAGGATAATCATATTGCAAATCACAATTAGCTGTAGAATGACTAGGACTCGAACATGCAACACAACCCTCAAATGAAACATTAGTGGGAGGTAGGGGTTGAGTCAAATTCATAATTGTATCTAATTTCTGAGTCATCGTCATAAGAACTATTTCGAACCTCGAGGTAGAAGGGGAGAAGTAATCCTTAAAGTCTTTCTCCTCAGCCATTTCCTTGGTTTCAAGATTTTTTTTTTAATATATGCACGCCTAACCACTATATGAAGATGACCTGACTCTAAAAAAAAATTAAAAATTAAAAATTAAAAATTAAAAATTAAAAATTAAAAATTAAAAATTAAAAATTAAAAATTAAAAATTAAAAATTAAAAATTAAAAATTAAAAATTAAAAATTAAAAATTAAAAAAATGGAACCCTAAATGACACCTAAATGATGCGCAAATAAAATGAATGGCAGACGACCCTAGAGCTTTGTTACTAATATAGGGCTGAAATTCAATTCAATTTACCTAACCGTGGGAGATGCATGGTGATTTCCTATCAATCCGCCACTACAGAGTTGCTCTTACCCCTTTTTCCACTCTCTAACTCAAAGTAAAATGCTAGTTCAAGAACCGTTCCCATATAGGATATGTTCCTTAACTCGACCACTTTAAGCTATCAAACGTCCAAAGAGGGTCCCTATGAACATCACACCTGTCCTAGATAATTATCTCGCTACAAATTTTAAATAGTGAAGGCCTAGGTTCCTAACCCTAAAATAGATGGTGATTAACTTATCCGCGGGAGAGGGCACAGAAGTTTCAACTCAATCTTGCCACTATTCAAATTTGCATGCAATACTACCTAGAACAAGCTAAACACAAGTGATCACATAAAAACCGCATGCAGATGCGGTGGATAGAAGTTACCTCCGGCGTGACCCTTTTTTGGGTTACTTGCGACATCGGGTAGAAGTCGACTTTTGAGAGGTTCCTCGCAAATCGCAATTATTCACTTCGTTCCCACTTAAGCTCTTATGTGTGCAAAACATATGCAAAAAAAAAAAAAAAAATCAAATTCAAGTAAATAAAACAAATAAGAAAGTGACTCGTAACACTGTTCCTAAAAAGAAAATTAAACCTAATTTATAAACTAGAAACAATCCTAGATTTCGATTGTACCGTTACAATCCTCGGCAACAGCGCCAAAAACTTGATTGAGATTTTATTAACCTAAATTAATAAGTTAATAAACCCTACTTATAATACCGCAAGTGCACGATTGTCTATCTAGTAAACAGTGGCAAATACAGGTCGATCCCACGAGGATTGACGAAACAGTCAAATTCTGAGACTTATTGAAACTAATTTAGAGTTGGGGGTTACTGCAGATGTAAATTACTAAATTAAGATAATGAAATTGAACACTTAAAGATTAAACTGATAAGATGATATGATAGTGGACCGAGACATCAAATCCACCACAGGTTCTTCGAGATTTGTATAATTGAAATTATTGTTTTCAATAATCAACACGACTAACCTAAAGATTAATCTAAGTTAACAATTGATTTCAGCAAAGGCATAAACCCCTAGCATTGCATGTCTTTCTATAGCACATACAATCACAAGTTTATTTTAACTAATTCTAAACCCCTAACATTACATGTCTTCTTACGGCACACACAATCACAAATTCAGATTAATTGATTAAAGCAGGCTTTGAATATCAATAAAGGGAACTTCTAACTACCGACTAGTCTAGATAATTATTCCGGATATAATCGGTAAAAGCAATTTATTGACAAATCCGTTTGTCTGATGTGGCTGGACTCGCAACCTTTAGATTCAGTGCTATTTGTGTCATTCGGAAGTGGAGGATCCTTGTCACCTGAGCAGACAATTGAGTTGGCGCACGGACTGGAGTTGAGTCAGAAACGCTTCTTATGGCCCATTCGTCAGCCCCAGGACATTGCTAACGCTGCTTACTTGTCTAATGGTAATGCACCCAATGACCCGTCCGTTTACCTACCAGATGGGTTCTTGACCCGAACCAAGGATGTAGGACTAGTAGTCCCAGATTGGGTTCCACAAGTGGAAGTCTTGAACCATCCATCAATAGGAGCATTTTTATCACACTGTGGATGGAATTCGACACTTGAAAGTATACTA